>PVJL010001775.1:64175-167312 GCA_004026885.1 Lyroderma lyra
CCCCCCCCCCCCCCCCCCCCCCCCCAGTTTTTTCAGCAGTGTTACTGTCCTGGTGGAAAATAAAACGACATGGGATTAACCATGTTCTAGCATGTTTCTGTATTTTGTTGTAGTTCTATATGCTGATAGGCTAAGTGGCTTTTTTTCTTTAATTTTTAGGTATCATCAGTTTCAGGTATGTCCTCCACATATTTGGAGTAGTAAATTCACCAGTATTTCTAGAGCACCTGCAGAATGCCAGGGTGCTGGTTTTGGTGCTACAGGTACAACTGTGAATTATGTCCTTGACTCCAGCCATAGAACAGAGCCCAGAGGTCAGAGTTGTTGCCTTTATTAAATCTGAAGTTCCCAGAGCCAAGTGTTCTGTTTAGAGAGAACCTTCAATTATTGATATATTTTCCATTTTTATACTAAAAGGTATAAATGTAAAATCCACTTTGTAAAACATCTATTATTCAAATAACTATAATTAGCAAAGTAGCTTAATTTTGAATTAAGGAAATAATAAGAAAATGTAGTAATTGATATTTGATACCAGCTTTTTGTATACTCGTGTTTTTTAGATTATGAAATACATGTATATTTCATGAGCAAAATATAAAAGTAAAAAGTAAGCCTCTGGTTTAATTCTTTTTGTTTTTGTTTTGTTTTGAGTTTTTTTAAAACTTGATTTTTTTTTTTAGAGCAGTTGTAGGATCACAGAAAAATAAGAGGAAGGTACAGAGATTTCCCATGTACCCCTGCACCCCACATATATATAGCTTCCCCCATTATCAACATCACTCACCAGATGATACCTTTGTTACAATGCGTGAACCTCCATCGACACATCATAAGCACCCAAAATGTATAGCTGACACAAGAGTTCACTCTGGGTGTTGTACATTCTGTGGGTTTGGACAAGTGTATAATGACATGTATTCATCATTACAGTAGTGTAGGGAGTACAGTAGGCTCCGTTAACTAGAATTCAAGCAGCTGGCACTCTGAAGCAACCAGCAAAAAATAGAAGAAATAACACTTTAAATAAAAATTGAAATAAAATCTCAGCATGTTGTACAGCTGCACATCCTGCCAAACCTGACTGTGTGAGAGGTGCAGGACCTCCAACCAAGCTGATAATCATTCATTTTTCAAGAAAGCTGCACGCAGGTTTACCAGCACAGCATCATCTACTGATGTAGATCCAGAACCATCCACATCACTTCTCCTGATCCTGTCCCAGCTACAGCATCATGTCCTGATGCTCCTGATGTGATGTCTGCCCAGGAAACTCTCTCCCTCTGCTCTTAACAGTTTTATGTGTGTATATGTAGTTTTTTTCTAAGTTACTTGAAGTTAAAATTGTTAGTGAAATTGAAAAGTTTGACTGCCATTTAACTAAAATTGCACACTGCATTCACAAAGCTGTTAGAATAAAATTGTGTTACATTAAGGTTGTCTTTGTCTTAATTTGCATTTAATTTATGTATTTCAATATTAAAATCAACATAATACAGAGTTTATGGTATGATATACTGTGAGTATAGGCCTATTTTTAATAGTAACTCTCAAGCAACCAGAAACTCTGTTTATTCAGCATCTACCAGCCCCATGGGTGCCAATTAACTGAAAGTCTGCGGAATTTTCACTGCTTTAAAAATCCTCTGTACTCTGCCTGTTTGTATGTCCTTCACCCAAACGCTTGGCAATCATTGATCTTTTTATTGTTTCCATAGTTTTTAATTTTCCTGAATGTCATATAATTGGAATTATATAGTAAGTAGACCTTTTCTTTTCTTTTTCTTTTTATTATTAAATTTATTGGGGAGACATTGATTAGTAAAAATTACATAGGTTCATTCCCTGTGTACAATTTTACGATACATTATCTATGTGTTGTGTTAATGTGTTCATCACCCAGAGTCAGTTCTCTTTCCATCTCTATATATTTGAGACCTCCTCTCTTCTCTCCCACCCCTCCCCCATACCCTCAGATAGCCACTAACTCCTAAACTATTGGTTGTGTCCATGAGTTTTTGTTTGCTACTTTTCAGCTTTGTGTTCCACAAATGAGTGAAATCATACGGCTCTTGGTTTTTTCTGCCTAGCTTCTTTTGCTTTGCTTGATGGTCTCAAGGTCCATTCATGTTGTCATAATGGCCCTATTTTGTCTTCTCTAATGGCTGAGTAGTATTCCATTGTGTATATATGTACCACAGCTTCTTTAGCCAGTCGTCTATCAAAGGACACTTTGGCTGTTTCCATGATTTGGCCACTGTGAATAGTGCTGCGATGACCATTGGAGTGCATAAGTCTTTGAGAACTAAGGCATTCAAATTTTTTGGATAGATACCCAGAAGTGGGATTGCTGGGTCATATGGTAACTTTATTCTTAATTTTTTGAGGACCCTCCATATTGTCCTCCATACTGGTAATACCAATTTGCTTTTCCACCAGCAGTGTATGAGGGTTCCTTTCTCTCCACAGCCTCTCCAACACTTGTTATTCCTTGTCTTGTAGATTAGGGCCATTCAAACAGGTGTGAGGTAGTATCTCATTGTGGTTTTGGTTTTCATTTCCCTAATGGCTAGTGAAGTTGAGCATTTTTTCATGTAGCTGTTGGCCATTTGCAGGTTTTCCTGGGAGAAGTGTCTGTTCAAGTCCTCAGCCCATTTTTAATTTTTTTAATTTTTTTAATTTTTTAAAATTTTTATTTATTTATTTTTTTTGGTGGAGGGCATAGTTCCCTGGCTGGGACTCAAACCCAGGCTGTGGTGGTGAGGCTGCCCATTTTTTAATTAGATTGATTGTTTTTAATTGTTGAGTTGTGTAAGTTCTTTTTATTAAAATTGGCCCCTTATCAGAGGCATTATTTGCAAATATTTTCTCCCATTTGATTGGCTGTCTCTTTGCTTTGTTGATGGTTTCTTTTGCTGAGCAGAAGCTTTTTAGTTTGATACAGTCCCATTCATTTATTTTTGCTTTTACTGCCCTTGCCTTTCAGGTCAGCCCAAGGTCTATAAGTTTAGTACCAATGTTTTCTTCTATACAGTTTGCTTTGGGTCTTATGTGAAGGTTTTAAATCCACTTTGAGTTGATCTTGGTATATAGTGACAGTTTGCAGTTCAGATTCATTCTTTTCCATGAGATTTTCCAATTTTCCCAGCACCATTTACTGAAGAGGCTTTCTTTTCCCCCATTGTATATTTTTCACTCCTTTGTCAAAAATTATCTGTCCATATATTTGTGGGTTTATTTCTGGGTTTTTTATTCTGTTTTATTGGTCTGTGTCTGTTTTTATGATAATACCTAGCTGTTAATGATAATTCACACTTTGTCTTGATTATTAACACTTTGTAGTATAAATTGAAGTTGGGGAGTATGATACCTCCAACCTTGTGATTTTTATGTAGGATTGCTTTGGCAATTCGGGGTCATTTGTGATTCCATGTGAATCTGATGGTTCTTTTATCTATTTCTTGAAAGAATGCCTGTGGGATTTTGATGGGAATTGTGTTAAATCTGTTGCTTTGGGGAATATAGCCATTTTAACTATGTTGATTCTTCCAATCCATGAACACAGAATATCCATCTCTTTGTATCCTCTTCAGTTTCTTTTAGTAGTGTCTTATGGTGTTCAGTATAAGTTCTTCATGTTTTTTTTTTTTTTGTTAAGTTTATTCCTAGGTATTTTATACTTTTTGTTGTGATCACAAAAGGTATTGTCTCATTTCTTTTTCTGAAGTTTTGTTGTTGGTATGTAGAAATGCAATTGATTTTTGTACATTGATTTTATATCCTGCAACTTTTCTGTATTTATTATTTCTAATAGTGTTTTGTGGAGTCTTTAGATTTTTCTCTCTAAAGATCATGTCATTGATCATGTGACACTTTAGCTTATTCTCTCCCAATTTAGATGCCTTTTATTCCTTTCTCTTGCCTGATTGTTCTGGCTAGCACTTTCAATACTATATTCAATAGCTATGGCGACAGGGGACATCCCTGTCTTGTTCCTGATTTTAGGAGAATAGGCTCAGTTTTTTCCCCATGCAGTATGGTATTAGCTGAGGGTTTGTCATATATGGCCTTTATTATGTTGAGGTACTTTCCTCCTGTACCCATTTTATTAAGTGTTTTGATCATAAATGGATATAGTATCTTTTCAGATGCTTTCTCTGCATCACTTGATATAATCATATGGTTTTTATCTTTTAGTTTGTTTACGTTGTGTATCACATTGATTTGCATAAGTTGAACCATCTTTATGTTGGTGGATGAATCCCACTTGATTGTATGGTATATAATCTTTGAATGCATTATTGTTTTCTATTTGCTAAAATTTTGTTTAGGATTTTTACATCTGTGTTTATCAGAGATACTGGTCTATAGTTTTCATTTTTATGTTAGCCTTACCAGGCTTTGGTATTAGAGTTATGTTGGCCTCATGGAAAAAGTTGGGAAGTATTGCCTCTTCAATTTTTTGGAAAAGTTTGAGAATAGGCATTAGTTCTTCTTTGAATGCTTAATAAAACTTGTTGGTGAGACCGTCTGGTCCTGGGCTTTTCCCTTTGGGGAGGTTTAGGATGATTACTTCAATTTCTTTACTGTTGATTGGTCTATTTAGATTGTCCAGTTCTTCTCGGTCCAGCCTAGGTAGACCATATGTTTCTAGAACTTGTCCATTTCTTCAAGGTTGTTAAATTTGGTGGCATATAGTCCTTCATAATATTTTCTTATGATCCTTTGTATTTTTGTGGTATTAGTTGTAATTTCTCCCTCTTGATTTCTAATTTGGTTATTTGTGTTTTTTCTCTTTGCCCCTTGGTGAGCCTAGTTAGGGGTTTGTCAATCTTACTGATTGTTTTAACGAACCAGCTCTTTGTTTCATTAATTTTCTCTATCGTTTTTCTGTTCTCTATTTCATTTACTGCTCTAATTTTTATTTCCTTCCTTCTGCTGACTTTGGGGTTTTTTCCTTCTAGTTCTTTTTTTTTTGAGGGAGGGAGGGGGTCCCTGGCAGGGAATTGAACTGAGGCCGTGGTGTTGAGAGCACCAAAGCCTAGCCACTACACCACCAGGGAACTCCCATTTTTCTCATTCTTCAAGATGATATGTTAGGTTGTTTACTTTTGATTCTTGAGATAAACCTGTAATGATATAAATTTCCCTCATTACTGCTTTCACTGGATCCCAATAATTTTGATACATTGTATTTTCATCATTCGTTTCTATATGTTTTTAAATCTCTTCTTTATTTTTTTTCCAATCCAGTCATTTTAAAATAACATGTTGTTTAATCTCCATGTAACAAGGTTTTTTGTTTGTTGTGTGTGTGTGTGTGTGTGTGTGTGTGTGTGTGTGTGTGTGTGCAGTTGATTTCCAATTTCAAGGCTTTGTGGTCTGAGAATATGCTTTGGATGATGTCAGTTTTCTTGAATTTTTTGAGGCTAGTTTTGTGTCTCAGCAAATTTTGTGATCTACCCTTGAGAATCTTCCATGTGCACTAGAATAGAATGTATGGTCTTGTATTATAGGATTGAGTGTCTTGTAAATGTCAGTTATGTCCAGTTGTTGTAATGTGTCATTTAGAGCTGATATTTCCTTATTCATTTTCTGTTTGGATGATCTGTCCGTGACTATCAAGGGGGTGTTTACATCCCCTAATATAATTGTGTTTTTGTCAGTTTCACCTTCTAGATCTTTAAGTAGTTGCTCTATAAATTTTGGTTGGAGGCATATATATTGATGAGTGTTGTCTTCTTGTTGTTGTACTGTCCCTTTTGTCATTATGAAATGTCCATTTTTTTTCTCTCTCTTGTTTTTATCCTGAAGTCTGTTTCATCAGATATAAGTATGGCTACTCCTGCTTTTCTCTGGATGCCATTTACTTGGAGTATTAATGTTTTCCACCCTTTCATTCTGAGTCATGTTTGTTCTTATGGCTGAGGTATGTCTCTTGGAGACAACATAAGAATGGGTTTTGTTTTTTAATCCAGTCAGCTACTCTGAATCTTTTTATTGGTGAGTTCAGTCCATTTACATTTAGTGTGATGATTGATATATGAAGATTTCCTCTGGCCATTTTGTCTTCTGGTGTTCGGAGTCTCCATTTCTTCTTTGCTTTTTTCCTCACTGTTTTGTTTAGCTTGATGGCGTTCTGTGATTTTTTTTGTTTGTTTCCTCTTTTGTGTGTGTGTGTGTGTGTGTGTGTGTGTGTGTGTGTGTGTCTTGGTTCCAGGTTTTTTGTTTGTTTGTTTGTTTTTTAGTAGTTACCATGAGGCTTATGAAAAGGAAAGTTTCATGTATGTAGTGGCTCCTTTTCTTAATCATACTTTTATTTTCTATTCTCTTGGGAATTTAAACCTTTACTTTTTACCTTTCTATGTTTTTGTTGTCCCAACTTTTTGCCATTTATTTAGGCTTTTTGTTTCAGGTCGAATAGCCTCCTGCAGTATTTCCTGCAGTGCTAGCCTTGTGTTAGTGAATTCCCTCAGCTTCTGTATGTCTGAAAAGGCCTTTATTCCTCCTTCATATCTAAAGGATAACTTTGCTGGATAGATTATTCTTGGCTGGTAGTTCTTCTCTTTTATTATTTTGAATATATGATTCCACTCTCTTCTGGCTTGAAGAGTTTCTGCTGAGAAGTCTGATGACAGCCTGATGACCTTTCCTTTGAAGGTTATAATTTTTTTTACCCTGGCTGCCTTAATTGTTTGTCTTTGATTTTTGACTTCAGTATAATGTACCTTGGAGAAGATCTGGTGGAATTTAGGTAGCTGGGGTCCTGTTTTCTTCTTGAGTTCCAGATTTCAGTTCTTCCCATAGGTTTGAAAAGTTCTTATCTACTATTTGTTTGATTAAACTCATTAGAATTTTTTCTATTCTGGTATTCCTATTATCCTATTGTTGTTCTTTCTAATAGTTCTTGTAGAGATCTTTCTTTTTCTTTCTTTTTCTGTTTTTGTTTTGTTTTGTTTTATTTTGTTTCTCAAATGTCTCTTTTTCCTTCTGTTCAATTTCCATGTTTCTATCTTCAGTCTTACTAATTCTTTTCTCCATCTGGTTGGCTCTGCTTCTATGTTAGTTAGTTCATGCTTTATGTCTTTTATTGCATTGTTTATCTCCCAAATTTCTGTTTATTTATTTATTTATTTATTTGTATGTGGGTAGTTCCCTGGCCAGGAATCGAACCCAGGCCGCAGCACTGACAGCACTAGCGTCAAAGCCTTAAGCCACTACCCCACCAGGGAACTCCTCTGTTTAATTCTTACTTATAGTTTCAATTTCTTTGTTAAAGTGTTTTTTTTTTTGTTCATAGATTTCCTTTTTGAGATAATTTATCTGGGTCTGAATACTCAGCCAGCATTCCCTTAACTCTCTGAGTATTTTTAGGATTGCAGTCTTGAATTCTGTGTCAGTTAGATCATATATTTCCAAATCTATAAATTCCTTTTCTGGAGATTATCCATTTTCTCTTTGAGATGCTTTGTTTCTGGGGAATTCATTTTAGTTGATGTGTTTCTCCTCCTGGGCTTAAGGGCTTTTTTCTCCTGACAGATATGGAGAGGTCTTTCGTTTACTTACCAATTGGTGTCACTGCAGCATCTTACAGTATTTTCGCTTGGTTGTTAGATTTTCTCACTCTCAGAGCTTTCCTGGAGGGTAGGCTTCTCTTTGACTCAGTTGCCTTAGTTTCTGTGCGCTTCTTTGGGGAAATGTGGTGGGCAATGATACTCTCTGTCTCTGAGATCTGTTCAGACTGAGGCTGCAGTGCCTTTGTTTTAGTTTCCCTGAGCTCCCCTCCCCCTCACTGGTTCCCTGGAGGGGTTGGAGTTTGTTGGGGAGGGAGGGCTCAGCTTGTTTGTGGCACAGGATAATGGCAGATTGGGGGAGGCAAGGGGAAGCAGCCAGGCTCTGTGTTCACAGTTTCTGCCTAGCGGTGGGGGCAGTGGGGTTCATCACTGTTGTTTGTTCTGAGGTTGCTGGTTTCCTTGGGTGCTGGCTCAGCTATGAAACAGGACTGTCTCCATCAGGAGCACTCAGGGCTTAGGGGAGCACACCCCACAGCATAAGCCTGCTCCTCTGTCAGGCGATTGTCCAGCCCTGCCTGGCTTGTGCTACAATACAAGCCTGATTCTTCATCAGGAGTGCATGCAACTTCAGTCATCTGCATGCCACCAAGCAAGCTTGGCCCTCAGTCAGGAGCTCACCATAGCCGGGTGGATGGGATGGACATCACAAAGCAGGCTTGGTCCTCCGTCACGAGTGCATCAGAGCTGGGGGATGGACGCTGTTTTATCTCGACCCCTCTCGGGGCTTCCACTGTCCGCTCCTCTGCCCGCCAGGGATTGTGCTTCGCTTCATCCCATATCCCCCAGCCCCCTCCTTGGTTCTTCTTCTGACAGCCTCGGACTTTAACAGTCCCTTCTCTGCACTGCTTCCTCCCCTTTTCTCCCATTTGCCTCCTTTTCGCTGACCTTCAGGTGTTTTCTTGCCCTGGGTGATCTTGCAGCTGAGGCCGTTTCACTTCTGAATTCCCTTGTCGCATTTTGGCTCTTCAGTTTGTAATTTCCAGGAGAGGTTTCAGGGATGTCCTCTCACGCTGCCCTCTTGATCCAGAAGCCAGTATGTAGCCTTTTTAGATTGGCTTATTTGACTTAGTGATGTGCTTTTAAGGTTCTTCCTTGTCTTTTCATTGCTTGATACCTTGATTTCTTTTTAGTGCTGAGTAATATTCCATTGTCTGCATGTACAACTTACTTATCCAGTTGCCTACTGAAGACCATCTTGGTTTTTTCCAAGTTTTGACAGTTATGAATAAAGCTGCTGTAAACATCCATGTGCAAGTTTTTGTATGGGCATAAGTTTTCCGTTCATTGGGATAATTACTGGATTGTATGAATGATAATAAAATATTTTTTACAAAAAAATGTTTAACCAAGATTAAAACCTTTTCTAAATGACTGCTCGATCTGTGGCAATTTGAGCAGTTCTGATATAGTCAGATCTGTGAAAGTTGGCTTTGAATTGGTTAGTTGAGAACTAGCAGAACCCACTTCCCATTTAGGCATGTGTTTATGTTGCTTCTCTTGCTTTATAGCCATGAAGACAAAGTAGAGACAAAACTCAGCTTATGTCTCTAAAAAGCATCTGTTAGGATATTAATTGGAATTTTTTTATACTTGTTATAACATCTGTAATTGTTTGAACTTAATTGTAATTATTTCCTTGGTTCTATATAGAGATACAATAATATTTAAATTTTATAAGTAAATGCAAGTTTTATAAGCATTGAATTTCAGTAATGAAGTCATGTAGGCTTATCTCAGGTAATAAATGCCCTTCCTGGTATATAGTAGAACCCTGATAATTGAATGCACAAATAAGTGGTGTACATTTACAGGATAATTAAGATTCTTCCTTCATTAAAAAAGTGAAATTTTAAAGTAATTAACATTTAAATATGAATTACTGAATATTCAAGTGAAATAGAACGCTTTAAATAGTTTTGGGGCTGTAAGTATAAATTAATGTCCAGTTCACGAATTTGCTAGCTCTTCCTTGACCTGTTGGTTTGCAGTCATTTGGACTTGCCATTACACAATTCATGTCATGAACCTTTTGCTTGTCTTTTTTGCACAATTTCTTTGGAAGCCATGTTATAATCACAAATTGAAAAGTAAGTCTTAGTAGTACACTTTAAGGAAGTGGAATTAGAACCACCACCTTCCTGTGGAAGTAGCTTGGGGAGTGCACAGGGATGATGAAAAGAACATGGCTTTGGAATCCAAATACTGGGTCTGAATCCTTGCCACTTATTAGCAGAGTATTTTGGGGCAAATTATTTAACATCTCGAGCCTGAGCTTCCTCATTTATAAGAAGTAGATAGTACCATCCAGAAAATATAGTTCTTGTAAGCATTTGATAAAAAGTATTAGAGCTCTTATTGGCAGAGTCTAGCACTGTATCCTACAGTAAATGTTAAGTCCTTTCCTTACATAGTAAACTAACATTGAGCAAGCAGTTCCACTTGATGGTCACTGTCTGGGGGTGGTCATGGGTATGGTAGAGGGTAGAAGATGATCATGGAGTTCATTCATTTAACAAACTGAATGGCGGTTTGTGTGTTAGAAATTAACCTGGGCCAGCAAGTGTGGAGGATGGATTGGAGGGTGTGAGTCTAGTGACAGTGAGACCAGTGAAAGACGTTTGTTAGTGACACAGGTGAGAGAATAACACCTAGACTCCAGTAGTTGTAGTGAATATAAAGAGAAGTGGATAGATTCAAGAAATGAGAAGGAGGGAGAATTGATGGCATTGACTTTACTTGGGGGTAAGACTAGGGAGAAATGAAACCTATTTTACCACAGTAGGAAATAAAGAAGAGGGGCTGGTTTGAAGGTAGCAGTCATGAAGCTAAGCATGACCTTTAATGTAAAGTCTCTGAAGAGGCACCCAGGAGGAAGGGAGAGAGATGTGTAGTATGGAGATAATGTATCTGTGGTTAGAGAAGGTTTCAGTACCTCCATGATTTTGAGTTGGGCAACTGAAGTGTCTGGTGACTAAGTTGGGAAGAAAGGCAGAGAAGGAGGCATGCCGTTTTGGACAGGCAAGTTTGTGGCCTCTAATATTCAAGGAAGAAGAAGAGCTGGAGTCAGGAGCAACTTGGAGTTGCAGGTGTACTGAGGGTCTTGCAGCCACCATTGTCTAGGGCAAAGTAGGAGAGTACAACACCCACTCTGCTGCTGGAGACCATTCCTATTCCTAAAATTATTAAAGTGAGAATGGAAGTCTGTTATTTTAATCCGGAACAGAACTTTCTGCAGAGTACACAGCCTGAAGTTTTCATTTTCTTACTAGACATGTTGCCTAATCTCAACTATATACTTCCAACCCAAGTTGGCTGAATCAGCCTCTTTTTCAGGTGTTGTATTCATTTAAAACTTTAATGGAATTTAAGAGTCTCAGTTTGGAAGCTTCCCTGGCTAGGTTCAAAATTGCATTGAGTATGCTTTAAGCTGCTAAATTGTTTTCCTATGTATGTATTAACTAAAGCAAGCTTCTCTAACCTGCGACCCAGGATGACTTTGAATGTGGCCCAACACAAATCCATAAACTTCCTTAAAACGTTACAAAAATTATGCATAGAGCTTTAGCTCATCATCAGTTCTTGTTAGTGTTTGTGTGGTCCAAGACAATTCTTCCATTGTGGCCCAGGGAAGCCAAAAGGTTGGACACCACAGAACTAGATCATAAAGCATTAACAGTATGTTCCAGGTACGTAAAGTGAGAAGCATACCATTGCAGTAGTAGACCCACTTCCCTACCTTCCAGAGAGAGTATCTCCAGTATACTGGGCAAGCTCTCTGCTCTGTGAGCGTATTTCCAGTCCCATTTCTACCCTGAATCTGTATCCTAAACACCCCACCCCCAATTCTCTTGCTTTTCTTTCTGTTTTTACTTCATAGGTGTATAGGTGTGCTGATTTCTTTTTTTTGTTGAATTTTTAGAGATTACAGTGTACATGTCACTCAGCTTTTCCACCCTGCAATATTTTAAAATCCCAGCTATCATACCATTTCACCCACAAGAGTATGTATTTAATAAGTATGGTTGCTGCTTTGTTTTGTTTTAAACATAAGCACGGTAGAACTTTGCTGCCCAGTGTCTTAATCAGATATGTATTGTTTGACATTTACAGCATCTTCCCATCTTATCTGGGGGATTGCCAGCCTTCTCTCTTGTCATAAGAGTATTCTTTTCTTCTTCTTCTTTAATCAATCTTAAATACTTGTATAAAAATGGTATCAGGAGTTCCCTGGTGGTGTAGTGGCTAAGGCTTCGGTGCTGTCTACACTGTGGCCTGGGTTTGATTCCCAGCCAGGGAACTACCCACATAACAAAACAAAAACAAAAAAAAGATATCAACTGTATGTATGCCTGTTACTTTTTTCATTCAGTACTCTTTCTAAAATTCATCCATGTTGAAGTATGTAGCTGAAGTTGATTCAGTTCGTGTGTGGTCTGTTGTGTGACTATCCTGATAATTTATTTGTGAGTTCTGCTGTTGGATGTGTGGCTTGTTTCCAGGTTAGGGGTTTTTTATTGTTCTCATAACAAATGCAACGAATTGCATGTGTTTGCGTATTTCCTGGTGTACTTACACAGGAGTTTCTGCAGATCTAAATAATTTGTTTTGCTATAATTTTATACCTTATTGTAACACGCTGCAAGTAAAGGCCAGAATGTTATGCATACTTTTAACCAAGTCTTAGAAAATAAGTATTTGCTTTATTAATACACAGAATTATTTACATTTTAACCAGATTTCAAGTTTAACTAAACTAGAAAATTAAATTTATAGTCTTGTTTTTTTTACAGTGCATGTTAACTTTTTTTTTTTTTTTCTTTTTGGTATGTGGGTAGCTCCCTGACTGGGAATTGAACCCAGGCCGCAGCGCTGACAGCGCCAGCGCCGAAGCCTTAAGCCGCTACACCATCAGGGAACTCCCGCATTTTAACTTTTTATTAGCTCTAATGTAGACTTTATTTTTAGAAGATCGTGTAACATTTTAATCTTTTTTATCTTTCTACATTTTTTCAGAAGCAATGAACATAACTGAAGCAGCTTAGATAGTCTTTTTTTTTTTTTTTAAAAACCTTGTTTCTTGCATACCTGTTACAGCTCTGACTTGAATGTTCTTCACACTCAGCACTGGTTTTTGCAATGGCTCTGCCACATGTGTTTGGTCTTAATTTATAGAAATGAGGCAAATAGCAGGACTGCATTAATAGGCAGAAGTGGTATCTAGATCTTTTGGGTATTTGAAGTGAAATTGAGGAGGGGGGCACAATTCTCTTATTATTTTAAAATGTATAGGTCTCTCCCCTAGAGTAGAAATGTAGTTATGTTCATCAGAGTCTTATGAATTTATATTCCTGCCTATTTCTGTATTTAGGAACTGTCAGGTGAATAATAAATTAGGAGAATGTACAAAGCTTACGTGTCAACTTTGGCCTTGCAGTCCAATCTGAGGGCGTCAGCCCAACCTTGTACAGCAGAGGCCATCTTCCTCCTGAAACTAGAAGCTTAAAAGATAGTCTGTGTTTCTGTTCCTCCCAACCCATTCCAGTTTGAATTCTACCCTTAACACCACAGTGAAACTTTTCTTGCTGAGGTCACCAGTGACTTACATAAAACTAAAGCCAGAAGCTACACTTTAGAAATCATGATGATGAAAATAATAACTAGCATTTATGAGGCACTATATTGCCTCATTTAATCATGATCCTAGAGATATTTAGTGATTTACACAAGATCATACTAGAAGTAGATGGCATTGACTATTATGAGGTCCAGCCAACCATGGCCTTTTCTTCCCTTGGCCTCCAGGATGTGGGTCCTCTCATTGTTTTGCGCTGTAACTTTGCAAATACAAACTCCATGGGTTCCCCATCATCTAGTCAGTTTCTGAATGTTTCTCCAGGACTGGGTTTGGGCCCATCTCCTTCTGTAATTTCTCAGATTCATTCTGGTTCCAGGCTCAAGTAGTGCCTGTCAGAGATAAGTTCCCACAGCTCAGCTTCCTAAGATGATTACAGGCACCGCAGATACACCATGTCCAAAAGTGAGCTTCCTCCAACTGATCTGTTCCTCTTCTGATGTATTGTGTTCTAGTAGATGGTCCCATAGTCCATTTATCTTATAGCTACATGTAGGTATTTATTATATACACTCAAGTCAGCAAGAGAGAAATCCTTAGACTGCTGTTTTTTACAGTATTATTTATAACTATTAAGTAAGCACCTAGAAGGTCTTTAGCAGGGGACTAGTTTGATGAACAATGGAAGAAATACTATATAGCTCACAAAAACAGTGAGGTGTTTTTTTATTAAGTGAAGTAATGTATACTTTGCTATTATGTGAAAAAAGTTGCAGAACAGTACGTGGTTGATGCCAAGAGTTAGGATCAGTAGGGATCAGCACAGATTTTTTTTAAAGCTATGTTCCTTGAAACAGTTTTCTTGAAAAACCAGTTTTGAGGTATGTTCAGGAAAAATAATACTCTGCAGCTAAGTCAGTTTGAGAGGGAGATGCTTTATCTGTTTTTCTGAAGGAAATTCATAAGACATGTTCACTTATTAAGGCCTCTGAAATTGTTTAGCAAACAAAATATTTAACTTCATTCAAGATGGCATTTCCCAAACTCGCTTCATGTTTTGTTCAGTTGATGTTCCAATTAGTGTTTAGTAGAAGACTGTTACAAATGCTCTTTTAAAACAGCCCATCCATTACTAAGGAAACTGAATTAATTACTAATGTTAAAGAGGATATTTTTTTAGGATTTTTGAAAGTTAGTTCATGATTCTACTCAATAAAGAAATCTTATGCACCTTTAATTAGTCTTGAGAAATAGGCTGATTATTGCAGAGTTTGAATTGTTAGAAAACTTGTTTAATATTGATTATGTTGCCTTTCATACCCCTTTGGAACAAGTCTTTTCTATGAGACAGGTCTTTAAACATATAACCTCCCTTCTCCTTTAGGCTTGCTTTTTTTCCCTCTTGTGTTCTATTCCATTATCTTATTTTCCTAGGGCAATATAAAGTGAAGTAGAAGAGTATGTGAGCATGGGTGTTGTCATTCAGGCTTTGCAAGCCACTGGCTGGTGTGAGAAGGTACAACTGGCTCTGCCACTGGTTCATGTCCTTGATTGATTGCATTGGTTTCCTGTTTCCAAGTGATGAAGTAGCAAATCTGCAGATTCTGTGTCTGAAAACTTCACTGTTACTCCTGGATACGCATGACCACAACTGGTAAACCCTGTAATGCCAGGGTTTGTATCACCAGAGTACTTTTGTCTAATGTCCTAAGTATATATTTTGTTTAGTTTTTTTGTTTTTAATATCTGTTGGCTTTTTAGATCTCCTAAGTTTTTTGTCTATGTGATGTGATTTATTGGAAAAATATTTTTACCCCTTACCTCTCTGACTTGTCATGAAGTCTGCTTAAGGTTGACAGTTTTTGATATATAGTGTATATAGTTTATAAAGTGGTATATTTCTGAAAATTCAACATTGGCTGTTAAGTCAGTCTTTTGTTACTCCAAGCAATTTTACCATCAGTTTAATTCATCAAACACTTGCGTAACGCATAAGCAGATTGCACAAACCCACACCCCACCTCCAAGGTGAAAAACTCCATACCGAGCATCTTGTGTCCATTTGGGCATTCTGGTAGATACACAGGGCACCACCCAGACCCCCCTTTCAGGGAAGGACGTGGCTCCCAGCATGGTTAGTGTGGTCACCAGACTGCCTTCCTCTGTCAGCTCCTCCAAGGCCTGACTCAGCTGTGGAGAACCACCTGCCCACTTTCAGTGACTGAATGGGAGCACGAAGGCCTAGCTCTGCAACCCCTGTGACTTTCTAGCAGTACTTGCTGTAGAGGGTTGGTGCCGACGTGTAGGGACTGCTGCACAGTTCACCTCCTTCTCAGCCCAGTCCTGCTTCCTCCCCTTCATCTCACAGGCATCATCCCTAAGAAGCATCTTACATCTAAACTGTGTTCCATCATCTGCTCTAGACAACCCGGTCTGAGACCAGCAGGTTGGCTGTTGCTGTCAGCGTGTAACCTCACCTTTAAGACTGTTTCTTCATTGCTTATTTTTACCATTTTCTTTTAGACTGAGATGTAGCTTTCTTTGCTGTAATAATAGTGATAAATCTTTAAGTATATAAATGTGAGACTCTCTAGGCAGAGGATGCCAAAAAATGTATACACATTTTAAGGAAGGGGGAAAACTATTAAAATTGTAATATTCTAACCCTACGGGGGGTGTCAGAAACAAAGAAAGATCCAGCCATAAAATTGTAATACACAACATATACCGATAACAAAAGCTGAATACAAGTCATGTTTGACTTCTGCAATTATATAATACAGGAGATACTCAGAGTGGGTACCATCAGCATCCCGACACTTCTGATTACAGTGAACTACTGCTTGAGCATCGTTGACGGAAGTGTCTACTTATATTGCTGTGCATGCTGTTTAAATTTTTTCCCTAAGTATTGCCAGTATAGCCAGTTTTCTACGGTATACCATATTCTTTAACCCTTTTGCTGCGATGTTTGGATATATCCAAATGAATATTTCCATCCTCTGACTGTGGTGTTTGAGTTTACCCGATGAGCTCAAAAAAACTTTTCCCTCTACTTCACCATTTACAAGATTTTAAATATGTTTTTCTGTGGCTTGCATTATCAATAACAAAGATATTTTGTATGCCATGTTGTGTAACATTTTATAATAAATTTTTTATATCATCAATGCCATTAGATTCTGATTTATCTATACTTTAATTGATGCCACTTAGCATGTTTGAGTGTTTTTTGCTAAAGTTCAATATAATGTTTATTACTATATAATAAAATTTAAAATAAAAATTTATATACAGAGCAGCTCAAAATGTTATTATTAAATGCATAAAATAGTCAAAATATCAACTTTTTTGTGGCTTTTTGATACATTTAAAAAAAAAACAACTAAGTCAATTAATGCAGTGGAAAGTTAAGGTTCCCCTAGGTAGAAGTCAAAGGACGTTAAGTCAAGTTGGGAGAACATGGAGGCAACTCAGGCAACATTCTTGAATTTCAAATACCACTTCAGAATGGTCTTGTGCTCCTTAAACAAATGACAACCATGCTTCCACCACTTTCTTTGACCGTTCTGCCTGTCACATGGTGACAGTAGCATTCATTTGATTAACACCATCTTTTGAGCGAATATCATGCTACCTACACACTGCTACTGTGATTCAATTCAGCTTCAAAAAGTAACACATAGATAACATCTCTTAAAAATGTGTGTACATTTTCTTGGCACCCTCACTATAAAATAAGGTTTTTCCTCTTTAATTTTCTCAGTTAAGTAGATAAGGACATTTTTGAGCTCCTCAGATCACATGTGTAAGAATTTTGGATATTCAGTGGAAATAACTAGAAAAAGTTAGGAGTCTAATTTAGACTATCTGAAACAGTGATCCAGCTAGGAGACACTGTTGATTACTAGGAGAGGAAATGGAGACAAGTGAGTGGGTTTGAAGTTAAAATCAACAGCACTTAAATGGGAAAGATGAGGGTGAGGCATTAGAATATTCCCAGGTTTCTGATTTGTGGATACATGGAGTTGTCACTTCACTAAGATGGGCAATACTGGTGGAGAAAGGAGTTTGGGCACAGATCCTGATTATAGACCTGTTGGGCTTGAGACATTAGAAGATGTGACTGAGGCACTTAGGTATATACACAGGCCTGGCTTTCAGAGAAGAAACCTGGGCTGGACAATTTAAATCATTTCCCTTAGGGGAAAATTAAATAAGTGACAGGGAAAGGGGTGTAAGTTACACTGTCAGGTTCTACCAGTCCAAACCCCAAGTAACTATCAAGTGGGATGTTGGTATAACCTTCCCAAGGTAGATGAAAGGCAAGTCAGATTGAAATTATATTTAGGAAACATTTGCATACTGGTTGCTGAGTTGTTAGTTTCCTTAAAACTTGAGGGAATTCTTGTTAGACATTTTTATATTCCACATTTAAACCTACTTATTTGAATATATCACATAAAATGCTTTCAGGATCAGGCATGGTGTGTGACTTCATAAAATGTTATAGATTAGATGATGAATATTAGAGAATATTTAGGTTTCAGTAGATCAGACTTAATCCAAAAGCATGACCTACTATGCCTTAGTTTACAGAGAACTGTAGTGCCATTGAAGATGCAGGATGCACAGAATTACTTGACTGGGTAACTTGAACTTGCATTGGCAGTCCTTGACAACCCATTCTTACTGTTCCAAATACCATTTACCTTCCAACATGTATTTTATGGCACCATTACAACAATTCTGTGTATTTTAACCCCTTGACATATGAATTAAATGAAATTATGTGTGAGCAAAAAATACTATTTTTCAACTTAACATTTGTGTAAGCTTAAAAAATGCATGTTTATCCATTGTTAAATAGCATAAAATACAATTCAATACTAATAACCAAAATTAATTTTAAAAATCACATAAGAATTAAAAAATAACTCAGTCTTGTAGAGTATGAAACGTTTTGAAACATTCTGGTAAATGAAGAGGAATTAGACAGTTTTTACATTGCCAAGGCATTTTCCTTTTTTTAACTTTTTTTTGAGCACATGTGGCATCTCTTTGCAGTATGTTGCTTTTTACTGGTGGAAGGTATATGTTCAGGAAACTGAGCCCAATTTTTGGCCTGTAACGGAATTGGGCACTCACTTTGTGAAGGTCTGTCATGTGTCGGATATTCAGGCAGACAAATTACACAGCATTTCTTCTGCAATATTCATTAGAAAATTTACCAGTATTTGCTTTGTCAAATTAGGTAGCTTGGAATATAGGAGGATATAAGCATTATAAAGAACCATATCAAACAGATAGAAAAATATTTTTCTATATCCTTTGACAAATTTTCACATAATTGGAAAACATTCAAGAAACTGGTCTTGCTTGTTGACGCCTCCCATTCCACGATTATATGCAACTACACAACTAGGTTTCTTTCTTTTCTTTCTCACCTACTTGATTTTTTCTTACTTTTCTCATATCAGTCATTTCTGCTTTTGAACGTTTAGTGTTTGTCATTTACATATATAGCCTTATGTCATCATAAGGGCAGAATACCTTTGCAAGTTAAGATTCTTCTCTGTTTAGTTTATACGATGCCAGCTTCTTTGGCATATTTTCGATTTTTTCAGATGGTTCCATCAACATTGTATTATTCTTATTCAAAATTTGGAATAATCTTGGTGATGAATACCAGTTTTCTAAGAAAAATGTGTATCCTTTTCCTAAAATTTGGTTTGGCTACTCCATAACTATGCTTTGAGATGCAAGTATGTCATTTCCTTGAACCTTATCCTGTGTGAATTTTAAAGCAGGTGGCAATATCCAGTGTTGGATTCACATAACTTGAAAACTTTGTTTCCAAATCTGACACATTTGGTAGCTATAAATTGCATGTTCCTCAGCAGTCCTTTTAATTTCGTCAGTGACTCATCTAAGTGTTGGAATTAAAATTTCAGTGCTGCAAACAAACACTCAGAGATTTCAATATCTCAGCAAGGCAGTTTTTACTTCTGCAGAAGGGTGCATAGCAGCACAACAAGACTGAGACCACAAGCACACTGGGTGGAGAGCCCTGCCAGTTTTTATCCTTAACGCAGGCTTAATTAAGGCTGTGTCTCACTGTGTTGGCTAGGGTTTTGATGGCACAGTCTTGTCCTTACCTGATTGGCTACTTCATATTTTATGTGTTTGTGGTGGGGGAGTATAAGGGAGTTAAAATGACAAAGAAAATTTCAAGGTGGCTCATGTGACGTAGGCACTTAAAGAATGTGGGGTAATTTTGTCAAGTTTCTAGTTCTAAGTGGAGACATTGTGCTCTTATTTAGAAGAAAATATATATATTCCCATAATTCATATATTCCCACATAAGGAGATATACTCATCAGAAGTGTATAATTGTTCAAACTTATTACTCAAATAGTTGACTATACTTTGTACTTTTCATATTGTCTTCTTTACATACAATTTCATTATCCGCAAAGTGAAGAAAGTATGATGTAGCCAAGAAACGTTTGTGAGGCATAGTTTTTTAAAATATCAAGTGTCTCTCATATTGCTCTTTTTAACCAGTACATACCTTTTTTAGATTTTTTTTTACTTTCAACATTACGATACATAACAAAAGATATGCTTTCATTTTATCACTTGTTATTGGAAACCACTCCTTATCCCTCTTTGAGTTCTGATCCTCTGTCTTTTGACTTGCATATCTGTTTGTTTCTATGGTTAATTATTTCAAAAATATCATCCCTTAGCACATGTTTCAAAACACAAAGAGAACCATTTCCTCCTACTCTTAACAAAACTAAAGCATTTATACCAGCAGTTTGGGTAACTGGTTTTATATTTGGAATATTTTCTTTTTCTTTCCAATTTCATTCTTCATCTCCTAACTCAAAATCATCTCTGCTTGATATAAATATAGGTCTTGCATGTTTACAAACATTATGTTGGATAGGGCTCTTCACTTGAATTTGCATATTCTGTTGAATAATCAGCCATACAAATTTGTTGAATATCAGTCTCGCTCTTTTCAGTCAACTACCCCATTTGGCTTTCAGACGAGATCGGGTGTGTTCAGGGTGGTATGGCCGTAGACCCATTTGGCTTTCAGTGTCACTTTCATACAAGTTCAAAACAGACATCTTAAAGAGATTATTTCTACAGTTTACACTGTAACAGTGAATATATATAATTATTTCTTGATAATATTTGCATTATAATTGAACTCAAAACAAATTAAATCTGCATGCATCTCAGAGACATCAATGTATTACATGGCTTAAGAAACACATGACCTATCCGAGATGTCTTTGTATGTCGGGGACAATTCCACACTAGAAGTGTGTTTAAAAACCTCCATATTTTTATGTGATGTACCATAGACAATCCTTAAAGTATGTCGGTAACATTGTAAGTTGAGAAGTACAGTAGAATCTCAGTTAACTGGTACCCATGGGGATTGGTAGATGCTGAATAAATTAATTTCTGGTTGCTTGAGAGTTACTATTAAAAATAGGCCTAACTAACATACTATACCTATCATATCATAAACTCTATTGCCTTGATGTTCATATTGAAATACAGTAATTAAAAGTAAATTAAGACAAAGACAAATTTAACTTAATGTAACATTTTTATTATAAAAACAGCTTTGTGAATGCAGTGTGCAATTTTAGTTAAATAGCAGTCAATAAACTTTTCAACTTAATGAACTTAACTTACATAATTTTTTTAACTTCAAGTAACTTAGAAAAAACACATACTTAAAACTGTTACAGTAGGGATAGAGAATATAAACTTAAATTTCCACTAGAAATTCACTTAATTTTTATTTTTATTTAAAGTATTATTCTTTGATTTGTTTGCCAGTTGCTTGAGAGTGCTGGTTGCTTGAGTTTCAGTTAATGGAGAGTCTCCTGTATTTACTTAATACCATATTGCATAGCTAAGGCCCTTTATGGGTCCAACATCCTAAAGCATTATAAGTTGTATTTTATAGTAGCTTCCTACACTTAGAAGCAATAGCCATTACCATTTGCTAAGCATTTACTATGTGTTAAATATTTTATAGACATTATGTTAAACTTCACAACAACTATCTAGAAAAATAATTTACCACCATTTCCCAGGCTGGGAAATCAAGGCTTAGTCTATAAGTGAGAAGTTAAGTAACTTTCCCAAGACCACATACCTGGTAGATGAGCTGACCTTCAAACCCAGATCTCTGAATTCAAAGCACATTTTAAGTTTTGCTAATTCTTACCAAATTCCCTTCTAAAAAAAAAAGTAAGCATTTCCCTTTACCTTCAGCCTCACCAACATTTGCATTTTACCAAGTGCTAAGTGAAAAATTACTAAAATTCACAGGTAACTATTGAGATTGAATGGCTTTTTCTATTTATTAGCTATTTGTGTTTTTCTTTTTGGGCATTTCCTTTTCGTTTTTCCTTTTGAGTTTGTCTTTCTAATTGTTATGCAGGTGAAGTAATGATGTTTGATACCTTTAGAAGGCAAAGGCAACATGCTAGTTATGCTTGTGCAGGTTTTACCAAGCTTTTCTCATGAGCATTAATAGCCCTAATGATTTTGAATTACCGTTTTTTGACATGTATAATGCATACTTTTTTGCCCAAATATATGAGGGAAAAATACGGATGTGTATTATATGTGTATCTATGTAAATGTTTTTGATTCTTTTGTTTATGCTTATAAGTTAAAAGTGTTACATAAAATTTCTTGTACCATAATATTGTTAAAAAATAAATGCTAAAATTCCTTTATAATCCAAAAATACCAAGTACCTAAATATAAACAAATAAAAATTTGAATTAAAATAAAAGCTATTTTTTCCCTGAAAGTTAGGGCCAAAAACATGAGTGCACATTATACCCAGTAAAATATAGTAAATGTTTAAGTAAGCTTATTTCTATACATAGATCACATAAGTGTGTTTCCACATAGAGAAATAATCTCTGGATTACAGTGGTACCTACAGACCAAGCAAGTGTATCTTATCAGTTTGTGGCAGGTATCCTATTACCCACCCTAAGATGTTGAGAAAAATTAATTAATTCCCTATATTTCTTCTTCAGGTTTGTCTGCAACAAGATTTCATTCTCTGCAGTTAAAGGACATCTTTCTGAGCTGCTGTGAATAAGTTTGGAATGATACTGTATATTTTCATCTAATGGAGAATTAACTGTACCTTGGATAAGGATTGCTGCACTGGACAACTTCGTAATATTACTCACAATGTCATCAAACAGGAGTCAGAATCCCCATGGACTGAAGCAAATTGGCCTTGACCAGATCTGGGATGACCTCAGAGCTGGAATTCAACAGGTGTATACCAGACAGAGTATGGCGAAATCCAGATACATGGAACTCTACACGTATCCTACTGCTTGAGCTGAGATTTATTTGCTTCCAGTTTGATTGTTTATTAGTATAATCTGTGAATTGTTAGAAATTTTACATCATGTTTTCTCTTCCCAGTTCATCCTGTGATATAATCATGAGTTTATTTTTAGCTTTAAAAATTAACTCATTTACTCTTTCAAATTTTTTTGAACAGAAGTGAAATTGGCTGCTTTTAATCTAAAGCAGTGCTGTTCAGTACATTAGCCACTAGCCACATGTTGCCATCAACATTTGAAATCTAAGGAATTACAAATTTAGCTCCTAAATCACAGTAGCCGTATTTCAAGTACTCAATAGATAATAGACACTTCTGTCTTTTCAGAAAGTTCTGTTGGGCAGCACTGGTTTTAAAGCAGGGGAGGAGTGTTGTTTTCTGTATTGCCTGTGGCTGCCTTCATGCATTGGAGCAGAGTTGAGAAGTTAAATCAGGAATGGTCTCGTCTACAAAGCTGAAAATATTTTCTGTCTGACCCTTTATGGGAACAGTTTGCTGACACCCACCTAAAGGGTTACTACATATAACAAAAGTTTTGCTTTTGGCCCTGGTTACAAATATGGTATAAAAAAGTATTTCACTCATTAATTATGTAGTCCATGATTTGTGTGAAGGACTGTGCTGTGTTACAGAGGTTATGAGATTGTGAAAGTTGGAGCTCCTGTTCTCGATTATATACTTGTAGACACATTATTTAACTTGTAGTTTCTTGATTCCTTTCAAGTATAAGAAGTTGAAATTTAAACTAACTCACTAGAGAGCAGATTGTGCTGGTTTGCTGGTTTTAAGAGTTTAAACTTGCTAATTCCATGGATATTTAAGTTTGAATCTTTAATATGTATCAGTGATTGTCAAACTTGGTTATGTGATATTATAGTATGCCTTCAACTATACTAATATTTTAGAATCTTAAAAAAATTAACATTAAAATATATGAAATTTATGTTTATCTCCAAATTTAAATTTTATTGTAGGAGTATATACATACTCATGTATATGTACTTAACACTGTAGGATACTTTTTTTAAGAAACAGTTTTATTGAGTGTAATTTGCATACCATAAAAGTCACCCTTTTTTAAAGTGCATAATTCAGCAGTTTTTGGTATATTCAGAGTTGTGCAGCCATAACCACTATCAAATTTCAAAAAATTTTTACAACTCGTTCCCCTCCCCAGCCTCCCGTAAAAAAACAAAAAAAAAACAAAAAAAAACTCATACCCATTAGCAGTCACTCTTCATTCTCTTCTCTCCTAGTTCATGGCAGCCATTAATCTATTTCTGTCTCTTACGAATTTACTTACTGTGGGCATTGAACATAAATGGAATCACACAGTACATGGCCTTTTGTGACTGGCTTCTTTTACTTTGGATGATGTTTTCAGGCTTCATCTTTGTTGTAGCATGTGCCAGCATGTCATTTTTAGGGTTGAATGGATTTTGTTTATCCATTTATCAGTGGTAGATATCTAGGTTATTTCCATGTTTTGGCTCAGATGAATAATGTTGTTATGACTGTTGTGTATGAGTTTTTCTGTGGACATGTTTTTGGTTCTCTTTGGTATATACATAGGGGTGGCATTGCTGAGTCACATGATATATAGAACACTTTTAAGCAGGATATAATCATTGCAAATGAGAGGGCATTATTGAATTCAAGGGTTGTGGCTTGCTAGATAAAACAAGTTTTTTTTTAATGCTTGTAAGTAGTAGAGCTAAAGACCGTGATTCCAGTGGTGAGACAAGGCACTTGGATTTCTGGTTTGCAAAACAACCCGAGCACTAGTGTAGAGACCAAGGAAATTTAGTTGCTGATGTGTCTCTGGTCAATTTCATAAATAGTAATTATTGACTAAATCAGATTGGTCTTGCCCAATAGAATGTTTCTTAGAATTCTAAAAAGGTAAAAACTGTCTACTTGAAGCAGATACTGAATTATTTTATTCTACAAATAATTTTAATTTGTGGCTGTTGTGGTACCTACAATTTAAATTATTTTAGGAATGCTACTCTTAAACTGAGTGTTACTCTTTTTCTTCTAGTTTTGTCTGAGACGATAACAGCTTCATACATTTATTAAGAGTAGAGAATCTGACTTTAATTCTTTAGATATTATTTGTGAAGTCATAGCTACAATTTGAGTCCTTTGTGTCAGCAGGCATTGTGCTAGGTACCATCCACATCTTACTTAGGACTCTCATTCTAGGAGGGTTGGTGGTAGAAAGCCTCTTCTGTTGGTGTTAGACACCTGATCACTAAAAGCTCAAGTAACTTGCCTAATTGTTATAACAAGCACTGATAAATGATGATGCCAAAGCTAAAATTCTTGGTAGTTTGAATCTAGAAACTGCCTTTATCCACTACATAGCCTTCAGGTTTTGTATTGAATGAATCATTTCTTAAAGTATTTTCTGTATTTTCCTCATGAAATTCCAAAAAAGAACATTTTGATCAACTTTTAGTATATTCATTTTTAGTATACAGATGAAACAGTAGAACATCTACTTGTATTAATTTAATTATTGAAAACTATAAAATTATACTACCCTTTCACCTACAGGTTCAATATCAGTGTTATTGTCATAAGTAGAACTTTGAGTCATCTGACACATTTTTCTAGAGCACATCTTCACTTCCATTTAAGTCATTTAAGATATAGTACTTTTTGAAACTATGCATTGCCATTACTGCAGTTTTATCCCAGCCTCAGTTTGCCTAACAGTTTTTTAAAAAGTTTTCTCTTATGGGTGTATAGTCAATCTCCCGTGGGACCACTTAACTGCATCACCCTTCAAAATAACCTCCTCCAGGCTGGCTTACAGTGACATCTGACACTTGGAATTGTGAGGTTATGTTTCAGGTGAGGAGGAGCTTTTGATCCTGGGAAGACGGGGCAGACTGTGTCACTGTTCTAACTTCAATTTTTGAAGTTAGACCTGCCTTATCAGGAATGGGTGAAGAAACATCATTGAGAAAGAGAGGAGAGGGAAAACTGGTTGAGAAAGAAGGGAGGAATCCTTTTCTTCCTGTAAACCTAGCTAGTAGCTCACAGCTAGATTTTTACCCTTTGTTTATTCTGGAGAAACATGGCATGTTTTCTAGAGCAAGTAACATATTTCTGGATGTAAAATAAATATTCTTAGTACCTTTAGAAACGTCTGGCATTTGTGTTTGCTGTAACAAGATGGTGAGTTATTATGTAGCATAAACATTTTTCTTGATTTTTCAATTCAGAATGGCCAAGGAAAGAGAAGGGAATTTGGGTAAGAAAAAGAGGTCCCAGAGCACCTGCAATCAGAAAGATCTAGTTCAGTTAACTTTGTTTCCAGTCACTTCACAAAGGCTTCATTTTTCTTCTGAAGTTTTAGCCTTAAGCCCTGGCTCCCTATTGTACGTCTGTCTGTTCAGTCCTTCTATTCAGTTTCGATTTCTATGATGTCTTATATATATATAGTGTAACAACTCTTTCTTTTGCAATAAAATACAGGAGCACCGTCTATACAGGTGGGTAAATAAGTAGTTTTCCTTTCTTTGAACTTGAAATAGGTAATGAAATTTCTTATCAATTTATTGACAACATTATATTTTCAGTATTGTTCCTGATTCAGGTCAAGTGTGGGTTTGGACTGGTGGAACAGACATTTAGGAAGGGATGTAGCACAATGTGAAGGTCCTGTGGCTTAACTGAGGGCATCCAGTCTGACCTAGCCTAGACACCAGGGCCTCTGGTTAGGGTTTCTCTTTGTTTTTGTGAGACCCCAGATCTACCTGCCCCACACTTCCAGGTCAAAATTCTTTTTTTTCTGAGGTCATTTATACACCTCAAATCATAATTTTAGCTGCCCTTGGAATCAGTTTGAACTTCCATGTTGATGTCTTTCTCTTTTTTTCTATTTGCCTTCATACGTTCTCATAAATTTTGAAGTTTTTGTTTTTCCCCCACAGTGCTGTGTGCTGAATTAGTTTATTCTGATTTCTTAGCCTGTCTTTCCAAAATCATCTTTTCCCCCATCCTCGTACACTAAGTAAGGGTTGCATTCATATTTCCTGATCATGGTTGCCTACCTCTCAGTAAGTTATAACAGCAGCATATTCAGAATTCATATTTAACCTCCATCCTGATGTTCTGTGACACAGTTCACTGTCACTGGGGATGGGCCTCTTGGTCACCCAGAGTAAATCTGCCAAGCTTTGGCAGCCTGCAGCATGTGCTTAGCAGGGATAACATGCTGTGACTTGCTGGTCCTGCTGCTACTCAGCGCCTGCCAGCTGTGCAGTCATATCACAGCTGCTGGTGTCACTCTTCTCAGGTCGACATGCTTTGCCCCCTGCTGGCTCTTCTATAGGAGCTGTGGGTGCATGCAGGGTGGAGGTAGAGGGAGTATTCTGGGAAGCCTGCTTCAGAATTCTCTTTACAAAAGCTCAAAATCTCATAGAAAACCACATCAAACAGAAAGAGTAACAAATTGTTTTCACAATAGGTTAATGATCTTTTTGGAAATAACCACCTATATCTAGCCTGATGAATGTATTTTGCTGTTATTTATCTTGTACTTTTTATTCAGGAGGCTTGCATTAATAAGTTTTTGCTCACCTAATGAGCTGGCTTACATCAAATAAACCTAAACATATAAAAAGTATTTTATTTTTTTTCCAAGTATAAGCTACCATTTCTGTATCTGTCTGTCTGTCTATCTGTATTCTTAGAATAAAGCTCTAAAGGGCATAACTAGTTCATAGAAAGAAGAAATGCAAATGGTTAGTAGTAATATGGAGAAATGTTCAACTTCATAATTACTAAGGAAATGAAGAATTAAAAGAAATTTTTTTCTAGCCTATTAGGTTGAAAAGAGTTTAAAAAGAAGTTATTGTAGCGTGTGTTGAAGAATGGAAGGAGGTGGAACTCCTGCAATTAGGTGGGAATGTTAGTTTGCTATCATCTTTCTGGAGAGGAACTTAAAATATAAAAACGCAAAAATGTACTTTGGTCCAGTATTTTTTTTTCTTAACTTCTAACCCTATTCGAAGGAAATAGTTGTGTTCAAACTGTATGTGCAAGGCTATTCAGAATTCTTTAATAATAGGAAGCAGTGGAAAACCTCAGTCTTCTTCAGTAAGGATTTGGTATTCAGTGGCCATAAACAACCATTCAAAATCCATTTTATATTCATTGACATGTAATAATGTTTGCAATAAGAGAAAAGCAGGATATAAAGTGACATGTATACTGTGAAACGCCAGCACACCCTCTACTTTTGAAAAAACATGTACAGGCGCTGTCTGGAAAAAATCCAGCCACAGATTCCTCTATTTTTCCTAGTACATGACTGGAAACTTTTTGGACAGCCTTCATATATACCACCATATTGAAAGTAGCTATTCATAGGTATTGGGCTTGCAGATGATTTTTTTTTTTTTTTAATAATCTGCTTTCTAAATTTTTGGTATAGCACATACATTTTAAAATACAGTGTATTAGTAGTATTAGTTTTTTCCATATGCTAATATAAGCTCTCTATACCTTTCACTACTGACCTTGGTAATTTTAAAAATAGTTTTTAGGATTGAGAAGTTATATCTGTTGAAAGAGAACCCACAGAAGTTACAGTGCACACTTTCCTCTAGAAGTGATTTTTTGTTTTTGTTTGTGTAAATTTAGTGTGTTCAGCTTTTATCCTTCTAAGTTTGATTCATGATGTATATATACTCAGAGGATTTTGAGTATTTTAAAACAAATTTTACAGTTCATCACAATCAGTTGCAGGCAGTCTTTGCTTTTGAAATACAAGGAGAGACAATTAATTTTGCAAACTCATCCTAGAAAAAGTGCTACATATCTCATTGCTGAGTATCACTGTGATCACCTTTGAAGTTCTCTCCTTGGGAAGCTATGCACTGACGCCAGCACCTAGTCCACTTGAATGTACCTCAGAGTTGTCATTGGACCTTGGCATAGTTATGACACCTTACCAAGTTTGTACAGTGCTGCCAACATAAGCGCACAATGGCAAGTTCGCAAACTTAATTGTCAGATTTTCGGACAACAGCTCTGATGGCCATTCCAGAAAAAGAGTTCCAAAATTGATTTGAAGGGTGGGCTAGGCGCTGGCATCAGTGCATAGCTTCCCGAGAGGAGTACTTCAAAGGTGACCATAGTGATATTCAGCAATAAGGTATGTAGCACTTTTTCTAGTATGAGTTTGTGAAATTAATTGTCTGACCTCATGCTATTAGATGTGAATTCATTTGCTTTGCATGGAGTATTTCCTTTCAGAATCCTATCTAATCATATCCTAGAGCAGTGATGTCCAACCTTTTGGCTTCCCTGGGCCACATTGGAAGAATTGTCTTGGGACACACATAAAATACACTAACACTAATGATAGCTGATGAGCTAAAAAAAAAAAGTCGCAAAAAATATCTCATAATGTTTTAAGAATTTGTGTTATGCTTCATTCAAAGCTATCCTGGGCTACAGGTTGGACATGCCTGACCTAGAGAGAACCTAATTCTTTTATAACTTGACAGACTGTATAGAATGGTGAATGGGTCTGCTGCTCTTGCCAGTTTGTACAGGTGGGACATATGGTGACACGTGAAGACAGGAAGTTTTTAGTTTAACTTTTTGCGTAAGTCTTTCTAGATGATTTTAATATAAGCTAATTGTTTAAATTTCCACCATAAGTTCCAGTTGAGTAAATGAAAATGGTTTGAGTTTGGTAATATCTGAAAGTCACAGATGAATTCCTAGATGTGTGTGCCTTAGAAGGCACAGTGCTGTAGGGTAAACATATTGGAGTCCTCTGCCTTTCCCTACAATGGTCCCATAACCACCACTTGTGTCACAGTTAGGTGTGTGGCTGCTCCCACAGCAGGCATTGAGCTGTCTTATCTCAGTACTGGAGGCAGGGAATGCACTCAGGAAATGTCTACAGAAAAATGAGCTTGTAGCTTTGTCTAAGACCTCTTTGTATCTGATGTGCCCTCTCTCACAGTGACTTGTCCCTACCAGTTTTGCAAGAGGATATGCCTTGCCAACTGATTAAACAGTTCTAGGGTGACAGAAGAGGTATGCAGCCTATTTCAGAGGCAGAACCAGACTTGGCTCTTTAATGTGAAATGCCACCAACCACATTGCCATTTCCATACTGCCTGCGGTGACCTGGTTAGGCCCCTGAGAGAGACCCAGATGTCTGCTTAAGATTCTCATATATCTGCCTTTGGCTGTGTTGCCAAAGAAATTCTTCCAGGGAAACTTTTGAAAAGAACCTCAAAGTTTGAAAAGTCAAATATGTGAGTTTGCTAGACTCTGCCTGCCTTAGTGTAATATGGCTAACGCATTCACTCCTGACTGAAGCTTCTATTTTACTGCCTTTTAGATTTTTACCTCTTGATGGTTTTTCTTTTCTGTATCTCCTCTTAATTTCTATATTGAACTTTTGCTCTTAATCTATTTTAATTATTTTTGCTTTAAAAATAATATTAGGTGTGACCATTTTTTTTTCTAAATATCAGTCATTTAGTTTTTATATTCATGTAAAATAAAGGACTTACTCATAATTAGAAAAGCAGATGTTAAAGTGCGGTCTTGCGGGGGGCAGCAGAAGTAGCCCCACTTTGTACAGAGAGAAGAGCTAGAAGCCTGCAGCCTGGAGTCTACACAGTGGACAAAACCACACCCAGTAGTTCAGGACTGCATCTATTTCAGAGTCATTTGAGCATGGATAGTCTCCCCTGCCAGGTGATACACACTTGAAATACTCCAGTGGTAATACGTTGTCCTCAGGTCTCACACCAGTGACATGTGAGAAAGGACTGTGCCCTGTGGATAGTTGACTTCTCTCTGGCAGCTTGTATACATATTAAGAATCTGCTTTTTTCTTTTCTGATAATATTTCCCCTTGTAGTATAGTTGGTTTAAAGCTAAAATTTAAAAATACTAAGTGAAGATGGGATATCTCAAAGTTATATAAGGTCTGTCTGGATGGGTAGGCTATGGTTCTTGCCTTTCTGCTAACTCAGCCTGGATTCACAGCACAGTTCGTGCCTTTCTTTTGTAAAAGGTGGTTCACTACGCACTCAGCAGTACACACCTATTTGTATATAAACTTTGGGTCTGCTTCCTCTTCAAGAAACAACAAGTATGGGTCCCCCAGGCCAGCATTTTACATGAGAAATAGACTTTAGGCTCAGCGTGTCCAGAATTGGACACAGCTGGACAATTTGTAGATTAAAACTAGGCTGACCAGACATACTCTGTTAAACGGGACAGTACTGTTGTTTTCTGTGCCATTTAAAACAGGATGTCTGGTCAGCTTAATTAAACCTATTTGCAGGAAAAATTACATGAACTCAAGAGTAGATCTACTTTGGGGCTTCTTAAAATGTAATTTTTGTTTTTTACATAAGTAACCCTGTTGTAAAATTTTAGAAGTTCAAAAAGGCACACAGTGATAAATAAGTACATGTCCTTTTCATCCTGTTTCATTCATGTCTCAGCCACTCAGGCAGTCCCTGTAGCTGCTTGCTTGGGTACATCTGTTTATGTATTCATCTACACATAACGTACATACATACATACAATAAATATATGTAACTTAAAAATAACCTTTAACACAATTTCCCAAGTGCAGGTAACTGTGTATTTGTAGGGTTTTTGCTTTTTATACAAATAGTTGCCTGATAATTGATTCTGATAGAGAACTTGGTCTGAAACATCTGTGTGAGTGAACTGAAATGGTCTCCTGACATCATGTCCTCCTTAGCTTACTATAACCACTTGTAACTGTTCTTGTGTGATCCAGAAACAGATGTCTCTTTGTTAAAAGACAGCGGAAAGATTCATTTTCCCTTCATTGCTTTAATAGTATTTGTACTTTAGTCAGAAATGGTAATTGCCTTAACAGCTGGTCCTGTTATCTACATGCTGAAACGAAAATTACTTTTGGCATTCCAAATGTGTAATATCTTTATTTCTAAGAATTTATAGTTAGGTCAGTTTGTTTCAGTAAATTTTGTTTGTTGTAATTTGGTATCCTCTTTAGGATTTCCTGTTAGACATTTATTCTGGCTTATATTTCGTTTCAGGTATTCTTTTAAAGCTATTGCAAATGACTACTAAATGAAGTAGAAGATGTATGCGTACTGTGTGTGATGGAATATCTGTGACGGGAAATGTTGATGGTCTCATTTCATTATTAGAAAGTATGTGATGGGTAGTGCAGGCAACTAATACGCAGAGGATGAGGGGTAGTGGTAGTGGTAGTGGTAGGCACTAATATTGCAGAGGAGATGCTGAGAAAAGGTAGAAAAATTTTTTGACAGTGCCAAGGTTGGAAAGTTTCATGAACTAGTACAGTTTATGTGGACCTCAAGGTTGAGTATACATAAGGAGGAAAAAAAAGGATGAAAGTTGCAGTGTTTTGCTGGGGGGAGACAGGTAGATGTGGAAGTGGGAAGTAGCACTTTTAGAGGACATGGTTCTGGCTGGCTTGAGTAGAGACTGGAAGAATAACTGAACTAAATTAGTTTAACTGGCCTGGATAAAGAATGATGCCAGATTGTGGTGACTTTTGAAAATCACGTGACTTGCTTTTTTCGTTGTTAGTTTTTTAAAGGTGTTGTAGGCCCATAGAGATGGATATATGACTTCAGAATTAATGACTTGATATAAACAAATTTTGGGAGGATTAATCTGGAAACCAAATGAGATTAAAACAGGAAAGAGATTAAAAGCAGGAAGAGACTAATTTGCTATTAGTAATAGTAACCCAAGTGTGATGTGTAAGTTCTGAACTAGGGTGGTGGCAATAGAAATTGAACACAAAAGGAGCAAATTACAGGACATCTGGTTAAAAATGAAATTTCTGCTTTGACTTTCCCATTTGTGATGTTACTAAATGATAGTAAAGTAATTTTTAAATCAATAAAGACAAAGAATGGAAGAGAACAGGCATTTTATATATATATACACATGAGAATCAACAATTTTTTTTGGAAAATGGAAAGCAGGTGGAGGCAGGGTATTGATGGTCAGGGTATAGGAATCCTCAATTTAGAAACTACTCAGAAGATTCTGGCAGCCACTGGTCCTGCAGGACTGGAGAAGTTTGGGACCTGAAGGCTCAGGTTTGGCAAAAGGTGAAAGTGCAAGACTGGGCAGCACCCTGGAGATGTGGGATGGATTCGAAATCTATAGAATCAAAAGCCCATCATCTTTCTCTGTTCCCAAGTACAGAATAATTGGAGGCCAAAAACCCTATGTTCGAGGCAGACTTGTAGTATGTAGAACACGCTGAATGGGATCATCTCAGAAATTCAGGGACAGGAGGCCTAGCAGAGGTTGGCATGAATAGGAACTATCAACAGTGGTTATGATAGCGTTTAGAGTGATGGGTCCCCAGCTCCATATCAAAATACTGGTGGTGATGCTGGGGACAGAACAGTTCTTTGGAAATACTGAATGGTCCTGAAGAATAAATCCATTTATTGACATGGGAGGATATGGCAGTAAAACGGCCAGCTCCCAAGTAAGTCATCTAAAGCTGTGCCCCACTAGTCCCATCCAGGCCAGTTGGTTTTTAGTACTTACCACTAAGGATTAATAATTGTATGAAAGAACAGAACAAACAAACAGAATAAAAGGGAAAAGGAAGAACCTAATAACAGGGAATAGAAGAAAATGCTTTAAAAATTAACAAATATGAGAAGCTTATTATAACAGTAAATTCGGAACAGCAGATTATTAAAAAACTCACATTTGAAATGGTATCTCAGACTTTGAAAAGGAAAGTAATAGAAGAGCTAGAAGGACACTTGAAAATAAAATAAAAGGGTAAGAAGCTTTAGAGATTGAGAAGTAACCCAGGACACCTAATATCTGATTGTTAGGAATTCTAGAGAAAAAACAAGGTTTTTAAATTGTTATAATATTGTTTTGGAGGATAAAAATATTTTCCCATTACTGAAGATGCTAAATATCTGATGCCCAAGATGATGATAACAAGAGAAAGATTGATGCCAGGAACAGAATCATGAAATTTCTATGCACAAAGAACTAAGAGCAATCTAAGAACCTATGGATTAAAGAGGGCAGGGTCAGGCTTCCAGATTAGCAATGCCTAGTAGGTCTATAGAGAGTGGCCTGCCCACATTGGGAAGACTGAGGATCTATTGTAGTGGTTGCCAAAATTAACACCTTGGGTGTGATGAGTGAAACTCAGCCTTCAGTTGCCAACAGTAGCGTATGGGCTGTATCAAAAACCCCAAGCTGTCGTTATGAAGAGGCACAGTTAAGGAGATCAACATTATTTAGCAGCCTCAAATACTAGAATAGCTGGAGTTTGACCATTTGTCTTATGCAATTAGCCTATCATACATAGTTAGCCAAGAGCACCATTACAGTAAGTCTTAACAAAAGGACTGAAGTTGTACACAGGCTTTTGTTAAGCATTTTCATTGTATAGTAATAGTATGTTTAACTTTATAAGAAACTGACAGACGAATTTTCAAAGTGCCTTACCATTTTGCGTTCATATGAGCAATATTTGAGAAAATGTCTAATTGTGTCACAATTTTACCAACAGTTGGTATATCATTCTTTTTAGTTTTAGCTATTCTTGTGGGTATGTGGTTGTATCTCATGGGCTCAATTTGCAGTATCTCATGGTTTCAATTTGTATTTCCCTAATCATTAGTGATACTGAGTCTCTTTTCATATGGTAGTTGATTATTTTCCTATTTGTATGTCTTCTTTTATAAAGTATCCGAGTCTTGCTTTGATGGGGCGAGGGTGGGTGGGCAGTTAATATACCTTTTATTATTGAGTTGTTTTCTCAACTGTTTCTTCCTAGTATTTTCTCCCAGTCTGAGGCTCTTCTTTTTCTTAATGGTGTCTTTGGGTGAGCAGATACTTTTTATTTTGAGGAAACCTACTTTGTTTTATTATTCTTTTATAGTTATTATCTCCCATGACCTGTAAGAAACCTTTTCCTAGGTCACAAAGATACTCTTTTCTTCTTAAAGCTTTATGGTTTGAGGTTTTACATTTAGGTCTGTGCTCCATCTTGAGTTAATTTTGCATATGGTGTGAGGTTGGGCTTGAGGTTAATCTTTCCACCATTTAACTCTCCAGTTATTCCAGCAGCATTTGTTCAAAAGACTTTTCCCTAATGGGTTGCTTTGGTACCTTTGTTAAAATGAAATGACATTGTAAGTCTGGTTTTGTTTCTAGAATTCTGTTTCATTGATCTATATATTCATCCTGAAGGAATGATATATTATTTTTGTAAAATTTTTTTGTATCTACGTTCACGTGGAATATTGTTTGGTATTTTCATTCTTTGTGTAATTTCTTAATTATTGTAGCATTATAACACTTGAAGTCAGGTAGTTTAAGTTTTCCAACTTTGTTCTCTTTTCCACCCCCAAGATTATTTTGATCATTCTGGGTCCTTTGAATTTGTCTTAAATTTTATTTTTATCTTGTCAATTTTCACCCTGAAAACTGCTAGGATTACAATTGGGATTGCATTGATATTTTTTAAATAACAATTTCATTGAGATAATTCACATGCCATAGAATTCATCTATTTAAAGTGTGCATTTCAATGGATTTTAGTTTATTCACAGGTACATTCAACTATCACTACGTTCAATATTAGAACATTTTTTATCATATCAAAAGAACCTCTGTATGTACCCTTACTCCCCCTAGCCCCCCTACTTTCTATAGATTTGTCTATTCGGAACATTTTATATAAATGTAATCATAACATGTGGTGTTAAGGACTGAATAAATTAAGAAATCACAAAAAAATGAAATTCTGTACCCCTCAAATGTATGTGTTAAAGCTCTAAGCCCAATGTTATAGTATTTGGAGGGAGTAATTGATTAAATGAGGTCATGAGATTGGGCCCCAATCCTGTAGGAGTGGTGCTCTTATAAGAAGAGGAAGAAATACCAGAGAGCCATTTCTCTGAGGGTACAGGAAGAAGGCAGCCATCTGCAAATCAGGAAGAGAGTCCTTTCCAGAAACCAATCCTGTTGTCATCTTGATCTTGGATTTCTAGCCTCTAGAACTATATAATCCAGGTGGTTCCCTGGTGGTGTAGAGGCTAGGCTTTGGTACTCTCAATGCCTCAGCCTGGGAACCAGCCAGGGAACCATGTCCCTAAAGAAAAAAAAAAGAACTCTGTAATCCTGTGATGGTTTGCTAGGTAAGTATTTATATACTTCCCATTGATAATTTCTCCATGATAAATGCTTATGAGTATATTTGCTATATCAAAAAGAGTATAATTTAAGCCTTGTCAATATTTTCAAATTTTATTGCAGAAAAGTTGTAAGTGTACATACACTCTGACCCCCAATGAATAGAAGCTCCCTTTTTCCTGTACTTTGTCTATCATTGGGTTTAATGTTTTGTTAAAGATCTTTGTTAATTTAATAGCTAGAGATTAATATATTGCCAAGTAACAGAGGTTAGGCTGAACTAGATAACCAACAAAACTTTCCTGGAACCTAACTGCTAAAACGGTGCCATATAAAAATTATGAGCCTCTGTAAGGATTTGGGTGAGAAGTGGGCTGGAAAACAGGATACAAAACCTTGTGCCCAGTCAAGTAGTGGGGGTGGTGCTGACATTTCTATGGAAATCTCTAGTAAAGAGGTGAACTAAAAAACAAAATAATTAACCCACTCTCCCAGGGAGGCAGCTGGGAAAGTAGCTTGAACTGAGTTCTGGATATTGAGCGTTGTAGGGAAAGGAAAGCCTGTTAAGAATTTGTCACCTCAGGTGTGTTTGGGGTTTGAGTTTGTACTACCAAATTGTTGCAGGATTTCCTCAAGCTCGAAATTAATATGAGAGCCCCACTGAAAATGAGTTTAAAAGAATACAGTTACAAAGGGGAGGAGCAAGTCCATTGGAACAAGTCAGCACATAGAACAGACAGCAGAAATGGAGCCTCAAGTACTTCAAACAAAAGGATCTTTATCGAATGCCTCTAAGAGTGGTGATGTAAATGAATAAAAAATATAAAGGAACAAAACACTATGGGAAATAAGACATTTTAAAAAGAAACAGGAAAGTTCTACAAATATAAAATCATTAAATATAAACAGCCAATTTGACACAGCTGAAAGAACCACTTAACGAGATGGTAGATCAAGAAAAATTAGAAAGTTTGAGCAAAGATGAAGTGATGGCAGATAACTGAAGATAAAAATTGAGATGTGGAATGTGACATGAAAATGTCCAACATACATATGTTAGATAAGCTAGGTGAAAATAGAAAGAGGATCAGAAATATTTGAAGGAGTTAATCTGAGAATTTACCAGAAATGGTGAAAGGCAAATATGCATGTCAGATTTTAAAGTAACAATTTCAAGAACACAAATAAAATGTTTAACTCCCAACATCATAAAACAACTGCAGTGGAACAGGGAATATTGATCCCCAAGAGGGAAAAAGGGAGAAAACAAGCAGAGAGGAAAATAATTAAAATAGAAAATGCAAATGAAATAAGATGATAGAAGTTAATTCAAATAGCAATATTAAAAAGTATAATCTTAAAACCAAATTTGCCCTTCAGAGACTATCAAAGTCAATTTTTTTATAAAGTGAATTTTTCAGTAATGGTGTGCATACACCCCAAAACATTGTGACATAAAAGTGGGAGAATATAGCTATTTGAGGAAAATTCTAACCAAAAATAGGGATAACCAAATTAACATCAGATACAATATATTTCTAAGGTACTGTTGTTAGGAATAGACATGATTACTTCCTAATGATAAAAAGAACAAGTCACTAGGAGTATAATTCTAAATTTGTATACTTGCTAAGAAGGCCTCAAAATATATGACATTGTAGAGTATTTTAAGAGAAATTGACAAATCCTTAATTAGGGAGATTTCAATAAAAAATCTTCAGTAATTAACTGATACATCACTAACAATATACAAGATTTGAAAAACAAAACTGACCATTTTGCTATAACAGGTTCCTGCATTCACTCATCAATTAGAGAATGACATTGTTTTCAAAATCATGCAAAGAAAATCACTACATACTCAACTATAGATCTCATGACATTGTAAAGAAACTGTATCAAAAGATAATGTTCTCTAATTAATTTTTAAATGAAATTGAGGGTTCTTTTTAAGGTTAAAAACACTTAGGAAATCTAAAAAAAAATTCTAAGTAGTTCAAGATAATTAATAATGGGGAAAAATATAACTGAATAAGGAACCACACCTTGGTGTGGAGCAGAAAATCTGCAGTTTTCAAAGCTTATATTTAAAAAAAACAAAGAGGAGAAGTGACAAAGCTAATTAACCAAAATGAGGATTTACAGAACAAGAGTAAATATAAAGAAAAAAGTCAATTAAAAAGAATAGAAATGAAATATATAGTAATGAAAATTAATAAATTCCTAAGTGGTTCTTTAGAAAAACTAATAGGCCTCTGGCAAAATTAATCATAAAACATTTAAAATAAATAGGTATCTTTATAAAGAAGAATGAACAACTGGGCAGTATGCTTGAAAACTTCATTGAAATGTTTTCTGGAAGTACCAATATAGATAGTGGGAGAAGGTAGACAGTTTAATACATGGCATGTTAACCATCAGTTATCCTCATATACAGTTGTACTCAGGGTGCATTAGAAACTTCACATGATGTGAAGATCAGATTTAAAAGAAAATATAGTAGAATCATGCCAGATATTGGAACCTGCCAAAAATGATCATTACCAGGGTCTACCAACAAGAGAATGGATAAATTATTGTAAATCCATACTACAAAGTATATTACATACAGCTGTAACTATCTCACCTATTATCAGAAACAAATGGCAGAAGCAAATGTACGTGTTACAATTTGTATAAACAACCAGAGGAAAGATAGACACCAGATCTTGGGGATAGTTGCCCCTAGGAAAGTGGAGGGAGCAGTGACATTAAGGAGGAATACATAATAATAGGAAATGACAATTTTAATTATAATCTGTACTGTTTCATTTCCTTAAAAATTAAGGGAGAGGTTTGAACGGAATGACTTAAGAGTAGGAATATAGTAAGAGTTGTCCAGACTAGTTCATGAGTTTATGAGAGTTCATTGTGTATAATCTGTGATTCTCTTTACATTTGATACATTTAATAAAATGATTCATTGTTTTAAATCATAATTCTTCGATTACTACTCAGGTTTAGGATTTGGGGGGATTTTAGCCACTAATACATATTTCCTTTAGCTTTTGGATTTTCTGTTGGAATACTTTGCTCATGTTTCTATAGAGTTTTTTTTTCATATTTTAAATTACCTTAATTTCTTAAAAATAACTCCTTGTTACAAAGAAGTTTTTTACTAAAATATTTTCAAAATTTCAGATTAAGTATTTATATGACTTTGGTTAGAAAGGCGTTCTCCAACCTGATAATCAGGAAACTATCCTTGTGTAGTTTCTTTGTTTTATAGTTTCAGTTTATGTTTTATTATTAATTCTTAATTTATTTTTAATATATTTCAGAGTATGGATTAATTTTTGAAATTAATAATAAATGTCATGTCATTTATTGAGGAATCTATCTTTACCCACTGACTTGAAATATTTTTATATAGTAAGTTTATAAAAAATACTATAATGTTCTGTTAATATTATCTTTCTGGCTTAATCAGTATTAATGTCTTTCTCTTAATTTTATCCAGGTAAAATACATGCGGGTACAGTGAAAGAGTATTAAAGGTTATAACAAAACCAAGTGGTTTTCTATCTTTCATCCTCATTTTCCCCCTTCTCTTTATTGCCCCTACCCCAGAGACAACTGTTTTAGACTTCAGCTTTTTCTTCAGGTTTGGTTTGGTTTGGTTTGGTTTGGTTTGGTTTGGTTTGGTTTGTTTTTCACATCTTCATAATTCTCAGTAGTGCATGTGTGCTGCTCTTTTGTGGCTCATCAGTTTTAGACATCTGTGACTTTCCTACTGTAGGTTGCTTGCACTGCCATTTATTCTGCTTTTCATCTTTCATTCTCAAAGTGTAGCTTGGTTTAAATCCAGTCAGAAATAATTTTTAAATAAAGTTTTGTCATTTCTGTATTTATAATGTACGTTTCTGGGAATATAGTTATGCATCATAATAGACTGTGATTATTAGCTTTTTGTTTTTACTGACGTAGATAATTGCTGTTTTCATTTGCGACCTTTCCTTTGTACCTATTGCCATTTCTTTTCATACCTTCTAACACACACTTAGGACAATTTTCCACAAGAAAATTGTATTAGATGATCTAGAAGGTCCCTCCTTAGGAAAATATGTTTGTATTAATCACTGTTTACATCAGTGATGCAAGTTGATTTCCTTAACTTTTCTCCAAGTCACGTTTATAATTATTGCACGAGTGTTCACCAGTCAAACCAAGCACGAGGGGCTGGCGTCCCTCCTTCTAAATCGAAAAAGGGGCAGACACCTGGGGGAGCTCAGTTTGTTGGCTTGGAATTATACAAACGACTTAAAGAATTTTTGAAGAATTACTTGACAAATCTTCTTAAGGTAAGACATTTTACATATATATATATATATATATATATATATATATATATATATATATCTGAACACTTATAATATTAATGGAATGTTTTTTAAAAGTCTAATAAATCACTGTTCTTCATTGTTTTTGTCATTGACATGTACATGAAGATGTTTTGCTGTGGCTTTAGTCTTCTACTGTTATGAAGATGAAACCTTCATAAGCCATATTCTGGTTTTAAATTTGTTTAGCTGGAAGATTTTGATAACTTTACACCACAGCCGTATACTTGTCCTCACATTACTAACCATTTTGTGATTTGGTTGTTAGGAACTGATGAACCTCTTCATTAAGCAGTATAACTGTAAATTCATATTACCTACATTATACTTTGAACTCAGTGTTCTGTTCTAAATCAAAATGTATCAGTGATTGTAAGGTTATCCAGCCTTTGATAATCACATCTTTCCAATGTGAGGTTGCCTTTTACACATGGTCATATTACTATAAGAACTACAATGCAATTGTGCCTCTGACTAGGATGGATTTCACTAGAACACCAATTGCCTTCAAGTGTAGGTTCCTCCTGTTCCTAGCCACTCACTTTAAATATTTTTTATTTACACAGATAATAAGCAAAAACTTTTCAGCATACTCTAAAAAACTTTAATATATTTTACAAGCTAATTGGAAACTTAAACACCATTCTAACAGACTATAGTCGATTGACCACAGATTATATATAACTAAGATAATATCTTTTTCATATTCCCTAAACAGTGTGTTTCTAATGTCTGGCCAAACCCACTGTGTTTTTCTTACTTCTATTTATAACACTTTGTGAAATGAACATGGGAATTATTCCATAGTGTTAAAATAAGGAACCCTATATTGTGTTGTGTAAAAGTATTGATAGCCATGCTATCACTAAGATTTTTGCATTTTAGAAAAGGTTGTATACTCTAATTTAGAGTAGTAGCTTAGATTTATATTTCATAGTTTATTTCTTATTATTTAAATTTAAATGAACAAAAATTTGGTTGTATCACAATGTGATCAGGTTTTCATATGGCTTGTTGGATTGCTGTGGGACATACATTTGTGGAGCTGTTTTACAGTGAAGATTCTGAGGCTGAGAGGAGTAACCAGGCTCACCCTGGCCCTTAGTTTACGGAGGTGCTCCATCTTCTAGCTTCACCCTTAGTGCTTTCCTACTACAGCGTATTTCAATGATACTGCCCTTTAATGCTCAGTTTTTAAAAGGTAACACTTACTCTGTAGAGGTAATTAATACCTACAAGAAAATTTCAAGTTTTCTTCAAATAAAATTTGTGATTTAAATTGTGGCAATCGCAGTAAAAATAATTTTGGTTAATGTACGTTTTCCTCATGAGATGTTGTTAAAGAAGAAATAATTGTACCATTATACTTATTTTATTTTTAGAAAAATGTAACAGATTACCACAAAAAGCTTTAAATTTTTATAATTTTTAAGTAAATCTAATGTAATAGGAAGATGAATTTAAAAAATAAATTGTATTGGTTCCATGGTCTAAATTGTTAACAGGACATGTTAATTTTTTATCAGAGAAAACTATCAAAAGGATGATTTTGAGGTAAATTCCTTATTTGTTAACAAAAAGGAATTGCCCTCATACTCTAAAAGTTTCGGGTTCTTTTATGGGTGTATGTGCATGTTTAATACCATGGGAAAAGTTTCAATTTGAGATGAAAGAATTTTTATTAAAATTCTCTCTTTAGTCTAATCCTCACAAACTTTCTTCTTGTGAGAATTTATATTAATGAGATATTTTTGTATACAGAATAATTTAACCCATCTAAAACCATGTACATCAATGTATTTAAATGCAATGATTTATTTTTAACTTTTATCTTTATTGAGTGAAAAATTAGTCATTTTAAAGCTTTAGTTACCTTGTTTTTAGGATGGAGAAGATTTGATGGATGAGAGTGTACTGAAGTTCTACACTCAACAGTGGGAAGATTACCGATTTTCAAGCAAAGTACTGAATGGAATATGTGCCTACCTCAATAGACATTGGGTTCGCCGTGAATGTGATGAAGGACGGAAAGGAATCTATGAAATCTATTCTGTAAGATTTCTTAAAACACCTTTCAAATGCGTGTTTTCTTTTTTTCAGAAGAGGGATCTCGGCAAATACTAAGCCATTTTCAGAATAGTAGGCCGATTTCTCTTGTTTTATCAATAAATGACCCTTGAATAGTTTATGGCAAAAAAGGAAGAGAGTGAGTAAATCAGAGTTCTGAAATATAACCTGCACACTTCTGCATTCCAGTTAAGTTTCTTTTTCTGTTGTTTAACCAACCAACCATTAGGTTTCACCTGGAGCTGTCCCAGTTTTACCAGCACTAAAAGCCTTGAGTCCTGGCACTGGCAGGCCCATCTGGTCCCTGAGACTCAGGCCTCAAGTGATCCACTGTCATTGTCTTGCATGGTCGGGGAAACTGCTTTAAGGAGAGGACCGTGATGTGAAATTCCACTCTCCCCTCTCACTTTACAAACTAATATGATTTAAGTAATGATATTTATGGAGTTTAAAATTGAGGGATTTTTCTATAGACTTGGAAAGGCAAAATTTGAATTGTTAAATCACCTTTATTAACATGTTCCTTCAGTTTGGGAGCTTTTTCTAGGCCCTCTGGTTTGAAAGTGTGCTCCCTAAACCGGCAGCACCATCTCCACGTGGGAACTTGTTAGAAATACAAATTATTGGGCCTCAGCCTAGACTTACTTAATTAGAAACTCTATAGGTAGGCCCAGCAACCTGTGTTAGCAAGCCCTCTGATGCAGTCAGTTTTGAGAGCCTGTTGTGAAGCAAATAAGGGGGGACTCAGAGCAGAGGGGTCTGTTTGCTGGTGATGGGCTGCCAAAAGCAACAACTTTCTGAACCAGTGGTACTAGTTGTCAAATTCTTCATAATGAGATTATATCCAAGAATGTTGTTATGATAGCAGTACTTTATTGCTTTACTCTAGACAAATTTAATTAAAAGAAAAATCATGTATCACAATGCATGACATATTTTTATCATTATACATACAGCTCAATTTCTATACCAAACTGTTATTTCTTTGTAATGGTACTTTGTTACATGGTTATGTGGTTTTAACAAAACTTTCTAGGTTTAGTGTTTTGATTGGAGCGTTTTGTACTTTACCTTTTCTTTTCCACTTACAAATGCTTTTTTGGGACTGACAGTTAAAGGAATCAGCATAATTTGGGTCGATTTCCTCTTAGAAGCCTGCTTGACCTAAAACACTATATATACCCTCTATTAACATCAGAGTCTAAAAAATCATTCCAGTTTTCTTAACTTTTTCTCTACAAGTTAACTTTTTCAGTAACAAGTTAAAGAAAATAGGAAGAAGTGCAAGTATGCGTTGTAGCAGGTCTGGGCAGACTTTTTTTTTTTTTGTATGTGGGTAACTCCCTGGCTGGGAGTCAAACCCAGGCCTCAGCACCGACAGCACCAGCACCAAAGCCTTAAGCCACTACACCACCAGGGAACTCCATGGGCAGACTTTTTCAGGACAAGGGCCAACTCTAATTTTCTCCAAGTGCCCCAGTTCACTAGCTGTTTATTTTCACTTGCTCAAGTACATGCAGTTGCCTCAATTGTAAAGCACTGATTCTTGCCTCTAGCAGCTGTACGTGTACGTTGAAAAATTTGTTTATGTTTAGCCGCCTAGCCACTAGGCCCTGGCATAAATGTAGCATCCACCACAACACTTTTTTCTTAATTCAAGCAGTCACCTCAAAATTACTTGGCAGTCCACGGATGGACTGCAATGGATGTCTTACCCAACCCTGCTTTATAGAGTATGTTTTTAAAGATTCAGCTGCTTTTTAAAAAATCTACTTTCTCAATTCACACTTTCTACATCTTTAAATGCTATAGGTACTGTTTGGAAATACTGTATACAGCCATAAATGTTTAGCAAAGGCCAATTAATACCCCTACTAGAAACACTATTTTCTCTGTATGCCCTTGCCGTGAGCCTGTTTAATTCATTTTAAAGTTCAAGTATCACGTGACACAGTGAACAGTTCTTGAACAGTAGTCTCTCATTGTATTTTCCAGAAGATGAGGACGCTTTATCAGGAAATAGGAAGTTTTACTTTTCATAAGAATTTTCTTTTTAATTATAAGAAGTTGTTTGTTTCCTAGTCAGTTTAGCAGGGGACATAAATTAATTTCATTACTGCTGTATTAAAGTGATTCAATAAAACAGTTCTCCCTGAGCCCTTTCTGCCCAGCGTCCCTTCTGGTTTGTTTACTCTTGGCCCTGCTTTCTTACCTTGCCCGGCTCTTCCTTCTTCCTTCCTTCCATCCTTCCATGTGACACATTATCTGGAGCCATGTTAGGGCCATCCAAGGCTGTCTCACTTTAGGAAAGTTACTTGGAAAAAGTTACCTTAAAAGTGTGGTGATACGTCTTTGCTAGAAGTTGCTGCAGCATTATAGTTTTCCTGTGCCCCCTTCCTGCATGGAAGAGGCCTATGAGAGTCTGTGACGGTCATGTTTCGCTAAAAACTCTTTTCTCTCGAATATCACTTTCATGCTGCTTCTTCTTTTGGGTAGAAATACTCTCATTGAAAGTTCAATGTATACATTAAATTTCATACAATTTTCAAAAATTTATATCTTGGGTTTTATCATGGTTACATTTGGGAAACTGATAGCATTTATGTTTGAGTAAGATTCTCAACAGTTTGTGTGTTAAGTTGTTATAAATTTAATCTTTTTCTTCTTCCACTCCTTTTTTTCTTTTAAAAAATTTTTTTTAGTTTTAATTTAATGGGGTGACATTGATTAGTAAACATTACATAGGTCCCAGGTGTGTAATTCTGCATTACATCTTCTATGTGTTGTGTTACATGTTCATCTCCCAGAGTCAGTTCTTCCATCACCATATATTTGTGTCCCTGTCCCTTCTCCCCCACCCCCTCCCCCCTTACCCTCAGGTAACTACTAAATTATTGACCGTGTCCATGAATTTTCTTTCTTTGTTGCTTTCGATTTTACGTCAACGATCAAACTAAATTTCTCTATCCCTTTTTCTTATTTTACCCACTCTCTCATCCCTCCTCCCATTTTAAGTTCCTCTCACATTCTTTGTGGTACTGGTTTGGTGGTGTTGTATTTCTTTAGCTTTTCTTTACCTGAGAAGCTCTTTATCTGTCCCAAATTTTGAATGCTAGCCTTGCTAGAAACATTATTCTTGGTTGTAGATCCTTGGTTTTCCTCACACTGAGTATTTTCTGCCAACCCCTTCTGGCCTGTAAAGTTTCTGGTGAGAAATCAGCTGAGAGTCTAATAGGTGTCCCTTTATAAGTTACTACTTGCATTTCTCTTGCTGTTTTTAGCATTTTCTCTTTTCCTTTAACTTTTGCCATTTTAATTATGATGTGTCTCGGTGTATTCCTGTTTGGAATCATCTTGTTTGGGATTCTCTGTGCATCCTGGACTTGTATGTCTATTTCCTTTGCCAGGTTAGAAATTTTTCATTTATTATTTCTTCAAATAATTTCTTGACCCTTGCTTTTTCCTCTGTCTCTTCTCTTACACCTATGATTCTGATATTCTTCTGCTTAAAATTGTCCCAGAGGAATCTCAAACCATTCCCATTTTTCGGGATTCTCATATCTGTCTGTTCTATATGGGTGTTTTCTGGTGGCTTTTCCTGTAAAGCACTGATTTGTGCTTCTATTGTATCTAGTTTGGTAACTTTCATTCAGCTTTTCATTTCAGTTAACAGGCATTATCTCTCTGGTCCTTTATGATAGTCTGTAAGTCTTCTTTAATACTTTCTCTCTGTTGAAATTATCAATTTAGTTCTTTAAGAATTTTTATAATTGTTGCTTTGAGCTCATTTCTTTTAATGTTCTGGTTTCTCATATTTGCAGCCTGTCTGGACCCTACCAACTGTAGTTTCTTTGGTGTTGCCTGCTGACACTGGGCAGGCAGTGGTCTGTAGGGGAGGGGTGTTTGTGGCTTTCTTTTTTTTCCTGTGGCTCTGGTGGTCGTGCAGGGGGTTTGGGAGTGATTGCACCTTTCTGTTCTCGGTTTGCCCTTTGGGTGGATTCTGCCCTGAGCTTTGGGGTCAGTCCTGTATGCTGGTCTTTCAGACCATCCTGGTAGTGGGCTGAGAAACATGCATGCAGCCCTCTCTCTCCTTCTCCTTCCTGGCTGGAGCGTTTGCACTGTGGCTCCTCACCGCCCAGTCGCTCCCTCTCCTCTGGTAACTGGAGTGAAGTCAGGCCGCTGTGTTTTGTGGACCAGTCTGCACCTCCTGGGGCTAAAGTGAGTTGGGTGAGATAGCTCATGCCCCTGCCTCTGAGCCCCCTTTCCTCTGTCCCATGGACTGAGTGAGGGCCAGAGCACCCTCCTGCCGCCGCCTTCTATCTCCTTCTCCCCGTGGTAGAGTTCCAAGCGGGGGACCTGTGCAGCTGAGTCCCCACTATTCCCTTTATTCCTCCTTCGTTCAGCCCTCTGCCCACCTTCAGGTACCTTTTTGTGACCAGTAGGTTTCTTAGCTGTGACTGTGCATTGTGTAGAGGGTCCTTGGTTGAGGTATAGGTGTTTTATTAGTTACAATCTCCAGAGGAGTTTTTCGGAGGTAACTCTCGTGCTGCCATTTTGTTACATCTCCGAATTTTATTTTAACTAAGTAATACCTCTCAAGAAACAGTTTAAAACTCATGCACAAATTATAACATTTCTCTTTGGGGAGCATTTTTATAGTAACTTTTAGACATAACCCGTGTGGAAGTTTAAACAACTTTAAAAAAATGCATCATATGCAGTTCCCCCCCCAGGAGTACAGTAAAATAGGAAATATTTAATGTGCAGTGTGATGCCTTTACACTTGTATAAATCAATAAAACAGATTATCAGAATACAGAATTTATTAGATTTTTATACTTTTATTTATTTTACTGATTACAGTAGATTCTCAGTTAACCAACACCCATGGAAATTGGTAGATGCTGGATAAATGTACCATATTTAGCCAATGTGTAATGCACTCCAGTGTATAATGTGCACTCATGTATTTGGCTCAGACTTTTAGGGGAAAAAAGTCTTCTGTTTAATTTTTTAATTCAAATTTTTATTTGTTTTTATTTAGGTACTTGTTTTTTGTATTATAAATGAATTTTAGCATTTATTTTTTAACATATTATGGTACAATAAATTTTATGTAACAAATAATTACAAAACAAGAACAGAAACAAGTTACAAGAAATTTTATGTATAAAATTTTTTTTTATGTAAAAGAAACCAATTGTCATATTCCAGGATATTATTTTGCATACAGATATTGTTTTAATTTCTAGAGTTACACGTTTAACTCATAAGTATAAATAAAAGAATTAAAAACATTTATATAGATACAGAATTAGTACTACCCATGTATAATGTCCATCCTTACTTTTTTCCTCACAAATTTAGGCAAAAAAGTATGCATTATACTTGGCAAAATATGGTAAGTAGACTCTTCCTTAAGTGGTAGTGAGAATGCCAATTGCTTGAGTGCCAATTAATGGAGAGTTTACTGTATTAGGAAACTGTGATGACAAATGGAATTACCGTTATTAAATGTGTAAGTTCAATAATTAATTTGGCCCAGGAAACAATTTTATAAATTGAATGCACTATTGTCCTTTAAGCTGATAAGTATGTTCTTCTTAAATCCAAATTTTCTTTTTATCTTAATTATTAAAATGAGCTGATAGACACCAGTACTTTCCTACGTACCTCTTGAAGTTGTTAATTCAAGAGAGTGATGATAGATTTTCACCAATTTATAATCTACAAATACTGATAAATATAATCTGGGATTCAGGCTATCTCCTATTACTTTATTCTTAGTAAAACATAGTATAAGAATAGGCAATTTATTCTTTTTCTCTTTTCATCCAGCTCGCTTTGGTGACTTGGAGAGATTGTCTGTTCAGGCCGTTGAATAAACAGGTACCTGCTTGTGTGAGTGCATGGTTGCTTTCCTTTTAAAATCCCTTACACATTGTATCTCTTAGCCATTGTCTTCCTCACCGCTTTGGAAAGTCTTAAGAGTATCTCTTCTCATACATTATTTAATTGATTTAAATGTTTAAGAGGTATGTAGTAATATAATATGTACTGTAGCCTGTAATATACATATCTTTTTCCTGTATCCTTTCTAAAGGTAACAAATGCTGTTTTAAAACTGATTGAAAAGGAAAGAAATGGTGAAACCATCAATACAAGACTGATTAGTGGAGTTGTACAGTCTTACGGTAAACAATTTAATTTATTCAGTGTTTTTATATCAAATGTCAATTATAACAATATTCCCACAGATTTATTTTCAAATATATTAGTATTATCAAGGATATTGTTAGCATTTACAAAGGTACTCATAATTCTCTTTAAGTCGTTGTGATTCCATTTGATATTGCACATCATAAAAATTGTTTGATCCTTATACCTAAAGGAAATTTTGATGGAATAGACATTTGAATTTTCTTTTCTGGTCTTACACTGAATTACTGAACATATAATATGATACTGACATTAGTAGAGCTGAATTATAACCAGAAATTTAGATTAAGAAACCAATAAAATAATACAATGTTTTGAAAACTTAGGTAGCATTGTATTTCTTTAAAAGTTTAAAATTAGTTATTTTTATTTTTACACTTTTAAGACATAAAAGTTTTCTAAATAAACTTCGTGATAGCTTTGAAGCATGTGCTTGTCTGTGGGTTAGAATTACTTGCGGTTTTGTAGGTCTTAGATTTTTTTTCTTTTTATTTTATGGAAGCTGTGTACTTTAATACTGGTGAATAACAGAATTACATTCGGCCCTGCCATTTCGTATTTACCTGTTTAGCATAACTTAAACCAGATGCTACCCCTAAATATATTCTGTAAAATACAACAAAAAAATAGGGTAATTGAAATACAGTTCATATTTCTTTCTAGTGGAATTGGGGCTGAATGAAGATGATGCATTTGCTAAGGGCCCTACGTTAACAGTGTATAAAGAATCCTTTGAGTCTCAGTTTTTGGCTGACACAGAGAGATTTTATACCAGAGAGAGTACTGAATTCTTGCAACAGAACCCAGTTACTGAATATATGAAAAAGGTAAGCTTAAATATGGTATTTAAAGTGGACTTAAGTTAAAAGTTTTTGCTGCTCAAAGGAATTATTCTCTTTAGCGTATGCATACTTTCTCCAGAAGTCATTTCTTGGCAGTAGTACTTATTGTCTATCGTGTCTATAGCATTGGCAAGTGCTTCTGAAGTCGCCAAAGAGCTTTTATAAATCAATTTGATAATCATGATTCAGTATTCTCTTTACTGTTCTAAGGATACAGCCATAATAGTCATATAACTTTGGTGTTTTGAACTCTCTCTCCTAGAATGTATCTCTACTTCTAATGGGAGCCACAGTCTCACCATATCAAAGAGAAAATAAGTTTTTTAACAAATAGTGTCAGATTTGAAAACTTCAAGAGTTGCTTTTTTGCTTCTAAAATATCCCCTAACAATCTATAACACAGCCTTCTAGTTTGTTAGAAAACAGGTGCTTCTGAAACAAACCTAGTATAGGAGAAGATCCAGGGTGGGTCTCTGGGTCATAAATCTTTTTTGTGCTAAGTAATTTTAAATGAAGTTCTAGTGTAATTGTTCTTCATTTTCTCTATTGGGAATTCAAGTATCCTAGACCTAGGCTCTGAGGAATGACCTAGGTCAGTAGTCAGCAAACTTCTATGAAAGTTTTAGACTTAGTGCAATGTGTGGTTTCCATTGCAGCTCTTCAGCTTTGCCATTTTAGTGTCTAAGTGTGGCCATGTTCCAGTAAAACCACTTACAGGCAGGATTTAGCCCACAGGCTATGTGTAATTTGCTGTCCTCTGACCAAGGTGCACAAGGAGATTTCCAGGGAGTCTGGGACTGACTGTGTCTGACACCTGCTTTGTCCTTTATGCTCTATTCACTTGGAGAGCAAGTGGGCTACAGAATCATTTTTTCCATATGCCAAAATAGAAAGTTAGTGAGAGCAGCAGCTCACATGAAGTTGTGCCCAATTTGTGATCTTCTAACTGTATTTTCCCATGGGAGGTAGTGATTATAAGTAGGCCTTAGAAGTTTGAAGTTAAAAATCCATGATGAAAAAATTTCTGGTATCTCAAAATCTAACAAAAACGGAACTCTTCCAGAGTATTATACTTAGAATAGTCATAGTGCTTTCTGTATATTTATGGGTTATATTAGCTGACCTACAATCTAACCAGTTCATTCAGAATTTCAAACAGCTGTCTCACAAATGAACATAATCTGTTTTGAGTCTTAGCTTTGCCTGTTAATTCACTTTAGTTTGGCAGTGTAGTTATCACAAACACATCTTTTATTAATACTCTACATGGTGAGTCTTTTAAAACAGTGCATGTTTTAAAAGTGGAGCCTTTTTATTTATCAAGGTACACATCCACGGTGTGCGAGCCTGTTCTTTTTATGGCCTTTGTAGTGAACTGCGATACTCTCAGTGGTCCACACTGAGGAGGAGAGTAGTCTGATGTAATAGAAATCAGCTTTTTAGGCCAGAGCTACATAAGCAGCGTAATCTGTTTTTAAAATCAGGCACGGAACAGCAACTTAAAGAACAAAGATTTTTTATGGTCTCTGGATGTTTTCAACCCAGAGTGAGCCCTGCCTTCAAGGGAGCAGCATGCTTCTTTCATCCTGGTTCTCTTAGAGGGGATTCCTTTCTAGAGGAGTTAATAGTTCGCTCCAAATCTAGTTGGATCTTACTAAACAAGACTTCTGTCACATTCTGAAAGTGCTTATGCAGAGAATCTATAAGCATAAAGTTAGAATTAACTAATAATTCTGCTCTTAACTACATATAGCCTTGCATATCAAACTGGGCTGTGAGTCTAGTTTTAAATCTCCCACCCCACTATTTAGTAGGTTGTTGACTCTAACCTTCTCAGATTCCTTATCTATAAAATGGGAATAATAAGTTATTACAAATACATATTTTATGTATATACAAGGACTGTCCAGCAGACATCCAGCCATAAATGCCTCTGTTTCCCATATTACATGGCTAAATAATTCCATACAGCACTCGTATATTATATTTGTGCTTGGCAAAGATCTGTGTTTGGTATTTACACATACACATTTTCAGAACCTTCAGTATATGTCTGGGAGTATGCAAAACCACAGGATAAAAGATTGCACATTTAATTCATTTCTTTTTTATTAAATTCATTTTTATTGTTAGACTTATTGGGGTAACATCTGTTATTAATTCATTTCTTAAGAAGAAATTATGTTCATATTAAAATGTTGTATCTGGAAATTGAATACAAAAGCCATGAACAATATTGAGATAAAGTACAGATGTCAAGAAATACGTATTCTGCTTTCAGTAGCAACTTGGGCTAGATCTGCATGTTCCCTGGAGGTCTGTGTTCCCTTTTTGTGTTGTTAGGAATATTTGAGTGGAAGCATTTAAGAAATCTCTCTAAGGATGGCTTGATGAGTGAACAACGCTAAGCCACATCATTGCTTTAACATAATCTTACTGTCTCATGTAATTGAAGCTAATCTGAGCTACAAAAAATTTGTATGACTATTCTAAGTTTCTAAAGTCATTTTAAAAACTTATAAAATATACCTTACTTTGTTAATTTGCTTACTTTTTTTGGTCTGTTGTTTTTATTTTTTGTTTTTCATTTTGTTTTTGCTGCAAAATAATCCTGATAGAATAGGGACAGTCCTTAATTAGTGAATTTTATTTAGTCATTTTGAATTTGATCTTGATTTCCAATAAGAGCTAATTAGTTAAATTATAGTATAGATAATAGAATACTATTTTCCAATAAAATAAAAGTTTGAGTGTTAATATAACAAATAATTAGTGGAAAACAAAAACAAGTTACAAAAAAAACTTACAGCATTATTTCAGTTTGGTTTCGTATACATACTTAGTGTTCCCAAGGTTATAGGTTTATGTTACTTATATTTTCCAAAAAGTCTACAGTTAATGTGTATTTTTTTCTGATTACCAGATTATTTTAAAACACAGTAGGAGATTGTTTGTGCTTTTACTTAAGAACCTGCTGCTTCATGTCTCATGTTTCATTAAGCCCAAAACCTCCAGAGCCAAAGCTAATGAGATACAGGACATGCACACCCAAAAGCACCTGTTTTAAGTTGCATCTGTTTCCTGGAAGAACATAATCATGTTGGACAGCAAAAACTCATCTCTCTTAAAAACTTTGCTTTTTCCTGCAACAAACTTATCACTTTACAGACAAGACTGATTCATTCTCTGAGGGGCAGTGGCTTCCCATCTCTTGTAGCACAAATTAGCATTCTGTAGACCCTTCCTGTAGCAGTCGAGAGGGAAGGGAAGAGTAAATTGGTATGTGAGTGATTTTAAAACATTAAAAGTTGAAGCGGCCTTATTAATTACTTATTTTATATACAGGTAAAGAAATGAAGGTCCTAGGTGTTGTATTATTAGGTTTGAGGATTCTTGGTTGATTTATCACTGCCCTTGGCAGATATTAGAATACCAAGATCAAATTCAAAATGACTAAATAAAATTCAGTAATTAAAGGTTGTCCCTATTAATTCCATCAGGATTATTTTGTAGCAAAAACAAAATGAAAAACCAAAAATAAATTATAACAACAGGCCAAAAAGGGTAAGCAAATTAATGAGATAAGTTACATTTTATTTTATTTTAGTATTTATTTTGGTGGGGGGGTAAAGTTCCCTGGCTGGGAATCGAACCCAGGTCGCAGCATTGAGAGCGCTGAAGCCTCTGTTCTATAGTTTAAACAATTATCCCCTTTTAATTCTCTCTCTCTCTCTTTTTTTTTTTTTTTTTTTTTTTGCCTTTCGGTATGCGGGTAGCTCCCTGGCTGAGAATTGAACTCAGGCCGCAACGCTGATAGCACCAGCGCTGAAGCCTTAAGCCAGTCCTGCCTAGTTATTTTTTTATTTTATATATTTTTTTAGCTCTTGGATGTTTATTCTTCTAGTTGAATTGTTCCAGATTTCTCTAAAATTAATACAAAATTAAAAAATATTTTGGAGAGTATTGGCGCTTATATAACACAAAATATAGTTTTTGTCTGTTTTTCATATCCTGAATAATTATCATTGAAAAGATTTTTATTTATTTATTTTTGCTTTGATAAATCAGTGCTTTCTTGGTGGTTTTTTTACACTACACTTATTTCTGGTGTGATATATTGTAAAATATATGAATTTTGTTAATTTTGCTGCTCTATTAAATTGCATCTTTGTTTTCTTTCTTAAAGGAAACTGTAAGTAATTGAAATGCATAAGTAATCCAGTAGATTTCAGAAGTACCTATTTAGTGATTGACAAGAAATTTGGCGTAATTTTTTTTCTTCAAGAGTCTTGAAGAAAAATTAATTACTAATAATTATTTCCATTTGGTCATATTAGGGATTATGTATTTATGTGACTCTTGATTTCAGGTAGCTTTCAGTCAAAAGTAGTGGTTCTTGGTGTTCTACATATGGGAGAGGATCCACAGGTTTCTCATAGTATCAAATAGAGGTATTACCCTCACAGGCGAAAAATCACATATCCGAAAGAAGAAAATTTATAATTACAAGCTTGTTAAGTCATTTAAAGAGCAGTTTGAATGGGAAATATATATTGCAGAAAAAATGGAACATACAGTGACCATTTAAATATGGTTGGCATTCATCCTAAAATCACACAACCCCTTCTCCTTTTTTCTTAAATCATATTATTGGAGCCAGTTTATGAGTTTAATTTGTCACTTTTAACGTAACAGTCATTTAAAAAAGAATTCAGAATTAATTTGAATTAATTCCTCCAGGCAGAGGCCCGTCTGCTTGAGGAACAGCGAAGAGTGCAGGTCTATCTTCACGAAAGCACCCAAGACGAACTAGCAAGGAAGTGTGAGCAAGTGCTCATCGAGAAGCATTTGGAAATTTTCCACACAGAGTTTCAGAACTTACTGGATGCCGATAAAAATGAAGGTGAGCCACTAAGACTCACAACCCATAGATATTTTTTACAATCTGCTGTTTTGAAATTGAAATTCTTGACTCAAGAGTTAACAGCATTACTAACATCAGTCATTTTTAAAAAGATTAATATGTGAGTGTCTACCTTCTTATATATTGATTTCAGACTGCTATACAGTGTTTTGGGTGTGACTTTAGGAAAAGAGCATCTTTTCAGTTTAATTTTAAGAATTGTTTCATGACTTTAGCATTAAATGATACTTGGGGGTCATTTTGTGACTTGTTTTTATAGTAGAGATGGATATTTGTATTCTCCTTAATTCATTTCTTAAAATAAATACGTGAGTGCCTATTATGTGCCAGGCATACATAATATATCAGTGTTTAGGAAGCATCAGATGTTTCCTGATAAAAAGATTTTTTTCTCTGTTATGTTAGTGGATTCTCATATTAAGGGGGAAAATAAACTTTTACAATAGTGTAACTTCATTGTTACTTTTAGCTAAATATAAATATACTAAATACAAAATATTTCATTATAATTAAGTACTTTGATTATTAAGGTCTAAAAGCATGGTTATCTTATTTCAGGGATCTTTAATCTCAATATAAATACATAATTAGTGGGATAGACATGCAGAGTTTATTTCAGTTCATAAAGGTGGCTCCTCCTTCTTTCAGATTTGGGTCGCATGTATAATCTTGTATCTAGAATCCAGGATGGCCTAGGAGAATTGAAAAAACTTCTGGAAACACACATTCATAATCAGGGTCTTGCAGCAATTGAAAAGTGTGGAGAAGCTGCTTTAAATGTAAGTACTGTTTAATTGAAAATCAGTCAGCCTAACGATTTCTGTGTGTGCACTGCAGACTTGCATTATGTGTCTCCATTTACAAATCCAAGTGGTAAGATTTTCACTAGACTCCCATAGGGAACCTTGATGTGGCTTTTTAAAGATGGTTCACAAAGATCTTTGGTAAACACCAAAAACTCTTCTCTGGCAGTTTTTAGGCATTAAGGATGTCATTTCTTGAAATATTTTTTCTTTATATCTTTGCACTTTTAACATTCTAGATACTAGAAGATTCTTCCATAAATAGAACAGGCGAGAGTCTCCTGAAAGCTTTGTTATAGCACCCATAGGCCATAAGCTGCGTCTTTAGGAAACTTTGACCCGAGGACTGCCCTTCAATTCAAGATCACTTGGCTGTTTGCCCTGGAAATTTATAGCATTTCTCATACCCACCCAGGAAGAACATAGAGTATTCCAGCTAGGGTATCTGTAATTCAAGTAATAATTTTACATAGGAAGTATCACATATTTCTTAGGTAACTTATTTTCAGTTTTGTCCCTATTGTGAACTTTAACTTTGATAGTGTTGGAGAAATAATGGAGAAGAAAAGCATCTAGAACATAGACAGTGTTTATGTTTGAATCAAAGAACTTTTTATCTCTGATTTTTATCATGTTTAATTCTTTTTGACAATACTCTAATATGTTTTTTAAAGTCTTTATGTCCCTGCTGTCTTTGGAAGACTTCTTTTTCTTTTTTAATTATGGTGGTTGCTGCCTTTCTCATTGCCACGTCGATGAATTACTACAGGGATGAATGTAAACTCCTTCCTTTAGGTTTATAAAATAATTAATTTTACACTTACAAGATAGAATGGAACTGGCTTAGTGGGTTTTGTTAAATGGATTCCCAGGTTTTAGTGTAAGCTTAAGATTGACATTCCAGCATTGGGACACCAGGTGTGGTGTAACAGTGGAGAGACTGAGTGTGGACACCAGGACAATCTGGGCTTAAATCCCAGCTCCACTGGTACTAACTTTGACCTTCTGGCAAATTGCTTTTCCTGTCTATGTAAGCTTGAAAAGAATTGGACTAGGAGAGACAAGTTCCAAGATGGCAGAATGGATAAATATGCTTACCTTATCCCATGAGCATATCAGAATTGTAGAACATTCAACCTGGAGAACCATCTGAAGTCTAGCTGAACATACGTATTATGACCAAAGATATAAAGAAGCCACTTTGAGACTAGTCAGAGGAGTGGGGGTGCAAAACAGGCTAGTTCCACACCCATGTGTGGCTGTTGAAAACTGGGAGATACCTCAGCCACAGAGGTTCCCCGCAGAGGAGTGCAGGACCCTAGCCCCACACGTGGTTCCCTAGCCTGGAGAACTGGTGCCGAGAAAAGGAGCCCCTATGCCATCTGGCTGTGAAAAAGCAGTGGGGATTCCACCCATTTGTGTGGGGTGGGAGGCTACAGGAAACCCAGGCATCCTCTTAGAGGGCCCACGCAGGTACTCACTCTGGGCTTCATTGGGGGGACGGTAACTTGGAGGCATCAGAGACATAAAGGAAGAGACGAAGTTGTGTAACTTCAGAGCAAGGACTGGAGGAACAGTCATCATTTTCCCTGTGTGGGATGCATCCAACGCCGCCTTTCTTGTGTTGAGCCCCTCCCCAAGCCCATGGCCAAATCTGAATCTGAATTGTTCTGGTGAGCTCCACTCCACTCAGGACTCACTGAGGTCCTGCCACACCCAACTCTGTACTGCTGGAGGTTTTAGCAGCAGCAGGACCTCACAGGCACTGGCAGGTAACAGCAGGACTCTTGCAGAGCTACCTGAGACCCGGTACTGGTGGCAGCAGGCCTCTGTTCACAGCATGTCCTCACCATGTGCCTCTAGGTACAGCATATTCAGCAACCAGCTATAGATCACTTTGAGATCCTACCAGGTAGTCCCCAGCTGGTCACTGACCTGGGCCTGCACCAGAGCCCCTACCAATATGCCCCAAAACCAACGTACTTTGAAGTTGGCTGCAGAACACCACCGAATGAGCCCCACAAGTGGCATACCCAAAGGGCAATCTCAACAGGCACCAGATCCCACTAAGTCAAATCCTGCTCCATGAGGTGAACACCCTACACTGGAGCCCATAAGCTGTGGACATGGCCAAACCCCACAGTTAGCCTGAGGGTCATTCCCACCCACTAATGTGCCATCAGCAATCAAGGCTTGACTAAACACAAAGACATACACAGCCCACACAAGGGACCCTCCTGGAGAATCTGGTTAAGGTGACGGGATAGACTGTGCCACTGAGCCCCACAGGACACCTACTACATAAGGCCACCTGGCAAGACTGGGAGACAAAACAGACCTACCTTATACATAGAAACAAACACAGGGAGACAGCCAAAATGAGGAAACAAAAAAAAATATATCCTAAATGAAACAACAGGAGAAAACTCCAGAAAAAGAACTGAATGAAATGGATGGAAGCAATCTCCCAGATCATATAGAGTTCAAAATAATGCTTGTAAGGATGCTCAGGGAACTTAGTGATAACTTCAAAAAAGGGATAGCAAGTATAAAGAAGGAAACAGAAACCATAAAAAAGAACTAGTCAAAAGTGAAGAATACGTATAACTGAAATGAAAAATGCACTAGAAGGATTCACCACAGACTAGATGAAACAGAGGATCAAATCAGTGATTTGGAAGAAAAGATAGCAGAAAACACCCAATCGGAACAACAAAAAGAAAAAAGAATCCAAAAAAGTGAGGGTAGTTTAAGAGACCTCTGGGACAATATCAAGCATCACAACCTTCTCATCATAGAAGTACCAGAAGGAAAAGAGAAAACAAGAGATTGAGAACCTATTTGAAGAAGTAATGACTGATAAATTTTCTAGCCTGGCGAAGGAAATAAACATGCAATCTCAGGAAACACAGAGAGTCCCAAACAAGATGAACCCAAACAGGCCCACACCAAGACACATTATAATTAAAATGGGAAAGGATATAGACAGATTCCTAAAAGCAGCAAGAGAAAAGCAGTTAGCTACAAGTGAGCTTCCATGAGATTGTCAGCTGATTTCTCAAAAGAAACTCTGCAGGCCAGGAGGGATTGGCAGAGAATATTCAAAGTGATGAAAAGCAAGGATCTACAACCAAGATTACTTTACTCAGCAAGGCTATCATTTAATATCAAAGGACATATAAAGAGCTTCCCAGACAAGAAAAAGCTAAAGGAGGTCATCACTACAAAACCAGTATTATAAGGAATGTTCGAGGAACTTCTTTAAGACGGGGGGGAAAAAAGGATAAAAAATATGAATAGTAAAATGACAATAACTACATATCTATCAACAATTACTTTCAATGGGGTGGAAAAAGTTATTTCATAAAAATGCAAGCAAACAAACAAAAGTCTGGGGTAGCAATACTTACATCAGACAAAACAAGACTTTAAAATAAAGGCTTCAATGAGACAAAGAAGGACCTAGTAATCCCACTTGTTGTTATTCATTCAAAGAAACCTAAATCACTACTTTGAGGGGACATATGCACCCATATGTTTGTTGCGGCATTATTTACAGTAGCCAAGATGTAGAGGCAGCCTGGGTGTGTCCATCAGTGAAGAATGGGTAAAGATGAGGTGGTACATACGGGTTGTGGGGAGTGAAGGAGGCCAAAAGAAAAAAACCAAACGGAATTTATTCATAAAAGATTGTGTATTCTTACATGTTTAAACTTCAGTCACCATCAAAGTACTCTTCTTTTGATACAGTACACCTATCGAGATGCTTTTTCCACTGCTCAAAACAGTTTTTTGAACTCATCAATTTTGATGCCTTTTAGTGCTTCTGCCATTTTTTGTTTCATCTCTTCCACATCCTTTTGAGAACTTTTTAATCCAAGGAAACAAACAAAAGCCTGAGGGCAAGATTGGGTGAATAGAGAGAGTAGGGCATGGGGGTCATGCCATTGTTTGGTCAAAAACTGCTGAACACTCAGTTTGGTGTAGGTAGATGCATTGTCATGCCACAGGTTGTTTATGTAGATCACCCATTATGAAATAGGCAAATGTATTGAAAGAGTCTCCAAAAACAATTCACTGAAGCTGAATGCAGTCTCTCACAACACCACCAGCTGGTACACTGATGCAGATGGGTTCCTAGAACACTCACCTAGCAAGTGAAGCCTGTACTATAAGGGGCCCACCCTCCAGAAGATAATTCTGAGGTTTTTGGGTCCCCCTTCATATATACAGTGGAATATTGCTCAGCCATGGAAGGAAATGAGTTCTTGCCATCTTTGATGGCATGAATGGACCTGGCGGGTATTGTGCTGAGTAGAGTATGTCAGACAGAGAAAGATAGATGCAATTTGATTTTTTAAGTGGAATCTAAAGCACAAAGTAAACAAAACAGAAACAAACTCATAGATATAGAAAACATTTTGGTAATTGCCAGATGGCAGAGGGGTTGATGTGGGGATGGCAGAGGGGTTGAGAGGGGATGGGATTAAGAAGTACAGATTGGTTGTCACAAAGTAGTCATGGGGATGTAAGGTATAGCATAAGGAATTTAGTCAATAATATTGTAACAACTATGTATGGTGTCAGGTGGGTACTAGATTTGGAGTGATAGGTGGAAGGGGAGTTGGGGGACAGGGTGAAAAGGTGAAGGGATTAAGAAGTACAAATTGGGAGTTACAAAGTAATCATGAGAATGTAAAAGCATAGGGAATATAGTCAGTAATATGGTAATAACTATGCATAGTGCTTGCTGAGTACTAGACTAGACAGAGATCACTTCTTAAATTACAAATGTCTAATTACTGTGCTGTACACCTGAAATTAATATCGAATAATATTGAATGTAAAAAGGGAAGGAAGGTAAAGGGCAATAAATGGTCCAAATTTTCAGCTACTAAACATGGGGATGTAATATACAGCTTAGGGAATATCGTCAATAATACTGTAACAGCAATGTATGATGTCAGATATTGCTGGATTTATCATGGTGATCACTTCTTTAGGTATATAAATGTTGAACAACTACAGTGTACACCAGAAACTGATTTTATGTTAGCTGTATTTTTTAATAAAAATCTTTTAAAAAATAAAGAAATGGAATAATGACAGTGACTCCCGTAGGATTTTTGTGAATAAGTAATACTTGTAAAAAGTGCTTATTAAATCCATGCACATAAATGTGCTCAGCAGTGATTACTGCAATTTTTACTATTGTTTACAATTTTTTTTAATTTTTAAAACTCATTTAAAAATTATCCTCACGTCTTGATGTTTATTTCCAAACTAAATGTTCCTTTTTAAAGGGTTTGATAACACATACACACAGATACATACATGTGATTCTGAAGAGGTCAAATTAATGAAGGTTTTTTTGTTTTTTGTTTTTTTTTTTAATAATGAATGTGTTTACACAGTCGTTAAAACTTGATTTAGCTGTGTGGACAGCAGAGCCAAGGAAGACTTAACTTTACTTCAATGAGTTACATGATGAGTCTGTTGTTTCATCAGATGTAGATTAGAGTAGTAGATAAATGAAGCTTGTTGCCTCTTTATTTTATTGACGATTTCTTTTGCGATGCAGAAACTTTTTAGTTTGAGTCTCATTCATTCACAGTTGCTTTTACTTCCCTTGCCTTTAAAATCAAATTCATAAATTTCTCCCTGAACCCAAGGTCCATAAGTTTAGTACCAGTGTTTTCTATGCATTTTATTGTTTCAGATCTTAAGTAGAGATCTTTGATCCATTTTGAGTTGAATTTGGTATTTAGTACACAGGGCTTTCCAGTTTTCCCAGCACCATTTATTGAAGAGGTTTTCTTTTCTTCATTGTATGTTTTTGGCTCCATTGTTGAAAATTATCTGTCCGTATACTGGGTCCGGCACAAATAACATCCCAATTCTGTCTTTCAGTTTATCAATGTTACGGGGTTTGCTCTTGTACACAGGATCTTTAAGGACACCCCACAAAAACAAATTAGGCGGAGTTAAGTCTGGGGATCGAACCAGCCACTTCATTGCCCTCATTGCCATATCAATTCAAAATGCATGTCCAACTATTCTCTGACACACAAAGCATAATGTGGTGGTGCGCCGTCCTGCTGGAGGTAAACTCCAAAGTCATGTTCAACTTGAGGCCACAATTCTGTTTGTAGGACATGTAGGTGATTATCTGGATTGACAGTACCATCAAAGAACACTGGCCCAATTATACCCATGACTGATAGTGCTGTCCAAACTTACCCTTGGTAAGTTTGTCTTCCTCTAAGATAAGTGAAGTGTGGATTCACTTCACTCCAATACACACAATTATTGTGATTGATGTGGCTGTTCAGTTTCGACGTAACCTCATCTAACCATCATATCTTGGTTGGAAAGTTCTCATCCTCACAAAATTTGGCCAAAAATCTTTCACAAAATTCTGCTCTTCTGTCTGAATCGCCATCCTGTAAGGACTATAGCAAACGTGGTATGTATGGCTTCATTTTCATTTTGTCCAGCAACCTTCGAACGCTTCTGTCACTAATACCAAGTTCCCCTGACAGATGCTTATTGGATTTTTTGAGGGCTTTGTAACATTGATGCCCGTAATTCAGCAGCCTTTTCTTCTCTCGGTGCTGAAACTTGTCTTCTGATCTTTTGGCATTGTACACACTCCCAGTTGCCTCAAACTTTCTGATCAGACTTGTGATATTAGAACTGTACAAGTCATACGCCAAGTTCTTCATATAACAAACAAGCAGTTGCTGCGCCATTGCATGGGTTTTGATAGTACAGCTTCACAGTTCCCTTGTTAGTCGATGGGCTTTTTTACTTCAGGGATGCTGGAACACAGAAGTTACTAAGACAACACGTCCATTTATACTACACCGTTTTAAAAAGGGCATTACTTCTGCTGGACCCTGTATATGTGAGTTTTATTACTGCGTTTTCAGTTCTGTTCCATTGGTCTGTGTATCTTGTTTTTCTGCCACTATGATGCTATTTTGATTATTGTCATTTTGCAGTATATATTGAAGTCGGGAATTGTAGTGCCTCCAGCCTTGTTCTTTTTTCATAGGATTGCTTTGATGATTCAGGGTCTTTTATGATTCCATACAAATCTGATTTTTTAATCTATTTTTTGAAAGACTCTGGTGTTTTGATGAGAATTGCATTAAATCTGTATATTGCTTTGGGTAATGTGGCCATTTTAACTATGTTGATTCTGCTACTCTATGAATACGGAATATCTTTCCATTTCCTTGTGTCTTTTTCAGTTTATTTTAATATCTTAATAATTTTCAGTGTGTAAGTCCTTTACATCCTTTGCTAAGTTTATTCCTAGGTATTTTATTCTTTTAAGTTGTGATTGCAAAAGGTTTTGGTTTTGGTGGTTTTTTGTTTTTATTTTCTTTTTTTACCCTGAAGTTTTAAGTTACTACGCGGGTGGGCTGATGAATTTTGCCTCCACTATAATATTTTTTTGTTACATTACACATATCTGGCCATAACATGGTATCTCCCCTCCATCTTTTTTTTTTTTTTTTTTTTTGTGCTTTTTGGTATGTGGGTAGCTCCCTGACTGGGTATTGAACCCAGGCTGCAGCGCCAGCGCCAAAGCCTTAAGCCACTACACCATCAGGGAACTCCCAATCATCATTATTGACCTTGCACACAAAGATGCTTACATTTTTCACCCAGTGCACATCGAAATGGAAGTTGTTTAGATGTTCAGTTCAAATAGCATGCTGTTACTGAATTCTTAACAGCAGGAAAAGTTCCTCCAATTGAAATTCACAGATGAATGCAATCTGTTTATGGTGATCAGTGTGTTGATGTGAGCACAGTAAAACTCTGAGTAAGGCTGTTCATCTGTGATGAAGAGGTGAAGTCTGCAGTGAGGAAACAACATCTTTTTTTGAGGACAGATTTCAAAACCTAGTGCAGCATTGGCAGAAGTGTGTGGTGATTTTATAGAAAAATAATTGTGCAAATTTGAAAATAAATGATGTAGGTATATTTCTTTTTTATTTCATTAAAATATATGTTCCTGTTTGTTTTCTTTTTAAGTGGAGGCAAAATTTATCAGCCTGCTGTTGTGTATAGGAGTGCAATGGATTTTTGTACATTGATTTTGTATCCTGCAACTTTACTGTTTTCATTTACTATTTCTTTTTTAAACTTTTTTTTTTTTTTTTTGATACTTCCCCTGGCTGGGAGTTGAACCCAAGCCACGGCATTGACAGTGCTGAAGCCTAGCCACTACGCCACCAGGGAACCCTTGTTTACTGTTTCTAAAAGTATTTTTGTAGAGTCTTTAGGATTTTCAATATAAAAAGTCATGTCATCTGCAAAAAGTGACAGTTTTAACTTCTTCATTCCCAATTTGGATGACTTTTATTTCTTTCTCTTACCTGATTGTTCTGACTAGACCTTCCATTACTGTGTTGACTAACAGTAGTGACAGGGGGACATCCTTGTCTTGTTCCTGATTTTAGGAGAAAAGATTTCAGTTTTTCACCATTCAGTATGGTATTAGCTGGGGATTTATCATATATGGCCTTTATTATGTTGAAGTGCTTTCCTACAGTACCCATTTTATTAAGTGTTTTGATCATAAATGGATGTTGTCTTGTCAGATGCTTGTTCTACATCAGTTGATATAATCATAGGGTTTTTATCTTTTAGTTTGTTTATGTGTTGTATCAGATTGATCATTTTGCGCATGTCGAACCGTCCTTATGCCCTGAAACAAATTCCACTTGATCGTGATGTATAATCTTTTTAATGCATTGTTGTATTCTGTTTGCTAGTATTTTATTTAGGACTTTTGCATCTGTGTTCATCAGAGATACTAGTCTATAGTTTTCTTTGTGTTATCCTTAGTAGTTTTGGTATCAGGGTAATATTAGCCTTGTAAAATGAGTTGGAAAGTGTTGCCTCTCCTTGAGTTTTTTTGGAAAAATTTGAGGAGGATACATATTAATTCCTTGTGAATTAATCGCTTGTGAAGCCATTTGGTCCTGGACTTTCTGCTTTTGGGGAAGTTTTGAATGATTCTTTCAATTTCCTTACTATTGATTGGTCTATTTAGATTATCCAGTTCTTCTATGTTTAGTCTAAGTACACTATATGTTTCTAGAAACTTGTCTGCTTCTTCTAGGTTGTTGAATTTGGTGGCATATAGTCCTAATAGTATTCCTTTGTGTTTCTGTGGTATCAGTCATAATTTCTCCTCTTTCATTTCTTATTTTGGTTGTGTCTTTTCTCTTTTAACCTTGGTAAGCCTAGCTATGGGTTTGTCAGTTCTATTAATTTTTTTTTTAAGAACCAGCTCTTTGATGCATTAATTTTTCCTATTGTTTTCTTGTTCTCTATGTCATTTAGTTCTGCCCTTATTTTTATTGTTTCCTTCCATCTCCTGACTTTGGGTTTCATTTTTCTTCTTTTTCTAGTTCTTCAATATATAATGTTAGGTTGTTTATTTGAGATTTTTCTTGTTTCTTGTGATAAGCCAGTAATGATACAAATTTCCCACTTAACACTGCTTTTGCTACATCCCAGTAATTTTGATAGTGTATTTTCATTCTCATTTGTTTCTATGTATTTTTTAATCTCTTTTATTTCTTCTTTGACCCAGTCATTTGTATTAACATTTTTAATCTCCATGTATATATGGTTTTTCTTACTTTCTTTTTGCAGTTGATCTCCAGTGTCAAAGCTTTGTGGTCAGAGAATACACTAGGTATGATTTCAATCTTCTTAAGTTTGCTGAGGCCAGTTTTGTGTCCAGCATATGGTCTAGCCTTAAGAATGTTCCATGTGCACTAGCAAAGTCTAGTGTTGTAAGATGAGTATTCTGTAAATGTCAGTTATGTCCACTTGCTATTATGCATCATTTAAAGCTGATTATTTCCTCATTGATTTTCTGTTTGGATTATCTATCCATGCTGTCAATGGGGTGTTTAGGTCCCCTAATATATTTTTGTCAGTTTCTCTCCTTAGTTCTTTGTAAATAGTTGCTTTGTAAATTTTGGTGCTTCCTGATTGGGGGCATATATATTAATAAGTATCTTGTCTTCTTGCTGTATTGTTCCCCCTATCATTATGAAATGTCCATCTTTGTCTACTATTACCTTTTTTATCCTGAAGTCTGTTTTGTCAGATATAAGTATGGCTACACTCACTTTTCTCTGGATGCCATTTGGTTGGAGTATTGTTTTCCACCCTTTCATTTTGAGGCTGTATTTGTCCTTGTAGCTAAGGTGTGTCTCTTGGATGCAGAATATGGTTGGGTTTTTGTTTTTGTTTTGTGTTTTTTTTTAATCCAATCTGCTCTCTGTGCCTTCTTATTGGTGAGTTCAATCCATTTTACATTTAGGGTGATGATTGATAGGTGAGGATTTCCTATAGCCATTTTATCTTTTGTTTTCTGGTAGCTCAGTATCCCTGTTGTTTCCTTACTTTTTTGTTTCTGTCTGTTTTTATAGTTTGGTGGTGTCCTATGAATTTTTCCTCTGATTTCCCGTTTAAAATTTTATGTGTTTCAGTTCTGGATTTTTTTTTTTTTTTTGAGTGGTTACCATTATGTTTATGTAAAATAGTTTCATATAAACAGCAGTCATGTTTTTTAAACATGCTTCTTATTGTCATTTCTCTTGGAGATTCAGACCTTTACTTCCTCCCCTTTATGTCTTTATTGTCACATATTATCCCTATTTATTTTTACTTTTTGTTCCAGGTCACATAGCCTCCTCCATGTTTCCTGTAATGGAGGCCTGGTACTTGAGAAATCCCTCAGTTCTGTATATCTGGAAAGGTCTTTATTCCTCCTTCTTATCTAAAGGATAACTTTGCTGGATAAATTATTTTTGGATGATGGTTTCTCTCTTTCCCTAGTTTGAATATTTGATTCCACTCCCTCTTGGCTTTTGAAGTTTCTGATAATAATCTGATAGGCTTTCCTTTATAGGTTACTACTGTCTTTTTTCCCCTGGCTGCCTTTGTATTTTTTGTTTGTTTGTTTGTTTTCTGTTTTTTGTTTTGTTTTGGTTTTTTGGTTGTTGGTTTTGGTCTTTGGTGGTTTTTTTTTGGTCACTGATTTTTGACATCTTTAATATAATGTACCTTCGAGAAGGTCTTTTTGGATTCAGGTAGTAAGTTAGGTATTCTGTTTGCTTCTTAAATTTGAGGTTTCAGTTCTTTGCATTGGTTTAGGAAGTTCTCATCAACTATTTGTCTGAATAGACTCTGTTCACTTCTCACTCTCTTCTTCTGGTAAACCAATTATTCTTACATTACTTTTTTCTGATGGAGTCAGATAGTTCTTGCAGTGTTCTTTCATTTCTTTTTACTCTTAAGTCTCCTTTTCCATTTGTGTCATTTCCATATTAAGTTCTTCATCTCCAGAATTTCTATTTGGTTCTTTAAAAATCTCAGTCTCTTTGTTAAAATGTTCCTTTTGTTCGTGGATTTCTTTTCTGAGTTCATTAAACTGCCTGTCTGAGTTTTCTTGGATTTCACTGAGCTTTTTCAGAACTGCTATCTTAAATTCTCTCTTATTTAAATCATAGATTTCCAAGTTTTTAAGTTCCTTTTCTAGAGATTTTTCACTTTATTTCTAAGCAGCTTTGTTCCCTTGGATATAATAGCTGTTAGTGCAATTCTCTTCCTAGACATCTGTCTACAAGAGTGGAGAGGCAGATATAAAAAGGTCTTTCTTTTGGTTCCCAGTAGGTGTGACTGTAGCGTTTTATGCTCTTGTGGGCTGCAGCAGTTTATTTTCTCTTGGTCTTCCTATGTTCTGACACGGGAGATTTCCTAAGAGATAGGTTTCTCCTCTTTGACCCAGTTGCCTTGATCTCATTGCACCATCTCCCTAGGATGATGTGGTTGGCTATAGGGTTCTGCACCTCTGAAACCCCGTTGCTGGCCCTATAGGCAGAAGTTGTCCCACCTGCTTATGGCAGCTTCCCTACACATCCCTGCCAGTTTCAGCTTTCCTTTATAGGTTACTGTCTTTATAGATATTCAAGGATGGGGTTTGTTGGGTGAGGTGCTGGTTTGTTTGTAGTGCTGAATAATGGGGACTTTCAGTCCACGCTAGTAAGCCCCTACAGCTTCTTCCCTGTAAACAGCGGGTAGAGGTGGGGGAGGTGAGCTGGGAGGGTGAGGGGAGACTGCCAGGCTCCTGTCTTTGGATCTGCCTGGCAGCGTGGACTATGTGGGCTTACACCTTCTGTTTGCCCTGCGGTCTCTGTCCTGGGTGCTGGCTTCAGCTGTATTATAATCTGGTCCTTCAGTCAGGAATGTACTTGCTGAGGGAGTGGTGTTTTGCCCCTACCACATCCAGGCTTTCTTTGAGCACAGGGCTCCTGGCTTACTTTACTCCCCCCCCCCCCATCTCACTCACTCATTCTTTCTCCCAGGTTCTGAACTGCGCCCCGCAGCTCCATCTCTGCACTTCCTCCTTTACTCCTCCCCAACTTGCCTTCTTTCCCCCCACCTTTAGGTATTTCCTTGCGATGAGTGGGTCTCTCAGCTGAGGTTATGTGTTGCTTAGGGATTCCTTTGTTGTTTTATAGTTGTTCAACTTGTAATTTCCAGGAGAGGTTTCAAGAATCTCTTTTCACTCCACTATCTTTTCCCTGTCCCTGTTCTATCGTTTTTGGTTTTGTGTATATTGGGGGTGGGGGGGGGGATTGTTTGTTTGTTTTGGATACAGTCAGCTGCCTGAATCACTTGGTCAGTGAGCTTGAATCTGATGTTTACTTTTTCATAGGCAATTAAAAAACAAAGGTCCACTTCTAGGTAAAATTGTTTATTTATGGAAACTTCATCTATCAGCAATAAACAGCACAAACTATATTTATCAGCAGTTTTATTTTACTAGAAATGAAGATTGTTTGAATTAGTAACAAAACTACAGTCATCATACATAATTTTAGGAGGCATTTAATTACTTTGAGAACAGTTTTTAAAGTTTGAAAATTTTTGTCTAGCTGAGTCATAGCGTATGAGAATTATTTATAGTTAGCATATTAAATGCCACAGAAGGCACTCCTTAAATGATTTTTTAAGGGCTAAAAGTTTATCTAGCCCTCTGATTGCATTTATACCATCAGTTTGGTTAAAAAGCAAATTTACTGCTTAGTTAATCTGGCCTACACTGAAATTATTACAGATTTCAAATCTAAAATGTGATTCAAATAATATTTTATGTGTTAGAAACTTCAAAATCTACCTAAGAATTTTCTTAAGGCATTTTTTTTTCATAGTTAAAATGGATTTGAAACTTAAAGGCTGGCACAAGGGAAATCCGTCATGGTGTTTCTCTCCCTCACCTAAACAAGAATGGGCAGTCGTCTTCAGTGGAGTGTAGCTAAACTAGAGAGCCTGCCTTAACTCGTGCAATTTTTAGACATGCCTTTTCTTAGACCTGCCTCAACACCCAGGACCATCAGTAATCCAGCAGTGCTATTTGGGCTCAGGGATCCTCTGAGAGAACAGGGGCTTCTAGATTGGATGATGCTGAGGCAGGTCATCATGGGTCCATCCCACCCACCATCATGTGAGATTCTGGTGTGTTTGGCAGAGTTCTCTCCAGCCTTTAGAGATCCTTATGATTGTGGCTATTGCTGCTTAACTGATGTGCTACAGGATAAATTAGCATATTGCATTGGGTACCAGTAGGACTTTGGGAACTTTATACACAGATATTCAAGAATGGGATTTAAAAGTGGTTTAGAGCTGAACAAAAGTTCAGATAAATAAGTTTTTAATAGATAAGTTTGTTTCATAGGCTGGTTATCCCGGGTGTCACTTCTGTACTGAAGAGAAAGTGTGGGCCGCATTGGTAAATTAGCACATTTTCCCTGGCATTAAATCTCTTTTGGAAGTCAAAAATTTGAAAAGCTCCTGTGTGCCTACATAGATGGGCCAAAGCACTACAAATGTGTTCGGTCATTGGCAGTATAGTAACCATTTATAGGAAATTAATGTGTATTAAAATATAGGATCGCTTCTTGGCCTTTTGGCTAAGATCATGTGTAATATCTGTTCTTATCAGTTTAAAATATAGGTGAAGGATGAGCCCCATCCACTTGGATCTCTTAGAAGCATCTCAAAAGCAGTGCCCACACCATTGAGGTGCTCATTTTAAAACATTGAATACCACAGTGTGACTGACCCTGTGCTGGGCTCTTAATTTTTTTTTTAATCATCTCCCAAAGCAACTAGCTGCATGGTGCTGCCTGGTGTTACAACTCAAAAGGACCAACAAATGTTACACATAAAATCATTGTTTCCATGTATTCAAAAAGCATTTATGGCATTCCTGCAATGGACTTGATGTCAAAAATTCTCAATGGAAATGCCTCACCTTTGTCTTCTCATTGAATCTCCATGAACTCATCTTGACTTGACTGTGTTATAGGTCCATTTTAAACTCACATCTTCCTCCTCCAGTCCTTAGCACAGAGGTGGCAGCTGCATGGTATGTACCTCTCTGCTTTCATCCTTTGCCCATAGCAGCAGTAGAAATCTAATAATGGTATAATTTCCTGCTGAATCTGGACATGGCTTCAGAGTCCTCCCAGAGCAGGGGCACCTGTCTATCTCTCCCTGCTGCCAATTGTCTCTGCTGTGTCCTCTGAGCAGTCAGAGCATAGACTTGCCTTTTCCTTGGCTCTCTGAGCATTTTCTATCCAGTCCCAAGATTACCATCTTAATTTGGACCCCATCTCTCCATATCCCAAATGGCCTTTCATCTCTCCCATTCTCATTTGTCCCTCATAATGCTTAGTAGTTTAATCTTTCAAAAATGCTACTTAATGGATTAACAATTTTATGCCACATTCATTATTTGTTTTAAAGCAAAATAAAACCTCCCTATGGCAGTATATTAAATCTATAGTACTAAATCAAAATTCTCTTCTAATTTGCCCCCATTTTCATGAACTTTATCTTCCAGCGAAACTGTTATGTATCATTTCCCCCACAACCACACTCTTCGTTGTATACTCACGCTGCCATCTGCTGTAATGCAGTCACCTCGCCTTCTGCTTACCTTAGTCCTTCTTTTCAGGCCAGCTCAAATCCTCCTTTCTGAAAAAGAGGTCTCCACTAATTAGTCCCTCATTCTACTGGCATCCTAAACCCTTAAGGCATTTTTTAAAGTCTATCACATGCCACTTTATATTTGTGTATAACATCTATTTCCTGTCACTCGGCCATCAATTTTAACTCCCCTGAGAGTAAAGCTGACACCTCATTATAGTTGTACATTCTGCAGTTTTAGTGCTAGCTTCTTACACAAGTATTGATGATGACGACGATGACTGATGGTGAACAGATAGAAACATCTCATGGCCATTTTCCAGTTTTACCCTCTGTTACTCTATCTTATTATCTAAACTGGGATGAAGTCTCACTTCCAAAGATATGCTTTGCGTTGCTGTCGTAGTTCTTGCTGCTTAGACTCGTTTCTTTTTTTTCCTACCTGAAACCATCTATTTATACCTCAAAACCCGCTCAAATGCCATTTCTTCCACAAAGCCTTTCTCAAATAGTAGTATGTTGGACTGTTTACATGACTTAGTGTTCACACTACTTTACACATCAGATGTTTGTGTAAACGTCTTCTTCAGGGATGACTTTATTCATCTTCATGTGCTCAGAGCTCAGCACAATGCCTTGTACAGAATAGTGTCTCAATACTTAGGTTTTTAATTCTATTCCTCACCATTCCCAGCAGGAGCCAGGGCTGCATACACAATACATAAAGGACAGCACGATAATGAAATAAATTAAAAACAAAATAAGGGTAGGAAAAACAAATGAAGCTAAGTTAAGATAAAGTGCATGCTGTGAAGTCTGGTGCTGTCACATGTGCTCCTCCGATTTGTTCCAGTCGGTACAAGAGAGCTTGCTGGTAAAGACAGCTCCCTGAGTCACCGTGATGACGAAGACTAACTAAGCCTCTGGAACTCACAGGCATGACTTCACTGGTATTCTGGGAATACTTTCCCCAGCGGCCCATCCTAAAGAGAACAGCAGTTACCAGTGCTTACTGGTAGACAGTCAGCAACACTATACGTACAAGTAAATGCCATATCAAATCCTGGGATGGATTTACAATTTCATGACACCAGCTTATAGCACAATGTCAAAATGAAGATCAGGAACAGTAGAAAAGTGCAGATTTGCTAAAGAATGATGCTTGGTGATACAGTTGATTCCATTTTGAATTTACCCATGTCCCATTTATGTTACAGGGAACGCTTTCATCTCTAGCATTTACCCCAAGATAACTCATAGGTTACAGTCCTAACCTGACCCCTAAAATTTGCTAGAAAATACCGCGTTTTTATTTTATTTTGCATCACTTTAGTATATCGATAGTCTTTGGAAACAAATGACATCATTCTCTTTTTAGTAGTGGTATTTCCATTTACAAAATTACAGTAATTCTCGATCGCTGAAAATGTCAAATCCTAATGAAAATTTATGTGCATGAAAATATTACAAAATACTGATCATATACATTTCTATTACATTAGGATTAGAGACAAGTTCTATTTAGAAATAACTGCGAGAACAGATTTTATATTTTATTTTCACATTGTAAACCAGTCAGATTTGCCTGAGCCTCAAAGAGCATGTTTATGTAAAATTAAAGGAACATGGCAGTGAGCAACACTCTTTTTTTCCAAAATGGAAAATAGGTTAACACAATTTCAGAGCAATCAGGGGCTATTTACTTCCCTACAAAGAGAGCTTCATGAATGAACATAAATCAGCTTATAAGAGAATGTGTCATCACTCTCTGTCTTCAGGACAGAAATGGCAGCAGCTAAGCATAGACTCCTCTTAGAACCATGTCTTGATTTAGTGTCCTCAGTCTAACTGAAACTGAAATGTATGTAAGGGAACAGGAGTAGGCTTGTGAATACTTTGAGGTCCAGCAATCTGTTGGTCCAGCAGTGGAGTTGCTGGGCTGCAGAGATGGACTAAGGAACAAAGTTGTGAAACGTTATTTGCAGCTTTCACAGAAATTGTGTGCTGAGACAGAAGGAGGCCAGTAGCCACTGGGGCTCCTGGTTCCAGAATTGCAAAAGGTAGTGTTTATAAAAGGGAGCATTTGAGATGGACAGTTTTTCAGGCAGAAATAAAATCGAATAACTCTGACAAACATTTTTCAATATAAGACTGAGGGGTGAGTCTGGGATCTTAGCAGAATTGGGGAAAGGCTCTGGTTTGGATTGAGAAGTTGAGTTAAAAATAATTAAAAGAGCTCCATTGTGCATGAATTTATCCCAGAATGAGCATTGTAGCGGCAGTTCTGGGTGCTTCTGGCAGATTTCAGTTTTTATACATTCGAGATTCCCTTTCTGTTCTGGAGCAAAATGGTTAAATAACTTAATTCTGATCTAACCAATCTGTGGATGCTAATGGAAAGATATTATCCACACAGTGATAAAATTAGCAAGGAAACCTTACATTCAGAGTCTAACTTGGCTCTGGTGAAAGGAGATGGAATGTACATGCATAAAACCTAAAGAATGTGACGAGGGTAGGATGAGAAAACCCTAGGCTACTGTAACTAACTAACTGTGGGCTGTCCCTTAAAGTTGGGTGACAGATTTACAGGTTTGATTTTACTATTCTTTTTGTATTTTGAATATGTTTGAAATTTTTCCATGATAAAACATTTTTTAAGAAAACAAAAAATGTACCAGTTTTGATGTAGTGAGTGTGAGAAAGGAGAAAGAGGGAATAAGGAGGTGTTTTAGGACAAAAGAAGCAGTTTTGTACATAAGTCAGACTAATAGAACTGATATACACTGACACTATAAATTGGTTCAGAAAATATATAGCTAAATTTGTGAATTTGTTTTCTCTCTTGCCAGGGATGAAGAGAATAACCATTTTCTCTAAAAGGAAAAGTACACAGGTGTTCATTTTTACTCTGAGATAACCAGGCTATGAAAAGATTCATCGTTTCAGTTTTATATTCAGGATAAACCTTTCTTTCATCTGTAGGGAAGGCTTTAATCCTTTCATAAGCAAACCAATTATGGAAGCCCCTCCCTACCCAAATCTGTCTTTATACCCCACATCAAACTGAATTTTGGTTTAATCTTAGCCGTATATTTTTAAGTCCTGAAGCGGCCTCTGCTTGGTTCAAGACCAGTTGGAGGCTGCCTGTGAACTGCTCTCACCACTGCCCTTACGGAGATGAGCGGCCTCGCCTTTTGCTTTCTGCATGCACTACCCTGTTCCTCAACTAGTGTAATTATTACTTTCTGAAACATTCTTTCTCTAAGAGGAGTCACAGTTTTTCCTGGCAAGTTAAACTTAGTCCCCCTTTCAAAATTTAGTATTTTCACCCCTGATCACTCATGGCCTAAGTAGTCAGTTTAGAGCTTCCATGCTTATAGGGTAATACCAAGGTCTCTCACCTTGGATTGAAGGGTGATGTCTTCGTGGGCCAGAATAAGGGGAGTAACCAGGGCTGGGCCGAGTGCCAGGGTAAAAACTAAAAGTCCACAGTTACATAGCTGAGATCAGAAATTTGTAAAAGTTTACCAGAATCCACAGATTTATTAATTATGGTCTGACTGACACTAAGAGCCATGATCACAAGATGAATATAAATCATTGAAGCCAAAAGTATCAGGTGGACAGAGGTTAAAATAGTTGAGAATAGAGAACACTTGATAAATTGCTAGATTTTTGTCTTGGTATTTTGAACTTTAAACCACTCTCAAAAAAACTATCAATTTCTGCATATCAAAAGATTAAATGATGGAATAGCAAAAGCCCATAAAAAATGCAAGAATGTTATATTAGTATATGAGGCCTCCCATTTGTCTCCCAGTTTCTTAGTTCTTTTTTCCCCCATTAGTTAATATCAAAATTAATTTTTTTCCCTGAGTGCACACAGACTGGCATTGGTGGGAGGACCTCAGAAACATGCTGAGTGATGGGGGACAGCCAGTCCTGGGTTAACATTTCCACAGGTGATTGTCAAAGTGGGTAATCTGTATGCCCAGCAATTGTTACCTATTTTGCTCTGTAGTTGATGGTTTGTGATTGGTTTTTTTTATTTGTTTGTTTTTCTGAAGCTTCTGCTTCTCTGGGTTTTGTATAGAAATAATGTTACTAGGGTAAAAGAATTGCACTGCCCCCAAATAATTGCATGGTGTGCTTTTGTTTAATCAATGAGACTTCATTTATTTCCCTTTCCTGAGGTGATCTTGAGGTAAGGACATCAGCAAGTGTCAAACAAGGCCCTTTGTGCCCCATGGTGCTGTGATAGTGACTGACCGTCCTCAAAGAGCTCTCTTAAAGCTCCTGCAGTGAATATGCTTTCTCTAGTCCTGGCTGGACAAGCCATGTGGGTGCCTCAAAGGTAACTCCAGCTGAGGACAGCTTTTCAAGAACTGGTCAGATCTGTCATTGGCTTAGAGAGCACCAGCTTATAGACAAGAAGTGGTGAGGGTGTGTCTGTCCAGCCTGCTGCACCATAATATACCTCTGTTAGTGTTACAGTATTACTTAGGGAAGCCATATCTAATATGTATTAGCTGTCCATGAGATACTGCCCTCAGACTCTCTTAAGAAGGGGTCAGTTTTGTGAGGCTCCTCAAGCATATTTTTTCTTTGTAAAAGTAGCCTTGAGAATTATCATTTTAGGAAATACATGGAATGAAAGGTAATAATTCAGTTATGACTCTCATTTTGTTTCTGATTTAGCCACATAGGACAGAGCTGGTGGAGCTCCTGCACCAGGCACTTAGGTGCAGCGGCGGTATGCGACATTCACGCAGGCATGGTCTTGGCAGGCTTATTTAAGCTTACACCCAGTAAGAAAGGCTGCCATTAGCCACATCTCTGTGTGATCAGTGTTCCAGTGAGGTTTGGGCCTGGCATACGACAGGGAGGCCTAACCCTACCCTGTCTTGGAAGCTCAGAGAGCTTCTCTGAGAAAGTACTTGAGATGGATAAAAGAGTTGGAGCTAAGAGGCAAAGGTTGGGAGGAGGGGAGTGTTAGAGCAGAGACCCTCAGTGATGTAAACACAACTCATTCTAAGAACCAAGAGGACTGATGTGATGAAGAGAGGGAATGTGGCACAAGGTAAAACTGAAAACATGAAAGCCATATTATTATTGATAATGCCTGAATCCTGAGGCAAGAGGAAACCAGGTGAGGGTTGTTAATTGTGAAAAACTGACAGGATCAGATTTCTGTTTTTTTAAATAAATCACTGCCTTGTGGAAAGTGGATTAAAAGGATGAAGAGTCATGAGTATACCAGTTAGGTTGACACAATGGTTCAGGTGGAGAGTGACCCGGGTCTGGTTACCGTGAGGATGGAGAGAAGAAGGAATTAGAGATTGTTAGACTTTGTAATGGATAGATTTTTGTATTTGATCATTGTTAAAGCTAGATGATGAGTACATGGGGTGGCTTTTACCATTCTTTGTAATTCTGAATATATCTGAGCTTTTCCCCCACAATGTAATGTTGAATGAAGAGACATGGAAAGAGATCCAGGGCAGGTCAGGGAAGTTAGGTCAGCTCTGCAGTCCCAGAGGACTTCCAAGGACGGGTTGTGTGAGCTGAGTGGGGAAGTGTGGTCTGGTCTGGTCTGGTCAGGTCTGGAGATGAATGTGATGTCATTGGCATAACAACAACTGAAATCATGAGGAAATGGGTGAGATCCTTCTGAATAAGCCCTGAGTTTCTTATGCAAAGAGTCATGTAGTATTTCTTAGGCAAAGAGCTCTTTGTGTACTACTGAATAAACCAATAGTCATGAATCAAGGCAGTCATTACTCTAGTCATTCTTCAAAACCATCAGAGATTCACGAGTCTTTATTTTTTTTTTTATAAAACAGGCATTTGATCCAACCAATCTTTTCTCTCTCCTTCTGTGGCCTTTATAACCATGCAATCCGCTGCCCTCTGAAACATCTTCTAGAGATTATCATTTACTGTTTGCTTGCTGATTACTCACCTTTTGAATGTCTTTTCTCTGTGTGGCACTGCTGACTGATCCTTCCATAAAATTCTCTCCTCTGTACTGTTCCAGTATGTGCCTGTCACCATCTGCCCTTCCAGTTTCCTAAGTGGCTTTTTTCTGGATTTTCAAATGCTAAATTTGGATTTCCACCAGTTGATGCTTCAGCATACTCTTTCCCCTAGCACATTCCATTCAAACCAGCCACACTCCCAGTTGGGTCTTCTGTAGTAGAAAGAACCTTGGAATTGGAGTCTGAGGGCATCTGTGCCCTTAGGGAAGATTTGTATTTATATGGGGGGATTCCTTCCTGGCATTTCTTGAGACATTTATATTTTTCCAAATCCTCAATCTGAGAAAAACTGGTGAGGAAAACAGGAGAAAGCATTGTAATTCTCCTGCCAGCATAATAGTCAACACAGAGATATTCCTGAGTCACAGAAGACAGTCCAAAGCATCTGCAGGGATGCTGATATGTATAGTTGAAGATGAAGGGACCCAGAATGAGAGCTTGTGGTAGAGAAGCAGTGCAGCCTCATCAGTCTTCTTTGTAGATGATGCCAAGATATAATGTGTGTGTGGCCCTCTCTGCTATTTATATATCCTATACATAATATATTTTATGTAAATCCTATGAGATCCTGTGAGTGGTATTCCAAGAAATAGCAAGATTTAGAAGGAAAAATAAACTTTCAATTGGCGATTTTGACATGCAGTTCTTGGTAATGTGTTGATCTTGACCTTGAATGCTACCTTATTCAAATACTACCCTATAACATTTGCTGACATTTTTCCAGAATTTGGATACTTTTTGTAGGTAAAAGTCCTTTGTAAATACTTTTAACAGAAAAATGCAGAGAGGGAGTTCCCTGGTGGTGTAGTGGCTAAGGCTTCAGCGCTGTCAACGCTGTGGCCTGGGTTAAATTTAAATTCCCAGCCAGGGAACTACCCACATAAAAAAATAATAATAATAAAAATAACAATAACAATAATAAAGAAAAGAAAAATGCAGAGAGAAAAATACGTGAATGTTGCAAAGTAATTTGACATGAATTCAGAAAGTGATCTGAATTGGGAAAGCATCACCAATTTCAGTGCAAAACCAAACTTAAGCAGACAATATTTTCATTGTTAAAAAAAGAATGAGTTTATATGAAGTACTTTGTATGCTCAACTGGGAAGTAAAATGTGCTCTCATGAATAAGACCATCCATCAGTGTTAAAAACCAAGGACAGCAGTTAATGCTGTGTATGTTTTAAGGTAGACAATCTTAGAATAGTAATTATATACATATGTGGTATTGTTACCGGAAAATGGGGTGTCCTTGTTGACACGTTGTCCAGGTTTTTGGTATCTCAAGCAAAGAATTGAACGAGACACACGCAAAAGTAAAGTGGTGAAACAAAAAGATAGTTTATTGAGGGGAAAGTATACTCCAAAGAGGTAGGAACAGGCTCGAGCAAAGAAAGTGGCTCAGGAGCCCCGCTGAACGAGGCTTTGGGACTTTTATTCTCTTCTAAGTCTTCATGGGAGACACCTCTGGACGTGGGGGTCTCCTGATTGACAAGGGGCCTATTACCTAATGCTTTCTGACTGAGCGTGCCCTTTCCCAGAGTTCAGTTTGTTATAATGATATTAATGAACTTTCGGACATATGTATGATACTACAATGTTGGTATAATGAGGCCCAGGTGAGATGAAGGTCATTGTAACTCTCACCGCACAGGCGTTAGAAACTGGCTCAAACTGACTTCTTGGGCCCTCTGACTTCCCTGTTTTTGTCTGAACTTCCTCCTAGTCTGGGGCCGTGATTACTTGTGAAAGGGTGGTATCAAGGCATAACAATCCCAACAGGGCGAGTCTCATGGGAGAGGTCGAGATCTCCCTATTCTATCTGCCTTCCTCACATTCTCTTGAGAGACGTGATCCCCACAAATCTCTATGGGAAGCTGAGGGGCTGAAGGTCTCATCTTCTGTATCTGCTTCCTGCTGAAAATAGTTGTTGTCCCTAACTACTGAGGACCCATGGAGCTCTCACCCTATCTGATCTAAAAGGGGAAGGGGTCTCGAGACCCACCATGTTGACTCCTTTGGTCGAGATGGGCTGGAAGCCTTGTTGGGGCACCGCTAGTATCCTGATGGTTTCTAGATTAGGAGAAAATAATTCATTTAGTACTTTAAAGGCATTGATCAGAGAAATAGGTTTTAAAGCCCTTGTCACTGGGTGGTTTCAGGGTGGAAAATCTGTTGCTTGGGGTGAGGAGTCAGAGAAAATTGATAAGGAGAGTGATTAAGAAAAGATGAAACAGAGCTAAAGAACAAGGAAAAGGAGTCTTTAGTGAAGTGGGTGGATGACTGCTTTCAGTATTTTAAGTGATTTTTATTTTGCAATTATTAACAGAAAACTGGAACTCTTAGTACGTACGATAGACTCTCCGTTCACGGGAACTCAAGCAACTTGTTAATGGAGAGTTTACTTAAATTTATCCAGCATCTACCAGTCCCCAGGGGTGCCAGTTAACTGAGAGTCTACTATATAGCCCTATCACAGAAAAATGATTCACTTTTAATGGTTACTCATTTAAAAACAAAGTGCTACAAAAATGCAGAATACTTAGAATTGGGGGAATTCTGGTTTCTCATTCCCATATCCTAAGGATTACTGTCTGTCAAGGAATTTGGAATCATTTGCAAACCATATAAGCTCCCTGCAACTCAGGCCTTGGATTTGTGAAGTAGGAGGAGGGTGCAGGAAGGCTTCCCACTGACTCCCTCCTGCTAGGCATTGGTCAGCACTGCTGCTGCTGACTTGTCACCTAGGTTCCCTTTTCAAAACTGGAAGATATGCTGAACTCAGAGTCGGCTGCCTTGGGTTCGAGCCTGACTTTTTACCATTTAAACTTTGGCCAGATGCTTAACTGTGACTTGGTTTCTTGGTCTGAAAAATAGTGATACACAACACAGTCTATGGTATGATTGTGACAGACTTGTTCAGGCATAGCGCCATCTGTCTGCAGCTCGTGCTCAGCACCAGATGCTCTGTCTTTATTGTCACACAGGTCTATCTCCTTTGCTCCCTTTACAGACTTACTTCTGTATCGCCCCAGAAGCCTCTCCTGTGTCGCACCTTGACATTTTGTCCTATTATGAAGTTCCTTTGTCCAGAGACCCCCCAGTGCCTGCCTTCCAGGCTCTAGATCTCTTAGTTCCCTTTCTTTGTCCATGCAATCTTCTGATTTGGTCAGTGGGCTAGTCAGCCCCTCACTGCCTTGTCTGCTCCCACCCGACACTTACCTGTGCTTTCTCAGACTGAAAGCCTACATTACTTTTCCTTCACTTTCCCACCTGAGTTCTAGATAACTGGCCAATTTGTTTCCCCAGCCAAATCAAAGTCCAAAATTTGAATCTTTAACAACAAAAATTGGCTAAGCAACACTATCCCTTTTAAAACTTTTCTATTGTATGACCCCTTTAAATTTTCAATTAATTTGAAAAAAAATCACCTCTTCATATGAGTTAGAAATGAATATTTAATTTTGGGTGTGGAGAATATATTGGGTTGGCCAAAAAGGAATTGCAATTTTTGTGAATAAATGAAAGGCATTTTTTTTATAGGAAACAGCTTTATTCAACAATATATTGTCCCAGTTTGTTCAATTATCTTTTGCCATCTTTCAGGCAACTTGATGATTACACGCTCAAAAAATATTTCTGTCTTTTTTGGCAAAAAAACTGTTCCAAGAACGACTTGATATATTCATCAAAGGTAAATGTTTTACCATTCACGGTGTTCCCACCCAAAGAAAGGTGGGATTTTAAAGGTATTATGTATTTTGAGCTGCTTCCCAGGAACCAAACAATTAATTCAGATGTATACTATAGTCAGTGAATAAATTAAATGAGACCATTAAACAGAAGCATTCAGAATTGGTGAATCACAAAGGTGTTACCTTCCACCACAATAACACTAGATCACGTAAGTTTGGTCATTCGACAAAAGTTGTTAGAGATTGAATTGGATTTGTTACCATACCCACCATATTCACCAAACATTGCACCATCAGACTACCATTTGTTTCATTCTGTGCAAAATACCTTCAATGGTAAAATGTTTACCTTTGATGAAGATGTCAAATCGTTCTTGAAACAGGTTTTGCCAGAAAAATTTTTTTTGAGCGTGGAATCATGAAGTTACCTGAAAAATGGCAAAAGATAATTGAACAAAGTAAACAATATTTTGTTGAATAAAGAAGTTTTTGTTTTCCATTAAAAAAATTCTTTCATTTACTCACAGAAAAATGCAATTACTTTTTGGCCAAGCCAGTATTTTATTATATCTATAAACAAAATTACCTTATGTGTGTGTTTGATGATGGAACCCAAACTATTTCTTTATCTTATTTGTTAATGTCTTTGAAGAAGTATCTAAACCTTTTGGAATATATTTATAGTAGCACATTAATATACAAATTAATTTCTAGTAACCAACTTTTGTTTGTTTCCCCTTACTTTAAGGACCCCAAAATGTATGTACAGACAGTGTTGGATGTTCATAAAAAGTACAACGCTCTGGTCATGTCAGCATTCAACAACGATGCGGGCTTCGTGGCTGCACTGGACAAGGTGGGTGCATTAGCTTGTGGCTTTCCTCTGCAATAGGTGAGAGCACACTGTCCTCTAACTAGATTTTGTGTAACCCTCACAGGCTTGTGGTCGCTTCATAAACAATAACGCAGTTACCAAAATGGCTCAGTCATCCAGTAAATCCCCTGAGTTGCTGGCTCGATACTGTGACTCCTTACTGAAGAAGAGGTATTTGTGACTTTGTGGTTTGTTGTTTTTGTTTTTGTTTTTGATTTTTAAGTAAACCTATTTAAAAATCTCAGCTTTAATTGAGGAATTAAAACTTGTATATTACATGTTGCATACACTAATTTGTAATTTTTATACCTCTTGAGAAAATACTTTAAACCTAATATATGATCTTTGTCTTCCTAATAGAGATGTCATACCACAGTAGACTCTCAGTTAACTAGCACCCATGGGGATGATGGTTGCCAGATAAATATATCTGGCACTCACAAGCAACTGGCCAAAAAATTTGAAGTTTTGTGTTCCGGTTGTTTGAGTTCCACTTAAATGAGAGTCTCCTGTATATTGTATGCCCAGGTCATTTCTTTTTCCTACATTACTGACGTCTTTAAGAATTGCAAGCAGGGAGTTCCCTGATGGTGTAGTGGCTTAAGGCTTCAGCGCTGGCGCTGTCAGCACTGCGGCCTGGGTTGATTCCCAGCCAGGGAGCTACCCACATACCAAAAAGAAAAGTAAAAAAAAAAAAAAAAAAAAGCAAGCAGCATGACCTGTTTAATTAGCTAAACAAAGTTCCTTTGAGTGGGTCAAACTGGTTGTTACAAGGGTGGAGATTACAGCAGAAAGTAGCTATTTCTTCTACTCTATAGTTCTTTTCTAGTAGCTAGCTTAATTTTTTTTTCCAGTTGAAAATCTGCTACAGTATTTCCCACTGGCTGTTTTTTAACACTAAGAATCTCTAAGGATGGGGGGCGGGGGGGACCAAAAAAACCCCAGAATTATCTTCTGGATGGTGGGCCCCTTATAGTGTAGGCTTCCCCTGTTGGTGAGAGTTCTAGGAACCCATCTGCATCAGTGTACCAGCTGGTGGTGTTGTGGGAGGCTCTGTTTGGCTTCAGTGAATTTTTTTGGAGATTCTTTCAACGCATTTGCCCATTTCATGATGGGTGATTTACATGAACAATGTGCAGCATGACAGTGCACCTGCCCACACTACACTGAGTGTTCTGCAGTTTTTGACCAAAAACGGCATGACCCCTGTGCCCTACCCTCCCTATTCACCCAGTTCGCCCCAAGTGACTTTTTTTTTGTTTCCCTGGATGAAAAAGTCCTCAAAGGGAAACATTTTACCAATGTGGAAGATGTGAAACAAAAACGAGCAGAAGCACTAAAAGGCATCAACATTGACAAGTTCAGAAACTTTTTTGAGCAGTGGAAAAAGTGTCTCAATAAATATATTGCATCAAATGGAGAGTACTTTGAAGGTGACTGAAGTTTAAACATGTAAGAATTAAAACACAATTTTTTATAAATAAATTTTGGTTTTCCTTGGGTCCTTCCTCATACTACAGTATTTTATTCAATGTACTTTTAGCATTTATCTTCAATTAATGTACTTGTTTTATAGCTGTTTCATATTATTTATATTTTAACCATCTTATTTCCCAACTGATATTTTTCCTGTCAGTGTATGAGTATTAAGAGCTACTAATCTATTATGGTTCTCTCCTGGATTGTGTTTTTTGAAATTCTCATTAACATTTTGTTTGTATGTTTGTTGTGGTTTTCCTCAGCTTTTCTTTCACTTGAATAGCTTCTTTCATTGAAAGAATGCTCAAAGCTTATTTTAGTATTGCAGTTATATCAGCAAATGTTGTGATAGTTTTCACACCCCCAAATTTTACTGATTTTGATAGTAATAAATTGTATTTTAGACAGCTTCCTAAGGCTTATATTAATCTCATTATGAAAAAGGCTGAAAATACCTATACATACCAAGCAAAAGACTACAAACTTAGTCTAGAATTATGGAAATCTTAATTAAAATGTTAGCAAACTTAATTTATCAGTGAATGGAAGAATAATTCTCTGGGACATAGTATAGCTTTCTTGGAATGTAAGGATGGCACAGCAGTAGCAACAGAACACTGGACAGCTGTGTGGTCTTCTGACAGGCAAAAGAAAATGTGTGATAGCATTGGTAGCTGTCTCTAACTACCAGAAAGCCATTTGTCCAAGGCCAGTGAGAATTGAGCATTTGGGGGTTTTTTCTAATTATTGTACTACTGGTCTACTGCTTAACTTAGTAACTCTAATCCTATAATGTATTCATTTCGGGAATGAAAGTGGACTTTAAATCTCCTGACCTGATTTCATTTTTTAGGCTATGTAAATGAAAATCTTCAATATTTTAATTATAGAAGTACTGTAGTAGAGCTTCAGTTTGTTTGGCAGAACACATCGTGTCCTTTTTGTTCATTGCCTTTTCATAAATGGCCCTCATCCGGTCTCTTGATATCTGAATTAAGGCTGCTAACACAGAATGGCAGACAGTTCCAAAGTGTTGCTTTAATGAGCTTGTGTTAGTGAATGGAGTCCAGTAGGTGCTAAGTTAAACTGCTGCTTAGTAAAGAGAAATTGCTTTGACCCATTGGTGAACAGGATTGAATTTTCTCAGCTTACTTCTCTTAAGTAGAAGCAGCTCATCAGCACCCCTTGTTTGGTGGCTAGGACCATTTTATATGAATTTATGTGGGTCTTATTTATGAACGACACTTGTAGTAAAACCTTAAATTTTTCATTTACCCTGAAATCTTACTTTCACTTAACTTCTGTTCATAAAATTGAATGAATGAGTGAGTTCATTCTGGACAGATCAATTAAAGGACAGCCATCTGTTTTGTAAACATAGCTATAAATGGAAGGCAACACTTTATAATAGTGGTTTAAATACTTATTGTCTTTAATTATTAGGCCATTATAAAGAAACTGTATATCTTTCTATTTTTTCAAATTTAAAGCATATTGTAGGAAGCAGTTAGAAAAGTGAGGCTCATTTACTTATGTTTAAGTGAATTATATTTTAATGGATTCTGTTGAAGGAAAACTTGATTCAGGTATTGTTGTGAGATTTTTAATAAACATCTGTTGATTTTCATCTTAGATATTCTAAATCAGGCATGTCCAACCTGTGGTGCAGGGTGCTTTTTTGATTGCGACCCAACACAGATTTTTAAAACATTATGAGATTTTTTTTTTTTTTACGAACATTTTTTTTTAGCTCATCAGCTATTGTTAGTGTTATTGTGTTACATTAATGTGTGTGGTCCAACACAGTTCTTCCATTGTGGCTTAGGGAAGCCAAAAGGTTGGATACCACTTCTCTAAACGATTGTTTCAATGATCTCTGCTTCCATGACAGAATGACAGTACAAGGTCACCAGATTGCTGTAGGTAAGAAGTGTCAGCCTGCCCTCCTCAGGCACTGCTCTGAAGAAGACTGATCATTTGGATGTTCACACCCACATTGTGGTGTGATAGTTTGGCTAAGCGGTGCTTGTTGATGGAACGTTTGCTGCTTTGTTTTAAAACACTGCCTTTTTTAAAAATTTCAGTTCCAAGAACCCGGAAGAAGCAGAGCTAGAAGATACGCTGAATCAAGTGGTAAGGTGCTTAATAATGACATCCATTTTCAATAGCCATTTATCTGACTGTTTTAAGGTTGTTTATAGAGGGCATCTGAAATGTGAAAAGTAATGGAATCATTTATTTCATTTTGAAAAATCTATAATTTTACTCCCTAAATTGAGTCATTAATTTTAGCTTTTGTACTTATCTCATTAGTACTTAGGTGCAGACCAAATTAATATTATTTAAAGGGCTGATGAAAATACTTCCTCTGTGGGGCGGTATTTTTTGCCATTATAATGTTGGTATACGAGGCCAGATTTTACAGAAGCACACGTGTTAGTTTCTGGCACATGTTGAGTGAAGTTGGATTGTAAGGGCGTTAAGTGTGCTCTCTTGGTGGCTTTGTTAGATGGTTGTCTTCAAATACATAGAGGATAAAGACGTGTTTCAGAAGTTCTACGCAAAGATGCTGGCCAAAAGACTTGTACATCAGAACAGTGCGAGTGATGATGCCGAAGCAAGCATGATCTCTAAATTAAAGGTAAGTTTAATCTTTTATGAAAAATTCCAGTTTTTAAGTCATTATTAAAATTGTTAGTTAGGCAAAGCCATTCATCAGTATATAACAAGGAATTTGTACAATACAGGCTCAGCTGCTTCACTACTGGGAACCTACCAAAATCACTGTGACAAGTCCAGGTCTTCCTCCCTGGAACTTCAGATGCTTTCCTTGTCCCTCCCCACCACTCTTCTGGGCCCTACTGAGCCAGCTTGGTTGACTGTGGGCTCTGCTCACCATCCCAGCATCCTGTCCTGGCTTTCTCACACCTTTGCTTCAGATCTGTCTCACTCATCAGAATGGCACAGCCCATAGTCATATTTTGTGTTGGCTTTGGGTGATTTGGGTGATTCATTTTCCTATGGGTATAGTTACTGTATTTTGCCATCTATAATGCACACCCATGTTTTTGGCCCAAACTTTCAGGGGAAAAAATCTTTCATTTTAATTTTTTAATTCAAATTTTTATTTGTTTACATTAGATACTTGTTTTTAGTATTATAAAGGAATTTTAGCATTTGTTTCTTAACATATTATGATATAAGAAATGTTATGTATAAAATTTTTTTATATAAATGATTGTCTTATTCCAGGGTACTATTTTGCATATGAATATCAGTATTGATTTTTAGAGTTACACTTTTAACTCATAAGCATAAATAAAACATGGAATTAGTACTGCCCATGTATAATGCGCATCCTTACTTTTCCCTCACAAATTTGGACCAAAAATTGCACATTATATGCGGCAAAATACTGTAACTATCTGTGACTCTGTATCTATAGGAGGACAGAAAGTGTCCATTACTTTGCTATTGACTAGTTCTTTCTTTATTTAGCTGCTTCTGCACTTGGCCTGCATTAGCCTGTGGGTGTCAGATTGAGTTTGGGCTGCCATAACAAAAGACCATAGACTGGATGGCTGAATCAAGAATTTATTTCTCACAGTTAGAAACTGAGAGGTTCAAGATCAAGGTACCAGCCAATATAGTTTCTGGTGAGGGCTCTCTTCCTGGCTGGCTGATGGCCACTTTCTCACTGTGTCCTCACATGGCAGAGAGAGAGAGAATAAACTCTGGTCTTTTATAACGGTGCTAATTCCATCATGGGGACCCACACTCATGACCAAATCTAAACTTAATTATCTCACTGTGACCCTACCTCCAGTCATCCAGTTAGTGGTTAGGGCCTCAACATAAGGGTTTGGGGGACACAATTCATTTCATAGCAGTGGATAAGAGATGTAGACAGATTATGTCATCTTTGTATCCTACCAGTGTCACAAATCCTTGCTCTTAGATGCTCAAGTAATAGTGTTTATGTGTCTGAAGTCTCAACTGTTCAGTTTATAGCTCTATTATTCCTGATAGTATACTGATTTTAATCAGTGCATTTTTATACTGTGAGACGTAGTTAAATGGTACTAGTTTTAGTAGCAGTTTAATAACAGTTAAGCTGTCATGTACTGTGATTTCTATGAGAGCCCTTGTGTACATTTATATTTCTATAGACATTAATAGGACTGTTGTCTGGGTTTATTTCAGCAAGCTTGTGGCTTTGAGTATACCTCTAAGCTTCAGCGGATGTTTCAAGACATTGGTGTGAGCAAAGATTTGAACGAGCAGTTCAAAAAGCACCTGACGAATTCAGAACCTCTAGACTGTGAGTATCCATGTGTTTATAGTCTCCTATTATAGGCTGCATTCTGAGAGAAGCCCATGCCTTTTGTAGCAAATGAGAGAGGAGACAGAATATTAAGTAAGGTTGGTGGATCCTTTATCAAAAACTCAAGAACAAACCAACAGGGAGTTCCTCCCAACCTGGGTTTGGACACACCATGACTCCTATGCGATGCTAAGAGATGACAGCCATGGAAGCAGGTCAGCCTTTCCCAGGGAACCTGGTACCAAGCATGACTGGTTGGGAGATTGAATGTCCTGAGCCCTGATCTCTTCTACTTGCCAGGTATCTGTCAGCTCGGGACTTGACACTGAATTTAATTTTTAAAGTTTTTTAAACCTTAGTTTGGATTCATCCTAGGATTTTTTTAATTATAAGAAACTGACTAGGCCATATAGAGAACAGAGTCAAACTAATGAAGACCATGTGGCTTCGGATTGGTGTGGGCGATTGGGTCAGGCTAGGTCGCAGGATGCTCGGCAGGGCCAACTGGGCTCCTGTGGAAAGGTCTGCTGCAGCAGTGGGGCGGCATAATTCTGCTGGTCTTTTGTCGAGAATGAAGATTTATTTTTTCCAAAGCAAAACAACTGCTGCGTTGTCAACTTGACATTTGTGCCAGTGAACTTATGGTCAGCTATTTGTGATGCTAAAATTATAATTTATGTATTATTTACTGGGTGTGCCAAAAAATGTATACACATTTTAAGAGAAGTTATCTATGTATTACTTTTCAAAATTGAATTGAATTATGGTAGCAATGTGTATGTAGCATGATGTTCACTCAAAAGATAGTGTTAAATGAATGCTAGCAACACCATGGGACAGGAAGGATGGTCAAAAAAAATGATGGAAACACGGTTGTCATTCAAGGAGCGCAATTTTGAAGCGGTATTTGAAATTCGAGAATGTTGTGGAGGTACAACAGTGGAGGCATGAATATGCCACAGAATCTCCCAACACACCTAACGATTACAGTCATTTGTGATAAGTTTGAGACCCATGGTAACTACTGTGTATGGTTTGGTCAGCATTGCTCAAGCAGTAGTTCACTGTAATCAGAAGTGTCTGGACGCTGATGGTAACCACTTTGAGCACCTCTTGTAATTGCAGAAATCAAGCGTGATTTATACTCATTTTTTGTTATTAGTGTATTTTGACTATTACAATTTTAATACATTTTTTTCCTTGCTTAAAATGTGTGTACATATTTTTGGCACCCCCTGTATATAATGTGTAGTGTGTGTATGTCCACATTAACACAGTAACAGTGCTACACAGAACATAATGGAGTTAGATTTTTACTGTTTGGGTTTTTGTTTTCTAGGTTGGGCGCTCTAATCCCATTATGTGCCTGGCAACCAGGTGTGCCTTAAGTAGACTGTCATTCATGGCAGAAAACTTAAAAGTACACAAAGCAAAGCAGGCAGATGATGTCATAATTCTGAGGTAGAAGTGAGACAAAAATCTCACTCTTTGGAGGAAAAGAATTACTGCCTCTTCCATCGTTTACTAATTTTAGTTGGATAAAATAATTTAATTGAAATCCTTAGTTTTATATTGAAGCAAGATTTGTATTGAATATTTTAAGAAAGAGCAATCCCGTTTATCTGAAATGATGACAGTTTTTGTTTGTACAACTAATGAAGTATATTCCGGAATTTTTATTCCCCTGCTCCTGTAGTGGATTTCAGTATTCAGGTTCTGAGTTCCGGATCCTGGCCCTTTCAGCAGTCTTGCACGTTTGCCTTGCCATCAGAGGTAAGGATGGTTTTCTCTTCTGTTCCATTAGTGCTGACTAGAGATGAACGGGGCACCTTTTACCACTGATGCAAATGTTGTCTGCAGAAGGCCTTCCTGCTGGCCAGCCACGTGCCACGAAATTGGGGTAGGGCCACGGTAGACATCTGTGCAGTGGGGCAGTGTGGGCTCCCTACCAGCTGGCTACTTCTCTCCCACTCAGCAGAGCTTGTTTCTTTACCCTTAGACAGTAGAATCTAATTTGTACTTCATGAACATCACCACAATGCATACCTGTCTTGAAGCAGAAACCTTTTTTTATTGTACTTTCAAATGCTTCACTCTATGTGCTTTGGAAGAGTTATTTGTATTTTATTTTTACATAAGCACTGATTTGGTACTGTAAACTCGGAACAGTTTGTTTTATGTATCAATGCTGACTATAGAATTTGGTGAGATACATATTCCACAAAATGCCATCCTTTTATCCAGTTGGAACGTAGCTATCAGCGATTCACAGCTTTTTACGCAAGTCGTCACAGTGGCAGAAAATTGACATGGTTATATCAGCTGTCCAAAGGAGAATTGGTAACAAACTGCTTCAAAAACAGATACACTTTGCAGGTAAGATCACCTTTTTATTTTGGAATACTTTTTCAATTCTAAATGAAGATAATACAAATTGTAGAAGCAGGAATCTAGTGATTCATACATTAGGAATCTAGAGTTAAACTTCTGAGAAAACAGCATAGAGGTTAATAAAAAGCATGGATTTTAAGAATCGGATGAGCTGAATTCTAATTCTTTCTGGCTAAGGGACAAGTTATTTAATGATGATGCTGAGCCTCAATTTTCTCTTCTGTAAAATGGGGGTGTCAGTGCTTACTGAGTTCAGCACAGCTCTTGCCTGACACATTAAGTGTTTAGGTGGTAGCTTAAAAAGCTGGAGTTTGATGTATTTAATTATGATAATAGTTCTTTAAAGCAGATTGACATTATTAATACCCCACTTACAGCAGTACTAAGTACTAAATAATAACTTTCAGTTAAGGTCTTTTCCCTTAAAGGGTCTAGGTTTTTTCTACTTGAACTTTTGTGAAGAGTGGACTTCACAACTATTTGCTTTGTTTTATTTTCTTAAGAAGGTTTCGTTGGTGAGCTTATAAAAACAATCCTAAGTCAATTTTTAAGTGTTAAGCAACTTCAGGCTGTATTCTGCAGACTCACACTGTGCTCGTTAGTTTAAACTTTCAATACTACTCCCAGAAAATAATTAAAATGTATAATATTATGTCACACCAGGTCCATGGATCTTTATCAACTTGAATGCGGATTATTGTACAATTGAAATTTTGATTCTTTATCCCCATACACACGTATAAAAACTTGTGAATTCATACTTTAGTCCCTGAAATTTCTGTGCCCTTTTTTAACCAGGTGCATGCTCAGCAAGAGGTTTGTTTGTCGTGTTAAGGTAGCCCATGACAGGTGGAGGGACCCCACACAAGGTAAAGGGCTGACTATCCCTCCCCTAGAGCCCAGGTATGGATGTCTTCCTAAGTCAGGCTGCAACAGTTCCAGGTGTCAGATCAGAGACAGTAGTGTCCAGAAGACAGGAAGCCATCCTCTCCTGGACTTGTTTCCTAGGAACGGAGAAGTATTTCCAAAAGATCTTCCGAAAATACTCCCTCACATCAAATTGGCTAGAATTGGATCATATGGTCATTCCTGAACCATTCACATATCTAGAGAAGGGGTTGCCACAGGTAGATTAGAGTGGCATAGATACTGGAAATTCAGTCACAAGCATTTGTGATTTCTTTTACCATAACCTAGCAAACTAATGATAACGGCTTCTTCAAAAGACATAACTCTTCTCACTCCTCAAGTAACAATATACAGGATGTCACTTCCTTCACTGATATGGCAGGTGATCCTCCTGGGTTTTGGACCGTCTGTCCATGGACAGACATACTGGCCAAGGCCCTCGGGGCCCTTTTACCCTCCATGGCCTTGTACTTTATAGGGCTCTAACAACCTCAGCATGGGGCTTTCCCACAGTCTAGTCCCATTCTCCAAGCCAAATAAAAGTAGTCCAGGGCAGGCCCGATATAGTATGTTAGTAACCTCATGCCCTGCCCTTGTACTTTTTATTCAAGGTACAAACAAAGTGCTTTTCTGTTGTGGTAGTATTATTATTTAAGTAATTTTGTATCAACTTTGTTGAGATAATTTACATACAATAAAAGGCACCATTTTAAGTATTTTGTTTGAGTTATGCCAAATTTTACATCTGGTGGAACCACCACCAAACTGGAACATTTCTTTGAGATTTGTTTTGATTTGGTCACTTGTGAAGAGTTGAGAGGCCCCTGGTCATCAGCTCGGGAGAGGCCTCTCAAAGCTGGTCAGTCTTGCTCCCGCCTGCTGGCCTTGTTCCTGGCCAGCATCCTGGAGTCTCCAGAAGCACTGTTGTCCAGAGGCACCAGCGCCTACGGTGCAGCTTGTTTTCTCATTGGGTTTGCTTATTGCTCTGTCTCCTGTAGGAGGGGAGGGCGAAAGGGATTCCCCCCAGGGAAGTGGGGAGGAGCCTCAGGCTGTCCATTTCCCACACTCACTTCACACATTTCAGGAATCAAAACCATTTTGTATGGCACGTGGGTACCGAAAAGGATACCTTAGAGCACCTGTGGTTTGCTTTAAACCATTTCATACTTTACATGATACAGTACTTAGGATAAACAAATTTGAATATTGATGCTTAATGTTTCTTTACACATTGGGTAGGTATGTATGTGTTTATCTGTATACGTATGAGTATGGATGCATATTTGTGTATTTACAAGGACAGAACATTTTAGAAAAAAATTCAAATTCATTTTAATGTTTGGAAAGGTGGGAAATGACCCTTTCAGAAAAATGTTGCACTGTAGTGTATTCCTTTTAATTGATCTGCTTTAGTTTTTGCATCTATTCAAAAGATTCATTTTGTAAATAAGTTCTTCAAACTTAGGCAATGTGGTTTTGGAGTTTTTTTCCATGTGTTTAAATTTTGCTGCTTCTTCTTTTATATGGGGGACCTCAAAGGCATCTACGTTCCAGATGGCGATCCTGCTTCAGTACAACACGGAAGATGCCTACGCTGTGCAGCAGCTGACCGACAGCACACAGATCAAAATGGTATTCTTACCATTTCTCTGCCTATTTTGTGTCCAGCTGCAGTCTCCTTAGTCTCGTACATTGTAGGGAAGGTATGGGGAGAGGAGATGGGAGTCTTTGATTTGAAATTGATGCTTGCCTTATGAATATGAATATGAATATGAATATGCTCTTATCCCAGGATTTTCATATATGCTTTTAAAAAGCTTAATTTTTAAACTCAGTGTTACATACACCTATACATGCACACACATACGTTAAGTACACTGACGGGCCTTTCTCCTGCTCATTAGCCCATTCTAAGTGCTCTTTCCAGTAAGCTTTTCTTACTAAGCTTAAAATCTTCACTTAATTTCAATGTTTTTCCTTCTATTCGTCATTTTCACTGAGATGTATTTCACATAACATAAAATTGTATACTTTTTAAAAGCATACAGTTTAGAAGATTTTCACAAGGTATACAAGCACCACCATCTGAAACATTTTCATCACCCCAGAAAGAAACCCAGTACCCATTAGCGGTAATTACCCCCTACCTGGCTTCTCCCAGCTCCTGACAACCATTAATCTGCTTTCTGTCTCTGTGGATTTTTTTCTCTGGACATTTCCTATAAATTGAATCACATATGTGGCTTTTTGTGTCTACCTTCTTTTACTCAGCATCATGTTTCTAAGGTTTATTCATATACAGCATGTGTCTGTATTTCATTCTCTTTTGTGGCTGAAATATATCCTAGCATATGTAGATGGACCACATTATTTATCTATTTGTCGATGGACAATTGAGTTGTTTCTATCTTTTGGTGATTGTGAATAATACTTATGTGAACGTTCATGTGCAAGTTTTTGCATGAACATGTTTTCGTTTCTGTTGGGTGTATGTACCTGGATGGGGAGTTGCTGAGCTCTGAGAAACTTCACTTTTCAAGGAACTGCGAAACTGTTTCACAGTGACTGCAGTGTGTGAGGATTCTGCTCTCCACATCCTTGCCAACGTTTGTTCTTACGCATTTATTTCATTATAGCCATTCTAGTGGTTATGAAGTTGTATCTCATTGTGAGTTTGACTTGGATTTTCTTAATGACTAATGATGTTGAGTATCTTCTCATAGCCATTTGTATATCTTCTTTGGAGAAATGGCTATGCATATCCTTTGCCCATTTTTTAATTGGGTTATTTATCTTTTTTATTGCTGAGTTGTAAGAATTCTTTATATATTCCTTGTAGTAGACCCTTGTCAGATACAAGATTTATAAATATTTTCACTAATCCTATGGATTGTCTTTTCATTTTCTTTACCATACAAACAGTTTTAATTTTGATGAAGTCCACTTATTTTTTTTCTTTTGTTGCTTGTGCTTTTGGTGTCATAACTAAGCAACCATTGCCTAATCCAAGGTCAGACACTATTCTTTCCTCATTGATTGCTTCAAGCAACCTTGTTAAAAATCAGTTGGCCATAAATATAGGGATTTATCTCTGGGTTCTCATGTATTTTCCAGTGATCTGTATGTCTGTCCTTATGCTGGTCCCACATTGTCTTGGTTTCTGTTGCCTGTTCCTAGTTCCTTGCATTTTTATGTAAATTTCAGAATTAGCTTGTCTGTTTCTGCAAAGAAAGGCAGTTGGAATTAGGAAGGGGGTTGCATTGAATCTGCGGATTGCTTTGGGGAGCATTACCATTCTTAACAATATTAAGTCTTCTGATTCATGCACATGGATCCCTTTCCCTTTATTTAGGTTGTCTTTAATTTCAACTGTGTTCATAGTTTTCAGTATATAAATCTTACATTTTGGTTAAATTTTTCCTTGAGTGTTTTATTACCATTTTTGCCGTGTATAATGCACACTTGTTTGCCCATATTTATGAGAGAAAATAAGGGTGTGCATTATACATGGGTACTACTAATTCCATATCTATATTAAATGTTTTAAATCTTTTATTTATGCTTATGAGTTAAAAGTGTAACTCTTGAAATCAATAATGACATCTATATGCAAAATAATACCCTGGAATACGATAATAGGTTTTTATATATATATAAAAAAAAACTTTATACATAAAATTTCTTGTACCATATATTAAAAACTAAATGCTAAAATCCCTTTATAATATAAAAAACAAGTACCTAAATATAAACAAATTTGAACTAAAAAATTAAAACGACTAAAATTTATATGGAACCATAAAAGACCTAGAATAGCCATAGCAACCCTGAGAAAGAACAGACATCAAATTATACTACAAGGCCACAGTTATCAAAACAGCATGGTAGTGGCATAAAAAATAGACATATAGATCAATGGAACAGAGTAGAGAGCCCAAAAATAAATCCATGTTTATATGGCCAGTGAATCTAAGAAAAGGAAGCAAGAATTTACATTGGGGTAAAGACAGTCTATTCAACAATTGGTGTTAGGAAAACTGTACAGATACATGTAAAAAATGAAATTAGACTACCATCTTTTACACCATATACAAAAATAAACTCAAAATGGATTAAGGAACTAAATATAAGACCTGAAACCATGAAACTCCTAGAAGAAAATATTGCAAGTAACCTTTCAGACATTACCCTTAGCAATACCTTCAATGATAGATCTTCTCAGGCAAGGGAAACAAAGGAAAAAATAAACAAATGGCACTACATCCAACTAAAAAATTTTTTACAGCAAGAGAAACCATCAACAAAATGAAAAGACATCCTACAGAATGGGAGAAGATAATCGCCAATGAGGCAATTGTTAAAGGGTTAATATCCAAAATTTATAAGAAACTCATACAGCTCAAAACCAGAAAAGCAAACAACCCAATTAAAAAATGGGGAGGAGGGAGGCGGCATCAAATACATGGTGATTGAACAAGAACTGACTCTGAGTGATGAACACGTAATTTAACATCACATGGACAATGCACAATTATACACCTGGAATCTATGTAATTTTAGTTAGCCAATGTCACCCAAAGAAATTTAACAATAAAAAATAGGCAGAAGACCTGAATAGACATTTCTCCAAAGAGGACATCCACATGGTCAATAGACACACGAAAAGACGCTCATCAGAGAAATGCAGATCAAAACCACAGTGAGATTGCACCTCACACCTGTCAGAATGGCTCTCATCAATAAATTGACCAAAACAAGTGTTGGCGAGGATGTGGAGAAAAAGGAACCCTTCCTTGTGCACTGTTGGTAGGACTGCAGATTCGTCCAACCACTATGGAAAAAAGTTCAGAGGTTCCTCAAAAAATTTAAAAAGGGAACTTACTTTATGATCCATCATTTCCACTCCTGGGTATTTATCCAAAGAAATCTACAACACTTAATTCAATAAACCCCTATGTTTATTGCAGCACTGTTCACAATAGCCAAGATATGGAAACAATCTAAATGCCCATCAGTAAATGATCGGATAGAGAAGCTGTGGGACATTTACACAAGGGAGTATTACTCAGTCATAAAGAAGAATAAAATCTTACCTTTTGCAGCAACATGGATGGAACTAGAAGATATGCTAAGCAAAATAAGTCAGACTGAAAAAGACAAATACCATATCTCACTTATATGTGGAATCTAAAGAACATAATAAATAAAGTAGGAAAAAAACTCATGGACACAGACAGTATTTAAATAGTTACCAGAGGGAAATTGAGGAGAGGGTGGTAGAGGACGGAAGGGGAGTCATGGTCATGGAAGGAGAACTGACTCTGGGTGCAACACACAGATGGTGAACTGTACACCTGGAACCTATGTAATTTTACTAACCAGTGTCACCCCAATAAATTTTTAAAAATTTGAAAAGATACCATGAAAGTTATAATAAATTTTAAAAATAAAAATAAAATTTCCCCGCCCCCCGAAAGTTCAGGCCAAAAATGTAGGCACACTTTCTACACATCAAAATGCAGTATATTTGATGCTGTTGTTCATGGAATTTTTTGTTAATTGCTAGTGTATAGAAATACAGTTGATGATTGCATATTGATCTGGTTCTAATACTCTGTGGATTCTTTAGGGCTTTTTTCTTTTTTTAATATACAATCAGGTCATCTGCAAAGACAGTTTTACTCCTTTTCGTATTTGGATGTCTTTTTTTTTTTATTCAGTCTTGCCTGATTAATTGCTCTGGGTAGAATTTCTAGTATAGCATTGAACATTCTTGTTTTCTTCCTGATCTTCGGGGTGGACATGGGGCGAGCTTTACAAGTTTTTGTTGTTAAATATGATGTTAGCTGTGAGTTTTTCTGAGATGCCCTTTCTTAGATTTTAGAACTTCCCTTCTGTTCCTTGTTTTTCTTAGGGTTTTTATCATGAAAATGTGTTGGATTTTGTTAAAATACTTTTCCTGCTCTATTGAGATAATTATGTGCTTTTTGTCTATTAATGTAGTGTATTACACTGATTGGTTGTCTATGTTAAACCACACTCACATTCTTAGAATAATCCCATGCAGTCATGGCATATAATATTTTTTATATGCTGCTGGGTTTGGTTTGCTGGAATTTTCTGGCACCTATCCTCATAAGGGATATTGGTCTGTTGTTTTCTTTTAGTGTTTCTGTGTCTTTGGTGTCAGAGTAATACTGCCATCATAGCGTATCAGTTACACTTCAAGTTAGTCAAATATACATCTTCAGATTCCATAACAAAATGAATTTGCTCCTTTGTATGTGAGACTCTTCTCATTTCTCCGTACTTACACCAGAAGGAGGACACTGAAATTAGGGAGGAGGCTTCGGCTGTCCCAGACTCTGGGGAGGGTTCTGCAGCCTTGTGCCTGCTTTGTGGAGCACTGCTGCTAAAAACCAGCAGAGAGACTGGCATAGTGTTTACTCTGTGCTTGGCTTTCTAATAAACACTCTAAACCAGTGTCTTCACGAATTTTTAGTAGTAGAGCTGATCCCCGCATGGGGACAGGACTGTTCTCTCCTACCCATGATAGACAGTCATTGCCCACTCACACTTGGCCCTGCTCTAGATGCAGCCGGCAGTGTTCTGATCCTGCTTTGGGCTTCCAGGCAGGTTTCTAGACTAGAGGCCTGTTGCTTTTACAACTCTGACCCTGTGCCCTCTGACCAGATGGGTGTCCATGAAAACAAGGACCCTTTCTGTCCATCCGTTCGTCTGTGGTAGGAGGCGCTAGGTGTGTAGGCATCCAATGACTGTGCAAGTTGGGCTGGAGGTGCACTCCCTTTTCATGAGGGCACGAAGCTGTGAAGCTGAAGGGGAGCTGAGAAATGCCGGCCACCCACTGTTCACTTCCAGTTGTGGAAATGGCCCCGGCCCACGTGACGTGATTAGAGTCCACCAAACGCAAGTCAACAGCAAGGTGGCTACCACCGGCCCTGTCATGTTGGGGAATGATTGTTCCTCACTCCCACTCCTGCTGAAGCACCCTAGTTCCCTCTGTGGCGACTGGTGTCCAGGAGGAGCTGTCAGGCATTTAGGACGTGAGTCAGTTATGCATAGTTTCTAATGTTTACATAGAACTGTCAGCTTTTTGTGGGTGAGCAAGGCCATAAAGGGCTTGATTTCTCTGTTAGAAATAGGTGCTGGGGGAAGTAGTGAATTTAGGGACCCTCTAAACATACCATCTCCGTCTCCTCTAAGTATGTTCTACTGGGGTGACTTCGTTTTTCTGTGAAAAAATGGACTGTGGAGTTGCCTGTGATTTTTGTTGCAAAGAAAAATGCATTTTAAGTTACCTTTTTCTCTCTAATTACAGGACATTTTGGCACAAGTCTTACAGATTTTATTGAAGTCGAAGTTATTGGTATGTTTGTGCACTTTTTATGTTAAGCTAGAAGAAAGCCTTTTCTTGAGATTATGTAGTAACAGTTGTTTTCTTATAGGTCTTGGAAGATGAAAATGCAAATGTTGATGAGGTGGAATTGAAGCCAGATACCTTAATAAAATTATATCTTGGTTATAAAAAGTAAGGAAAATCTAAGTCGGTGGTTCCTAGACCATAGACTCGTCCCCCGGTCCCACACACGTGCGCTGCCGTAAGAGCCGACAGGGAGGTGGCAGGCTCAGTGCTGGCTGGCCGGGCAGTCAGACGGGAGTTTGATGTAGCCCTCTGGTTCCGTTGGAGGACTCCAGGAGCTTCCATTTAACTTTGTTGCAGTTGTTGGTGTTTTCTTCATTTGGCAAACAAGTCTCCTTAAATGGCTCCCCAGAAAGTTTGGACCTCTATGTCCAAGTGTCTGAATTTTATTTCACTTGGCATAGTTTGGGAGGGATGAAGGGACCGGACTCCGGTGACGTAGACCTTGTGGTAGAGTTACTTGTGTTGGGGTCAGAGGGCAGAAGCTGCCTCAGGGAGGTCAGGGATGGTCACACTCCACCTAGGAAGCAGAGCACTTGTTACAGATTGAAAACAGAAAAACCTTTGCTGCCTGTCTTTTAAACCAATAGTGATTGGTTTCCTCAATTTTCTTCACAGTAAGAAATTAAGGGTTAATATCAATGTGCCGATGAAAACTGAACAGAAGCAGGAACAGGAAACCACACATAAAAATATTGAGGAAGACCGCAAACTACTGATTCAGGTGACTTTCTGTACACATCGGTGAGACGTGCGCTCCCGCATGTACGAGGTGGCTGGTCAAGCTGGTGTGGCACTTCATTTGGTCCTACTGGGCTGTGACTTGTGGGTGGTTGCCAGGACAGTGAATGGCTCTGGGTGGAACTGAAGAAATAATGGATGAAAGCAAGTAGCTGTGGGAGGGTTAGTGCGAGAGGGAACAAAAGCTGTTTCATGGAGGGGTTAGGCAGCTTCATGGCTTTGAAGGCTAAACTTTTCTCATTTTTAAAATGTGTTATAATTGGGTTCAGTTACTAAAATAGCTCATAAGACCAGGACATTTTAATGTTTGTTGAAACATAGGTAGATAGAATTGGCTCCCTCCCACCTCCCCTGCAGTTATTTTTACCTGTTACAAAGTTATAAACCTATGCGTAATCCTAAAGAATCTTGCAGCCTTTTTGCTAATTGTCCTTAATTTTTAAGAATAAGGTATTACAAGTCTTAAAGACACTTGTTTTTCCTACTTGGTCCTGCAGGCAGCTATTGTGAGAATTATGAAGATGAGGAAAGTTCTGAAACACCAGCAGTTACTTGGAGAAGTTCTCACACAGCTGTCCTCACGGTTCAAGCCTCGGGTTCCAGTAATTAAGGTACAAGAATGACATAACAGAAGCGTTTGGGTTATTATGTTAGAAGAGATGGAACTAAAAGTCCATCGATTACTGTTTCATAAAGAAGGAACTTGGCTTAGTCGTACATAACAGATTTCTACAAAAGAAAATAGGCTTTTAAACTTTTTTTGAAATACACAAGGGCTGTCCAGAAAGTATCCAGCCATGTCAAGAAAAATAGAGGCATTTATGGCGGGATTTCTTCTGGACAGCCCTAGCACACAGAGCAGCGCACAAATGCTTAGTGTCCAGCTTGCTGATCTTCTCAAAGGAAACACGCTTGTACAGCCGACACCCCAGCTCCAGCATGAGGCGGTGACCAGCATCCCAGCTGGGCCCCGTGCTCCAGTGGGGTCCCCGGTCACACTGCCTGCTTCTCAGTTCTATAGAAATGGAGTTCACTCTCTCTAGGAATGTGCTCAGCATCATGTCCGGGACATTTGTCTCTCTCGTCATTTTGCGCTTGTGCACTGACCCTTAACTGCCGTGTGGGGCGCTCCAGGCTGAGCAGGCTGCAGCTGGCGTTTAAAGTAGGAACTAAGCAGCTCTGCCCCTTTCTGAAAGCACTAGGGTGCATGGCAGCCAGTACGGTAGGCAGCATCCAGGGCCCCCACTGCAGCTCCTTCCGAGCCAGCGCAGGGACTAGTTGGTAGCCTGCTAAGTGACATCCTCAGTGCAGCTGAGGAGAGAGATTCTGTCCCACACGGCTCCGCCCGCACCCACCCAGCACTGGGGTCGCAGGAGGCAGCAGTTCCTGGAGGCACTGACGGGGGGACTGTATGCAGGACCGACCGCAACGTCCTGGCTGCCAGGGAGTAAAGCTACATGCAGAAGGGGGTCCAACGTGCGTTTGCTCCTCACTGAGCTGTCAGGGGGGTGGAGAATCCATGGTGAGGGTGGTCTGTCTCCGTTCTGAAAATAAATTTGTGTTTCTTCCCCTTTCACAACCTCCTCCTTTTCTAAAACTAATGCCCAGAAATGCATTGACATTCTGATCGAGAAAGAGTATTTGGAGCGAGTTGATGGTGAAAAGGACACCTACAGTTACTTGGCTTAACCCTTCTAGAAGGGTCTGACTGTGCGATCTACAGCAAATAAATAGCTCCTGGTGGAAAGGATGAAAACGCGAGCTCACAGCAGCCGGCCTGCCGCCATTTGGACCTCCCTTTTTAAAACTGAGACCAAGACTCTCATCAGCCGGTCTCAGATGGACATCAGAACTGCTCAGGATGATACATTTCACGTCTGTAAATATGGACACCGATGCCATTTAACCTAATTTAAGTACAGAGGGGACTGGAAACTTCCATGCTGAGGGCTGCATGCTATTGCATTTAAATCAGTACATTGGCTCCATGACTAACAGCCGTCGTCTGAGGCGGCACTGACAATGTTGGCAGCGCTTTGAGAGCAAGTCTGAATGGACCCACATGTAATCTGCTATGACAAACCATTTGTATAGTGTGTTTCATTTTTTAATGTGTGAAAATAAAGAAACTTAAAGGATTTCTGTACAAGTTGCATTTGGTTTTGTTTTCAGTTTACTAATTTCTATATATGTAAATAAAAGATACAATGATTGTGCAAACTTACATTCCAGTGTCTTCCTATAGTCTAAAAGGCTGCATTTAGAGTGAAAGCTTTTGCAAGGCCCTAAAATTTTTAAGCCCCATGTAATCCTTTTGCCCCAAACATTCACACTCACTTCCATGGCTCCCTGCAGAGACTTGACTGCCGCCTGTGAGACTGAGGGACATGTTGATGCCATTTGTCACTTGAAAGGGCTGGATGGGTTCATCCTCTGACACCCTGACCTGGGAAGTAGTACTCGCTTCCCACAGGCAGGGGACTGAGAACAGGAGGGAACCTGCATTCAAATGTGGAGTGCCGAGGCCAGAGTGAGTGTTGAGACCCGGAGGTGTGCAGGGACCTCGTTGCTCCTTCAGAACTGGTCAGAACCAGTTGTAAATACAAGAAGCAACAGTTCAAGATGAATTCATCAGCTTTTTTTTTTTAATTTTTATTTATTTATTTTTTTGCTTTTTGGCATGTGGGTAGCTCCCTGGCTGGGAATCGAACCCAGGCCGCAGCGCTGACAGCGCCAGCGCCGAAGCCTTAAGCCACTACACCATCAGGGAAGTCCCCATCAGCTTTTATTGGTAAAACTCCAGGATGCGAGCAAGGGGCGCGCACCGCTGCCCTCCCTCCCGGAGATGAGCAGCCTGACACTTCACTCTTCAGGCACTGACTGGTACGTTGGAGTGTCCTTGGCTGTCCGTCCCCCAGGGGAGGACACCCATGTGCTCTGCTGCTCCCAGCATTGGGGGCGGGGGTTGGGGGGGTCAGCCTGCAGGTCCCCCTATAACACCCTCATTCTTTGTTCATGTTCACTTCCTGGTCAAAGGACAGAAGAAATGGGTGGTAGCAAGACTCCTGGGCAGGCTTGGCTCTCGTGGCTTCGTTTTCCTCATCAATCTCTCAGGTTTCTTAAGTGATTCTTAAGTGATGTGACTACTTGGATGTACTTATCCAACTAGCTCTCTCTGCTGAGTCAGAGTTATAAAAATGGAAGAAGGCGTAGCCAAAGGAATAAGCAAAAATTAAGTTCTGATAGTTTCTTGGAGCAATCTAGCACTGGACAGGTGAGTTTTAAAAGTAAAGTTTAAATTATAAAAAGTGGGAGTTCCCTGATGGTGTAGCGGCTTAAGGCTTCAGCGCTGGTGCTGTCAGCGCTGCGGCCTGGGTTCGATTCCCAGTCAGGGAGCTGCCCACATACCAAAAAGCAAAAAAAAAAAAAAAAAAAAAAAAAAAATTATAAAAAGTAATAGTAGTAAGACTACAACACTTCTCTTAGTCGAGCCTCTTTGAACAGTCTTATAAAAAGGATTCCCAGTGTATAAACCAGGCAAAAAGCAGGAGTGCTGCCCACAGGACCCTCTCTCCTCCCAGGTCCTGAAGGGCCCCAGGGCTCTCCATGAACACCTCACCCGGCAGTTAGGCTCACAGCACTGCCTTTCCTCACAGCACTGCCTTTATCTGCCTCTGGGACAAAAAGACCAGGGAGCCACTTCCAGAACTTCATGGGAAAGTGTCTCATCAGATAACTGCTGGTGTCTCAATTTCTCCAGGATTGGGAGTGCCCTGGGGCAAGTCCGAGGATGGTCAGAACTGGAGGCAAAGGAGCCAGTTACCCCGCGTCCTCGCGTTCAGTACCTGTACCTGCCCCTCCATTAGGTAAATGTACTATTTGATGGGTGTGGGGAATAACCACTCAAGATCTCTTCCCACCCATATCCCAGCTTCACAGGGGGGGTCAGGAGCCTCCAGTTGCAAGCCCTCAAGAGCCAGGTTCTGGGCTGCATTTCTCTTCTAGGAAGTGCAGACGTTCTGTGGGGAACTTAACTTTTTAGAACAGACATAGTCACCCTCTGAAGCTGCTTAGAGGCCAAGACCAGGCATTCTGAAAACACTGGTGCACAGTCCCCATGCCACATTTGAGCCCAAAGAAGGCGTCCGTGGCTGCAGCCATGTTCTGGACTGTCTGTCTGTAGTGTCACGGGTCCCCACTTCCTCTCACTTAGGGAGGCGACCAGGCAAGGTGTAGGACCTTCACAGTCTAGGCAGGAGGTTTTCCTGGGTGGGTCTGTCAAACCAGCCTGCGTTAGCCTTGTCGATGCCTGCGTGAGGACACACCTGGGGACAGTGAATGGCAGGCCTAAATAACTGATGAGGAAGAACAGTAAGTAGATACAGGACCAAAAGGCCCCTAGAATTTTGTAGTTTTCCTGACTGAGCATTTTAAGATGGCCTCTCTCTCCTTGGTGAACATTGGTATCTAATTTTCCCTTGGAAAAAATGTTAAGGATTTAACCCGCCCAAGTGAAAGCTCAAACATGCTGCCCTGTTTCAATTGCACCCTCCTTCTTAACACTTACCTTCAGGAATCGGCCACTTGGCTATCCAGGTGATCTGACTCTATAGCCCCTGCATCTCCCCTTCCCAGTCCATGCACCTGGCACCAAAGCGCGTATTTTGTCATAAATGTGAGTGTAGATTTTTTTAAAACCACTTTGTAGAGATGGTTCCCATGCAGAAAGCTGTTCATACTTGCTGTATATTGGACCACTTCTAATACCAGGGACACCTCCCCTCGCTGCAGTTACTTGGGGCTACGGGAGTAGCCAGGACCTATTTCACTTAATTTCAGTAGGAGCCCAAAGTTCAACTTTCAACACAAGTTCACATTTAGACCCTTGATCTTGACCTACCAGTCTACAACTTGTTGACTTTTGGCAAGGATGGGGACAGTTGAACACTCTGGGCACGGGGTAGATGGTTATAATTGGTTTTTTAAGAACAAATTACAAAATATTGATTGAAAAGAGTTTTGACAAGCAGAACAATGTTCTCTCACAGTTCCCTCCCTCACATATGGCTGTGTAAGTTAGTGTGCAGGTAAGGTGCCTAGCTGTGGAGGTCAGGGCTGTTAGCCATGACATTGTTTTCTGGGGTTCATGACCATTAGGATACAAGGTGTAGGGTTCATGGAAATTGAACAGGGCAACCT
>PVJL010001775.1:167412-234984 GCA_004026885.1 Lyroderma lyra
GGGGGGGGGAGCATACTGTTAGCTTTTTTTTGTCTTAACTGGGTATTTGAATACCTTGTGTCCAGCTCTGTGCCCCACTATAAAGGAAAATCTGAAACTGACCAGCTCCAACTTAAAGATGCCCTTTTATCACATGGTGCACATCAAGTGTTTTGGGTCAGAATCTCAGTGTCATGAAGCCAGTGAATAGGGCAGTGGAGGCACATTTCCAATCAGGATTCTAAAAGCGAGCAGTGCATGCTTGCCATCAATGCAACATTTGTCTTCATGCTGCCATTTGGACCTGTATTATCCTAAGTGAGCAGAACCTCCCTGGACTCAAGGACCCACCTCCCAGCTATTTGCACCTAGAGATGGGAGCTGTGAACAGTAAGTAGAAAAGCTGTGGCTGGAATGAGCTCCCTGCCACTGGATACAATTGTAATTTCAGGTGTCGTGAGCAGACCCCCGTGTGCTAATGAACAAATGGGCTCCATTTGTGCTGCACCAAGAGGGGAAGGTAGCCACACAGGGCAAACGGGAGTTCCACACGACTCAGCAACAGCCAACTCAGTGTGGTACTGTTTCCTGAGTGGAGAGAGGTCATTAGAGAAAATATGTATCAGCAGTGGCATTCAAAACTAAGTGTGGCAGGATATAAGGGTGACCCATCTGAGACTAGAGTCTAAGGCCAGGTCTTTTTGCTGCCAGAGCTAAGTAGCTAATTTGCAGTTAGTGTGCAGGTAAGATGCCTAGCTGTGGAGGGCAGAGCTGTTAGGCATGGCGTTGTCTTCTGGGTTAATTTACTTTGTTTTAGGACTCATGTTGCTATGGCTTGTGCATCGATGCAGCAGAAACCAGTCTTCTCAGTGTGTGTTTGCATAATGGCAATGGAAGGTAAGCTTATCACATTATAAACCAATAAAAATTTTGTCTAACTCTGGAAAAGGCAACTACACCCAGACTGACTATAGCTATTTTAAGGGTGACCCACAATAATGTTGGTCAGTGTATCGTGGGAGGGTGCTGAAACAAGCACTTGATTCTTGAAGAAGAGACAGAAAACTTCAAGATACAAAAACTAGTTTGGTTATAACCATCACCTTTCATGGGTAGTAAGGGATCTCATTCCCACTCCTGTATTTCTGAAGACTACTGAGCTTAAAGGAATTTATACCAAGACAGGCTCTTAGAACTCACCGAGGCTGTCACTGTCACTTCACAGATGAAGACCAAGGCTGAGAGGTTAACTCCCCAGGCCACTCAGCTGACTGGGGCACATCACCCCACTCTCGGATGGGAGCAGTGTTCCTCAGAGAGCTTCTTAGTAACAGCAATTATACATGTAACGTTATATAACAACATGTTCACACATTTCTATTACCAAGTACATTATGATTAGGCAAATTAATACTAATAAGTAGTATTAGTTAAATTTTAAGCTTAAATGTGAGTTTGCTTTTCCATTAGATGCAGTGTTTTCCTAAAATCAGCTCTAGGAAATGAAGCTCTAGGAAAAATGACTCAACAACAAGAAGTTCAAGTATTCTTTATTCAAAGTTGAAAAATGTACCATACTGCATTATTGCAAAAAGTCACTGGTACAAAAACACTTTGCAGCTGGTGAGAAGGCAATAAAAAATTGATTTTTAAACTCATTACTATAAATTATTCTTACAGTACTTTGCAAATTCAGAATTTCAAACTGCATTTTCTCTTTCTAAATTGCCCACAGTACTCGAGGTTCCTGAAGCTAAGGCAGCTGTTCGAGGAGGGGGAGGTAGCAGACGTCAAGGGATTTCCATCTCTCTCTCGATGCCCACATACTTCAGGGCATCGGCCTGGCTGTATCTGAAAGAGCATGAAGGAGGAATGACCATGAGTCATCACCAAGGTGACACTACCACCACTACACTGGCTTACTTCAGTGGATGCATTAAAATGTTCACACCGCTGTTGGCATCACATTCCAATGGAGATGTGGCCAAGCTCTGACAGACAAACCTGTTTACACTACCCTTCCCACAGCTTTCGCCCAGCCACCCGCTCTGCCTGCAGTCATCAGAAAGGAGCCAGGGCTGCTGTGCTCCTGACCCCAGTCCACCCAGATGGACCTCCCTCAGACTGAGAGGTGCTCGGGGGAACTAGTTGTAGTGACAAAGCAGAGTGTGTACACGGGCCTTGTCATATATGATTTACTTTGCCACTGAAAGTGACCATACATGCACCCTAGTTTATGAAAACTCGATCCTCAAAAACAGCTCCTGAAATCAATGTCTATTCACCCACAGGATTTGTTTAACTAGACAGTCACCTGATTGCATTTAAATAAATGGTAAATAATTTGTCAGTTTATCCCACAGAGCCTGACCGTAAACTGCCCACTTGATGCCTAACCCTGTATTACCACTGGGGGCCATGTCCTCAGCATCCTGAGGCTGGCATGGCTTTATGGAAAGGTCCCAGAGGATGACCAGGTAGAATACTGACCAACAGTGCCTTAACTATTTAAATACTAAATAATAATATCTGTAATAAGACCTCTAGCCCTTAAAAAGAGAAGTAGACCTAAATGTACTAACATTACAGATAAACATAGACTATCCTCAAATAACAGCATGCTACAGAACACATTGACTTGAGTGTGATCCCATTTCCTTTAGAACTCCAGGTGGCAGAGCTATGTGCACATGTCAGATGCACAGGGATCACACCTACTTCTTACCAGCAGGATAAAGAAGAAAAAAAAGTGCATTCTGTGTGCTTTTTATTTTTTAAAGCAAGCATTGCTTGTATAATGGAAACTACATTACCAAGAAAGTATTGCCTAACTCCTCACCAATGTCCACAGCAAAGAATGATCGGAAACCAGTGCCACAATCAACAGAGCACCAAGGAAAGACAGCCTTTCCCCAACTCAAGTCCAGGAAGAAAAAGCCCTCACATCACACCAGAAATGTCATGTTACCAACCTGTAATCAAAAAACAGCTCTTCACCAGTCTGGATGGCTCTCTTCGCAAAGATCCCTATCCTGTGATCACCGTTAACCATCATAACTGGAAAGACATACACACAGGTGTCAGTGAGGCTGTGAAGACAGGTTCAGAGAAGGGACTTGTTCACATGATAAATGTGTCCTAGAGCAGTCCAAGTCACTGTCATTGCACTGAAAAGAGGTTCCCGTTGTCAGACAATGGGAATTGACTCCAAAAGCACCTACCTTTTGCATAGCAGTTTGGATTGACGGAATGATTGGCAAAACGAATTTTGTTGCCCTTGCGGGTTGCATCCACCACAAAATCTAAAGAGAAAAAATAAGCACAATGCAGCAAACAATTTCAGTTTCAGACCAATAAACAATGTTATGATTCTGAGAACACAGCTGGTTATAGTTCTTGAAGGTTTGCCTTCAAAAGCAAGTGAGTTACTCAGCCAACTTAATTCAGATACTGTTGTTAGAATTAACTATTGTTAATTCAGTAGAGTTGTTTCTCAAATGCTGTTGGTTATCAACTATAAATATGTATTGCTAAGCAAAACATTGTAAAAAGTGAAACCTAAAATTCTTTCCAGTATCAATAAGCATTTTCATATTTAAAATTGTTTTAATTATACCATTATATTTATAGAATATGTTCATAGAAAAAATTTACCCTCGTTTCAACAGTTACCCTGAATATCTGGAGGTACTAAGCGCAAGTCCATTTTCATCACACTCCCACAGCCTCTGTTCTCTGCTCAATAACACCATCTGCAAAAGCAGCTTCCTTAATTCCCACAATTATTTGAGAACACCAGGGAACTTTTGGAGATGCTTCAAAATTCAGTATTCCACGCCCTTCCCAGGTAAGAGGCGCTACCTAGCGGAAGCTGCCAAGCTCATTCAATACCCAAGTCCTTGGGAACACAATAGGAGAGCAGTGGGAGACCCAAAGAATGAGTTACAGCCAGAGCCTGGCCCCATTGCAGACGGCTCAGAACTCCAGAGACCACGTAACCCATGCCACCACTGAGGAATTCCTCGCCCCAAGTTACAGCAGTCAACCTGGCGGGCTTTCAAGCAAATGGTCCACTACTAAGTCAGGTAATGAGAATACCAGAAGCTCAGAATGTGAAGAAAGGGGCTTCTTCCAACTACATCACTGTCCCTTGGGCCCTCTAACTTCATTTCTGAACACTTCAGCCAGTGGAGGGAGGGGCTCCCCAGTGCCACCCACGAACTAAATCCCCTCTACCTCAAACATACCGTTATTCAAATTGAAGAGAAAACTGCACATGTATTTATCATACACTTTCCCTCTTCTATCTGCTTCATCTTGAGAAATAATCTAAGAACAAAGACATAGGATAAAATGGTATTGGATTAGGTGACCAAACCTGGTAGGAGAACACACATCAGGCTCATCAAGAGAATTCTGGACCTTCTTAAGGATACTCAACAAAAGGTCACTATACCTAGTTTCTCTCTTTTCTATTCAGTCTGCAATGCTGACATGTCAAACAACAATATTTTAAGGACTTCAACTCAGAAGTACTTTAAGTGATTAACAAAAGTCTTTTTACTGAATGAAAAATACAAACTGGGTAGGCTGACTACAAATTGAAGCTAGCCCATGGCTTTTCCCTAACTCTGCCACCAAAAAGGCACATTATACAAGGGAGAATCCCCAAAAAACCAGAATTACCTTCTGGAGGGTCGTGGACCCCTTGTAGTACAGGTTTCCCCCCTGCTAGGTGAGAGTTCTAGGAACCCATCTGCATCAGTATACCAGCTGGTGGTGGTGTGAGAGGCTGCGTTCAGCTTCAGTGAAATTTTTTGGAGACTCTTTCAACCCATTTGTCCATTTCACGATGGGTGATTTACACAAATAAGATGCAGCATGACAACGCACCTGCCCACACCCCTCTGAGTGTTGAATTTTTGACCAAAAATGGCATGACCCCCATGCTGTGTCCCATCTTCCCTATTCACCCCATCTCAACCTGACAGACTTTTTTTTGTTACCCTGGATGAAAAAGTCCTCAAAGGGAACCATTTTGCTGATGTGGAAGAGGTGAAACAAATAATAGCAGAAGTACTAAAAGGCATCAAAACTGACAAGTTCAAAATCTGTTTTGAGCAGTGGAAAAAGCATCTCAATAAGTGTATTGCATCAAACAGAGAGTACTTTGAAGGTGACTTAAAGTTTAAAAATGTATAAATTTTTATAAACAAATTACAGGTTTTTTAGGGGTCCCCCCTTGTATATGGCACTCATTTCTAGGTCCTTATCAGGTAGGCTGTGGATTAAGTAGGACAGACTCCTATACTGCACAGCTCTTGTTCTTTCCACAGATGTTAAAAGCTAAATATGACCAGGACTGAAGCAGTCCAGTTACCAAGCAAAGCAAACCCAGAAGCTAAAGTCCAAGCTGAAAAAAGGCATTTTGTATTAATTCATTTCTAATCAGACCCAATGATAATCCAAAACAAAGTTATTATAATACCACATGGGTACCTGTGATTAGTGTATACTATTATACTGCCTAGAGCTGGATTATTCCTGCCTTACCTCTCCACAGTATTCTGAGATGAATTCATTTTTCTGTACAGGATCTTTGATGAAAATCCCCCAGCCAGCCACATCAGATGGCGCCAGCAATAAATGCTAGAGAACAAAACACAATCTTGTAATAAAGGAGGACAGCGAAGATGGACTACTGACAAACAGATGACAGGATGAATCACTAAGTCCTCAGGCCCAATCTAAAGCAGCAATTCAACCAGAGTCAGTGGGAAACCTGCCAAGTACCCTGAATTGAGGGGTCACCTTCCCATGTACTATCAATGGGGCTAACAAACTGCTAAAACAATGTTTTGTGTTTCTTTCATAAATCAAGTACAGAGCATAAGCTCCACCTCACAGAAAGTAACCCTTGGCAGTGTCAGCCCGACTGCCACCCCTGCACTTGCCCATCATTTCTTCAGTCCTTGACTTCCTTGAATGATTGGCCTCAAGTTTCATCAGGAGGTCACCAAATCACCCTCCCTGTCTCCACAGCTCCCTCTACTTCTCTAAAGTGGCCTCTGTCACCAGCTAGTCCCTTTTCAGTCCAAGGCCCCACAGGATATTCTCCTGGCTTTGCATTGGCTTCTATCCCTCCCCCTTCTCCCACGGTAGCTTTCTCTTGGCTGTGTCTTTCCACAGCACCTCTTCACAATACCATGAAAAACTACCATGAGGTATTGTCACCATCTCAGGCCAGCATTCTGTTTTTAGCAGATGCCAAGATGATCAAAGCTGTCAATTTTAACTAGAGTATACCTGGTTCCTTTTTATGCTTTTATTACAATTTCCTTGTGATCTTTAGAAAGGCTGCTCCCTTGATCACCCAAACTCCCAGTCTATTTCTATTCTAATCCAGCCTACATTCGCCTGTCAAGGAAATTTTCAAAATACTTCCCTAATCAGGAACTAAATTAGCTAAGTAATATTAAGCAAATGAAACCCAGCTGGTAAAAATATCTACAGAGTTTTACTGTAGGTAGAGTTAATGTCCATTTAGGTCATCACACCACAATGATGCTGGTACAGTTTCCCATGACACTCCCATTCAGCCCCCAAAATTTCATCATTCCTCCACTGTGTGATCAACTCTTCTTCAGTTTATTCAGGGAGTGGGTAATACTATTCACCATGACATGTCTTCTTTTAACTCTGAAAAACTGAACACTTGAAAACGTCACAGCCAAAAAATAAGCTACTGCCAGAAACAGAATTTCTGGTAAAAGGGACTACTAGCAGTAATGTGATCTCAATCACATTATACAAGGACAGTTTAATGGCCTAAGACAGCAGTTCTCAACCTGTGGGTCGTGACCTCTTTGGGGGTCAACCGACCCTTTCACAGGGTCACCTAAGACCATCGGAAAACACATATCAGATATTTACATTATGATTCATAACAGTAGGAAAATTAGTTATGAAGTAGCAACGGAAATAATTTTATGGGGGTCACCATGACACGAGGAACCGTATTAAAGGGCCACAGCATTAGGAAGGTTGAGAACCACTGGCCTAAGATGTGGAAGCCTGGAGTCCCTGTTCCTCTCAAGTCCTGTAACTTGGGGGGTTATTTCCTCATGGACTTATGAAGACTAATGATGAGATAATACACAAAGCACATGTCCCAGTGCTTTCCTGACTGAATTAAATAATAAAAGCCAGCTATTATAATATTATAAAAATGATTAATTGAAGAAACCTACCATCTACCTTAAAAAAAAAAAAAAATACTATATATGTTGTTAGTTTCTTTTGCTCAGTAATGAACTTCCTGGTTGCTACAATAAGAAATTACCTGTATGCAACACTTAGTTCCTGTTTTCAGGAACTAAATCTGCAGAAACTGCCATGGGAAATTCCATCTTTAACTCTGCACAGTAAGGAATACTGGATACTATTTGGTAAGAATGGGTGTCTATATTCTGACAGTAACACCATTTAAATGAATAGTTCTATTAACTAACCTGAAAAATTCAAATCATCTTTAAACAACTAGAAAAATACCTCTTATTCCAAATCTGAAAACCTTAATGACTGCTTCTCAGAATTCATTGGTTCATTTTACAGCAGAATAAGGGGTTCTATAGAAAACGGAAGCAGTCACTCAAGGACGTATAACCTAAAGAGAAATCACCATTTTCCCTCATCAGCTGTACTATTCAATTATCACTTTTACTTTTCCGCCCCAGCTAAATGATCTAATACAGTTCTGCACATAGGAGGGGGCACTGCCATACCTTTTTGGAGCCCCGCTGAATACTGCAGTTCTTGCAGGAGACATTTTTACTGTCCCAGTGGTCAGCAGCCCCACAGGTAAGACAGAGGTCAGGGTCACATTCTCGGACGGCCAGGTAGCATGGGCACTGCTTGGTGTTGCATTGTGCTTTGCAGCGGCATCCAGGAAAGCGGTTTTGACCTTCAGAGAGATGTTCTTTATCATCATCGTCGTCTGTGAAAAGCTTGTATAAAGGTGCTTATCCATCAAGTCCTGTGCTAAGCCTGATTAATTCGTGGAAGCCTCCCAACAACCTCTTATCCTACCGCACACGTGAAAAAAACGACACTGCCTTGGTATCCGAGCTTCCTGTGCATTTGCATTAAATAATTAGTCACTGCCCTTGTGCTACAATTCCTTTATTCCCAAGACCAAACCTACCTACCTGACAATTTCTGGTGCCCAAAAAGTATCTGGGTAGCTATTTCTAGATTCCCCTTACATTCTGTGCCAAATTCACTATAATTTAATTTACACCATCAAAAAAAAAATAATAACTCCTTTAATCCAATTTTGCCTAACCAGCCCATATTACACACATTAGCCAGGAGACAGACTGAACACTAGCACAGAGCCAATTATGGGGTTCCATAAATCCTTGTGGGATCAATGGATTTCCTAAAAGAAACAACAGGACAAGCTGCCATGTCCCTGTTTTGCTTTCAATTACTATTTTAAATTGCTGACCAAAAGCTTATTGCATTCTCATGCAATTTCACCAAAGCAACAAATACTTACACTCTGAACTACATTGACAAAACTTTTCACAAAAATTTTGTGCTATCACACAAGGGCACGAACTGTCACAAGGCTGGCGTGGATGGTCACAGGGTTGGTAGTTGTAAACGTGGTTAGAGGAGCCGTCTGCATCAAGATAACAGCGTGCAGGTCAATTCAGAGAGGGGCGAGATGATGGTACACATCGAACAAGAACACATTCTTCACCATTCCCTTTGGAGCTTAGGTTTTCCTTACTGTACGTACAACTTTACACAGATTCCTATCTATATCCCCCAAGTGCCTGGGAGCTCAAACCACTGTCACCACATCACAGTCCAATTCCCAGAGGACTGCTCCTGTAAACCCACTGGCTGCCTCACTCCGTCCAATCAGTCTTTACCATACAAGAGAAATGACTGGCAATATAATCAACAGACACCCTCCATTTAAACTGGTTTAATGTACAGAAGTCAATTATAATAGAATATCCTAAACTCTAATCCAGTTACTATTCTAAAACAAATGACAAGTAGGCATTTTTAAGTTAATAATGAAGTTGAACAGAAAGATGCGAACCTTTTTTCAGCTGTATCTTTCTGCAGTGTGCAGCCCACAACCTGTAAAACACAAAGAAAATGAAACACAATTTTTCCCAGAAAGTAGAACACAAATCCCACAGAAGCTACTTAAACAAGGGTCAGTCTGCACCATAAATAAAGCAATGCTGTAAATCCAAGTGACTATGGAAGAGTCACACACATCCCAGCTATACCTGCTATCAGTATGCAGCCACTTGGGACAGCATAACAGCTGCAGCCACAGGCCCCTTCACGACAGCCACCCCACTATGTGCCTCACCTAGTCAGTCAGGGCTGAGGGCAGCCTCCTATAGCAGGGTTTCCTGGGGTACATGACACTGAGGCAGTACAGTGTCTAATTTCAGGCATTTTTAATCATCCAATTGAGCTACATGGTCAGAAATAAGTCAAAATATTCAGAAGTGTTTACTACAGCCTAAATTCTGTGGGAAAAACTTTTAAGTTACTTCACTTCTAAATTGTGAACCTTCCATTTATTAAAAAAAATGTAACATGAGCATGGACGCAGGTTTTGAAGCCTAATCTAAATGCTCCCTTTCCCAACACCAAGTCTGCTTTTCTCTAACCCGGGGGGGGTTGGGGGGGTATTAAAACTGATAGTCCAGCCACCATCTTCTGGCTCCACATTTACAAATCAGTCAGCCTGCACCTCATCACCCATCACCACAAACCCTTGAAAGGCAACATGCAGACAGCCTTAGATATTCTACAAAATATAAGAATGCAATGCCACACACCTAGAAAATTTCAACTCCTTAAATAAAACCAGCAAGGTGCCCACATCAGCTTGCCAAGATTCATGCTCATGAAACCATCTTAGGACAAATGCTAAAGTAATTGTGTAGGTAGCCTTAACCAAATACAGCACAGTAACCCTAAGTTTTAGGGCTCAACACCAATCTACGGGAGGCTGTGCTGTGTTCTTACAGAAGAACACCAGCAATTGCCCAAGGACACAAGACTCCATGGGTCTACTTTTGAGGCTGTTTAAGTTTCTTTTTTAAAATGACAAAGTGGAAACCAACCAATGCCCTTGGACATGTCTGGCCTGCAGTGTCTTTTCTTGGAGGCATCTTGAACACTGCACAGTGGACTTACCGGTGTTTCCTTTTCTTCTTCCGTGGAGGAGTATCAACATCTTCGGCGGGAGCTGGAGCTATGATACTGGACTCTTTGACCCGGAACTCATACACCTGACAAAAGGCAGTCACAGAGCCATGAGGACCATCCAGTTAAGCAAACTAATCTTAAACTGATTCATATCAGAAGCATCTCTGTCTCCTCTGTGATGCTGCTGGGGACAGCAAACCAGACACTATCCCAACTTTCTCACAGGGAGAGCAGCTGTGATAACATTCTGATCAAGAGTCTTAAGGCTAAATCTAAATTCTCACTGGCTTTTTAAATGCAGTTTCGCCTAACCTGAATATCTAAGGTTGGAGCAATAACTTTTTTCAGTTCCCTCTCAGTGAAAAAAATACAAAAAAAATTTACTCCTTTTCAGGAGATGAACATGAGCTTATTATAACCAAGAATGTTTCTTAGGTTTGGACAATGACTATGTATTTTTCCCTCTAGCTGAAGCTTTTTAACAATATTCTTATCAAATGTGCTTACCTGTCTACATGTTTTGGTCCCAATCAACCTGGCAATGGCACAGAAGTTGTCATAGTAGGTGCCAATGAGGACGCGGAACATGGAGGCCTCGGCCCCACTCCACTCCACATTCTCAGGAGGTTCACTGTTCGGTTTCATCTTTATTGGTGTCTGACAACGAGAATTCGCTTCTATAAAAGCAAAGTTAAGCACTGGTTAGGAAATGACAATTGGAGAATTGTTTATTAAGTAAAATTCAGGAAGTGAATTCTCTTTGAGAATGAACTAAGGCTTGAAACAGTATCAATAAGCTTCTCCCTACCCCCATGGAAACCTGGAGGCTGGGCCCCCTCTAACACAGTCTTCCACATGAAGGCCATGGGTTTTATGTTCTTCATGGTTAATTCACAGGGCTGAAAGGACAACTCAAATCCAATCAGGAAAATACTAGCCAGTGGGTCTAAACTTCTCTCCTACCCCAACTACCCACAGAACATCAAGAATTCCAAACTGAATGATCTGAATTCCATTATGCCCTGAGAAAGATGGAGAAAATGATACACAAAATGAAAATGAACAGAATGGTCAAACCTCAATAACCCAGACAGAGGCTTGAGGCAAGGAACAGCAGCAAAAACTCAGCCACACATCCTTTCTTAAAAGAATTCTCTGGTCTTGGATTTCCCATTATATAGGAAACTGTACCACACTCCCTTAATCTCCACAATATGGAACTTTTCAAAGTGACAGATTAGATCCTCTTACCTGAGGAGCTGGAGGTTTCATCTTTCTTCTCCTCCTCCTCTTTATCATTGTTTTCACCACCTGTCTCAGTTCCAGCTTCCCTGTCACTGTCCGTGTCCTTCGACTCCAACACATTAATGGTGGGGGTACTAGGCCTGCTGCTATTGTTGGGAAGCCTCCCCCTCCTGCGGCCCCCGGGGCGTTTGGGTGGGGTCTTTATCCGCTCAGCCGTGAGGGCAGCCGCAAACTCCTTTGCTCCCTCCTACGAAGTGAAACACGTAGACATCAAGGTAAAGTTCTATGACTCATTTAAGTGGAGGAGAAAAAGATTGCATAATGCAGGTTAGTCGAGAAATGTATCACAATATCCATTTCCCACAAATAATCATTTTCTATCTGCTTTTCATAGTTTGGAAATTTCAGAAAGATAAACATGGGTTCTATATATTGCTAGAGTGGTTTGAAATCAGACAAGACAGTTCTGTATTTGTGATATATATTAACTGATTATAATTAATAAATTAAAATATAAAATATACTTTATCTAACATAGTCTCTTTAAAAGTGAAATTTTATGAGAGGAATCATAAACCTAATGTGCATCTAGAGTCAGACTCCTATTTCAGGATTTCTTAAGATTAAGTAACCTCTCTACGGCCATATTTAAAGTACACAAAACATTAACATGTTTGACTGGTCACTTCCTGCCTTACTATTAAAACATTCCGTTTTTTCCTGTGAGGGATGCACAGCCCCAGGAAGACAAGAAAGGAACCTGAAGAACAAGGCTGTGAGGGTTACGTTCTATATTATGAAGTGCAATAATTATCCAGTCTCAGATAGTATAAAACAATGGTAAGAACATGAACTAGAGGCCAGAGAAACATTTTAGATGAGCCAAATAAAACTCTGCCTTGTAAAGAATATTATGAAATAGTGCTCAAGAATTCCATTTTTTTAGTGGCTATAGAAGGGAGAAGTTTGAGAGCAGCCAACAGTTTTATACTTCATTCTACAAAAACCAAATTGCTTAAAAATAGGATACCTTCTGCAGGTGCCATTCAATGAATCTTCTGTCCAAAATCCAACAGGCAATATATACCCACTTAGTTCCTAGGTAGGAGTGGCTTGGTTCAAAGAGGGGAAATGGTAAAAATAAGATAGTACCCGTAAAAAACAACTTTTCTACCTCCTATTTTCCTAAACCTTTACCTTTTCTCCATCATTAAAAAATAAAAATGTGTGGGACCTAAAATATAGCTCAAACTACAGTGGGTCTGAAACTCAAAGAAGGGCTCTGAGAAAGGCTTAGGACTATTGCATGTGGTTACCAAGTGTCTGGGTCTAAGTGAACTATCTGTCCTTCACACTCATAAACTCTGTGGAAGGTGTAAGAATCCTTGATCCTAAAGACCGTGAAATGTTGCTGAAGAGATTAACACAGATAAACAAAGAATAATACAAGATTAATGAAGGACTAGAATGTGCACTGCGTTGTAAGAGATATGAAAGAAAAAACATGGGTGAGAATCTCTTGTCTACTGTGTGGCCAATAAAGGTGTGGGGAACAACACATTAATGCTGACTTGATACACCTCACCAAGTTCAAAATTAAGACTTCTTAAATGCCCTCTGGAACCACACAGCACTCAAGCTTACCAAATGCTGGTAACACTGTGGTCCACAAGGTTTGTTGTCTAGAGCTGTTTCTGTGTTCTTCCGCTTATAAGTGTTGGGTGTTGCATGAAAAGCTGCAAAATCAAGGTAAAAATATCCAAATATAACTATAAAATAGTTATTTTTTCATTTCTCCCGATCAATGGAAAAGGCTAATGAATACATTACACTCTTACTATTCTTTTTTTTTTTTACACACTCTTACTAATAATATGTGGTTTACATCACAGAACTTTCCTTGAAGCTCTTATTGACTCATCAACCATGTATTTTTCTTGACTGTCTCATAAGGCACCTTAATTCCTTCCCACCTAATCAAGGAAGGAACATTTCGTTTTGCAATGATTAGTGGTTTCTTAGTTTTCTCCTTGCAAGTATAAGTGATGAACATAAACTATAAACTGATTACAAACATTTCAGCCATTAATATCTCCACAGAAACAACTGATATATCCTCTAATGAAATCAAGATTTTCTCTTTTTACCAAAAGAATTCTGACATCCACAATTTCCTGATTTCTAAAGAAAAGTCAGCAATCAGCTTGTTGGATGGGGAAGAAGAATGGAATACCATTTGTTAAAAATTAGTTTTTAAATATAAAGAGGACTGCTTTAGAATATTAAAATTCAATTTCTTTGAATCATACACAGTTTAAGACCCTCGTGAAAGTTTGCAGTCAGCACCTTCCCATGGGAAAATACAGAGGTCATATAAAATAGGTTTTCTTAGAAAGATAAAAGTGTTTGAAAGTTAAAATTTCCAAATAATGTGATAAACAGAAAGATTCAAATTATACTACTCTATACGGATGTAGTATGAATGCACATAAGTAAGAACGTTAGAGAACCTATGAAAGCTTGCTTCCAGTGTGCAAAGGCAAGTACTAGAAATGCCCTATTCAGAACTGGACTAGATGAAAATTACTTAATTCTGACAAAAACAAATAACATACTCATGAAACAGATAATTTTAAAAGTATTTGTAAAAAAGCCACACTTCTATCCATAAAACTTAAATGACATATAAAGACAAACTAATAAGGGAAGGGGGAAAAAAGAGGACGGTGTTTTTAAAGTTCAAATTCAAGGCTCAAATTCTGTTTTAAGTGTGTGAGTGTTTCCCGTAAGGAGAGCATGATACCATAGTAGCAATTTGCACTAGATTACATTTAACAAGCAAAGACCCCAAAAGTACAAAGATTGAGTATATAGAAGGTTCAGGTCACATAAGCAGCAAGGAATTACATCAATCCAAAAATCAAGATTGCCACTGGCCAGTTAGCACACATACTGAGCAGTACATTTTTGATAAAATTTATTTAGTTTACATATCTTCTTTAGCACATGCTGTATTTGTAGAATGATATTTTACTGATTCAGTAAATATACAAAAGCACTCATGTAATTGGTAGAGGTATGCACATGCACACACACGAGTCAAAACTAAGTAATAGTACACTCATTAAAAGCCACAATTACAGTCTCCAATAACAGACAAGAACAAGTTCAAGCTATAAAGAAAACAATCAATATACTAATAATCAAAGATATTTAAAAAATTTAAAAGTGAGGGGGGTTCCCTGGTGGTGTAGTGGCTAGGCTTCAGCACTCTCAACACCGCGGCCTGGGTTTGATTCCCAGCTAGGGAACTACCCCGCAACACACACACAAAAAATTTAAAAATGAGGCAACAAAATGGTGACATGAGAGGGACCCATGAAAAACTCCTCTGGAGAGTACAACTAATAAAACACCTACATCTCAACCAAGGACCCTCTACACAACACACAATCAGACCTAAGAAACCCACTCGTGGCATTAAGGTACCTGCAAGCAGGCAGAGGGTTAAACAAAAGAGAAATAAGGAGAAGAGCCACTGCAAGGGTCGCTGCTTGGAACTCTACTGCTGGGGGAGGGAGGAGGAAGGAGGAGGCGGGAGAGTGCTCCAGACCTCACGGGGTCTGTGGGACAGAGGAAAGGGAGTCCCCAGAGGCAGGGACGTGAGATACTGCAACCACCTCACTTGGGCCCCAGAAGGTATAGACCAGTCTGGTCCGTAAAATACAGCAGCCGGACTTGACTCCTGTTCCCAGAGGAGAGGGAGTGGCTGGGCGGTTAGGAGCTACAGCACCAACAATCTAGCCGTGAAGGGGTGGAGGGGCAAACAGGACAGCTAACCTCAAGGCACAGAGCAGAACCATGCATGGGGCAAACTGAGAACAGAAAGGCAAAATCACTCCCAAATTCCCTGTATGACCCCCAGAGACAAGGGATGAAAACAAAGCCACTAACACCCATCCCCAACAGACCTCTGCCCGCCCAATATCAGCAGTGAACACCAAAGAAACTGCAGCAGCATTTCTGTCAAATTGAGAAACCAGAGAAAGGCAGCTCAAATTAAAGAAATGGGGACACATGACCCATCACAAACAGAGCTCAAATCGATGATTATAAAAATGCTTAAAGAACTGAATGATAATTTCAACAGAGAGATAACAAGCATCAAAGAAGACTTACAAACCATTACAAAGGACCAGAGAGAGATAATGACTACATTAACTGAAGAATGGAATAAAAGTCACCAAACTAGATAAAATAGAAGCACAAAGCGGTGATTTGCAGCAAAAGCCAGCCGAAAACACCCAACCAGGTCAATTAGAAAACTATTTCCAAAACAAGGAAGATGGATTGAGATTCCTCTGTGACTATGTTAAATGAAAAAATATCATAATAATAGGCATGTCAGAAGGGACAGAGGAAAAGCAAGAGATCGAAAAATTATTTAAAGAAATAATGATTGAAAATTTTTCTAACCTGGAAAAAGAAATACACATACAAATTCAAGACACACAGAGAATTCCAAACAAAATGATCCCAAACAGGTATACAGAGACACATAACAATTTAAATGGCAAAAGGTAAAGAAAAAGAGAAAATTCTAAAAACAGCAAGAGAAATGCAAAAAATAACTTATAAAGGGACACCTATTAGACTCTCAGCTGATTTCTCACCAGAAACTTTACAGGCCAGAAGGGATTGGCGAAAATATTCAGGGGTTCCCTGGTGGTGTAGTGGCTAGTCTAGGCTTTGGCGCTCTCAATGTCATGGCGTGGGCGCGATTCCCAGCCAGAGAACAATAACAACAAAAATAAATAATCAATATGATAAAAACAACCAAGAATAATGTATCCAGCAAGGCTAGCATTCAAAATTGAAGGACAGATAAAGAGATTCTCAGCTAAGAAAAAGCTAAAGAGACTGATCACCACCAAACCAGTACTACGAAGAAACCAGTACTGTAAAGACTTCTTTAAGATGGGAGGAGGGATGAGAGAGTGGGTAAAACAAGGGAAAGGGATGGAGAAATTTAACATGATTGTTAACAGAAACTTGAAAGCAACAAAGAAACAAAACTCATGGACACAGTCAACAATTCAGCAGTTACCTGAGGGGAAGGGGGAAAGGGGTGTGGGAGAAGGGACAGGGACACAAATATATGGTGATGGAAAGAAAAACAATTAAAAAGTACTACTCTTCGCATTGCATTTAGCTAAAGAAAAACAACTATTCTATGACTAGATTTCCCTCAGCAGAACTTCAAAGAATTAAAGTTTGTTATTGTTCTTTAGGAAAACTAAGTATATAAAGAATCCCTGTTCCAGAAATGTCTTGACTGTTTTAGACTTTTAGAATATTGTACACAATATTTTCAAATAGGTATAGTAAAATACTAATATTTGAAATAAGTTATTAAATATATTTCAAACAATATAATAAAGGATAAAGATTATATAAAATTCCCTGATCGGGAAAATTATTAAAGAAAAATTAAGGCAAGGTACTTTTAAATTTTACAAAAAGGAGAGAACATGGATATTGATGGCTTTTTGTAAATGTCAAAAGCAACCAATAAAACTTTAGTGGAAAAAATCTATCTAAAGGTATTCTAAAGCAAAGGTTAAAAACGTATACAATTCCAGCTGTTCGCTATACCTGTATTTCAGATTAAATTGGGAACACACACACACACACGGCTGAAATATAGTGAGCAGCCAGAGACTCATAATGTTTCACAAAATAAGTGACAGCTCAAACACAGAACAGGAAATCTGAGAATGAATGTTGAAACAAATGTCAGCAATCACCTATTTCAAAAGGAATTTTACAACCTAGGAAACCGAGTAAGAAAGGTAGTAGTTATGTGTGTAGTTAGCTAGTAGGCAGCAGGGAGGTGGCCTGCCCCACCCCCGCACTATTCACCACACAGAGGAAGAGATTGGGTCTATCTCTAACAGTCTGTAATTGCCATCGTTAGCACATACCACTACTTCAACTTGTCATGTGATAAAATTAATGATCACAGAATAGAACAAAGTGTCAGTTTTATACATTTTCTGCTCAAAGTACTGATCTTGTCTGCTCTGATTAGAACTTAGTATTAAGAATAAATTCTTACTGAATGTACTTACTGTTGGAATCATGTAAATTCTTTTGTGTACGTCCCAGACATCAGATACCATTAAAAAGTACCTCATAAAATAACAATGTCGATATTCAGAGCCTGAGATAGTAGCAGGTAACCAAATATTCCTTTGTTCAAAACACATACTACAAAGCTTTAGGCACCATCTCACTTAACCCTCACAAAATCCCCAGGTAGTAGGTTCCTCATCCTTTATAGATGAAGAAAACTAAAGTTTTGGGGGGTTGAAGTCACTCTGTTAGTTACATGACAAATACAAACTCAAGTATGTCTAGATTTTCTTAACCATTACATATTTGAAAACACAAAAAATGTCAACCATCAAACTATAAGCTTTGGAAACCCTTCTTTGAAATTCTAACTATTTAAAATGCTAAAAATCTCTACAGTCAACATTAATATACATTCCAAAAAGAATTCAGACAGACTTTCACAAAATATCAAAAAGGACAAGTTGATACAATTGAGTTTTTGTGCTTAAAATGGATTCCTCTGTAGGCCATTCAGACAATAAAAAGCATATCAAAATATTCATTCCACTAAAAGTTCTACTTTCATCCTATTTAAAGCACAAACAGAAAACCCATTTCAATTTCCCAGGCTTACTTTCCCATGCTTCCTTCCTTCCTTCCTTCCCTATCAATAACATAATTAGGAAAGACAATTTCAGGTTACAGCTTTTATAAAGAAATTACCAGGATTCCAAGTTTGCAGAACTAGCAGTTTCCAATTTACAAAATGGACTGTGGCCTAGAAGTTATTTGGAACATGGAATGGGATTAGTTCCCTCACCAAAACCATTTATCCTTCCAGGTTCTGAGAACATTCAAGTCCCTCTAATAGAAAAGATCCACCACAATCAGATAGTGAACTTCTGGCCCAGATGAACAGCCAATCCCCTACCATCAAAATATCTTCCTTAGATAAAAATGATAGATACCCCTAAAGTCTAAATAACAAGTAAGGTAATATCAGTAAGGCTGCCAGCACAAAAATAGTAAAAATAGCTGACATCCAGAAAGATCCTTTCCCTTGGAAGTAAAGAAAAGTTCTCTCTTAAACAATGAGTTAAAGAGAAAATATAAAACGTTCCTTAAAATTACTTTAAACAAAGCAAGTAATAGTGCAAAATATCAGAACCTAAGACAGAAGCTGAAACAGTGCTCTAGATAATTCATTGTGTTAAACACATATATCCAAAAAAAGAATAAAAACAACAAACATCAGGCTCATAAACAGAAAAGCAGTAAAACTAATACAGTATCTGATTCTGAGAAACAGATTTTTAAAATAAAATATATAAACCACTTCTTAATCTCAAGAAAAATGGAGAACGGAATACATTAAAAAAAAAAAAAAAAAACAAGAAAAGAATAACTCTGAAATAAATGAAACGAATCATTAGAGCATGTGGATCAACTTTATACAAATAAATTTCAAAAGCTGGATGAAACGAGTAATTTTACAAAACTGATCCAGAAGTGCCAAAATGTATCTACTAGCACCATTATTATTTAACACTGTACTGTAGATACAAGCCAACAAGTTAGGCAAGGGAAGGAAATTAAAGTTATAAAGACTGGAAAGAAGACAAAATCATCAATAATTACAAAATGCTTAATTATATAGCTAAAAAAGCCAAAAGAACCTATTGAGAAACTACTACAAACAAGGACAATTCAGTAAGGAAGCAGGATACAAATATATAAGAAAGAAAGGGAAAAAGCCCCAACAACGGCAACCCATTTAACACCTAGAAAACATCTGAACAATGTACAAGAGCTACATGAAAAAAATTTGAGGTTATTAAAGGACACATAAGGAGACTTGAACATGGTCATTAGACTTAACCCTTATTTTTAAGTCAATATCCTCTTAAGTAATTTATAAATTTAATAGGATTCCAGTAAACGTATTACCTCGACTATTTTTACAATTTTTTAAATTTTTCAATTACATTTGACATACAATATTATCATTTACTATTAATAGTTTCAGGTGTACAACATGGTAACAAGACATTCATATAACCTACAAAGTCATCACCCCAATAACTCTGGTACCCATCTGACACCATAGTTATTACAATATTACTGACTATATGCCCCATGCTCTACTTTACATCCCTGTGACTATTTTGTGACTATATATTTGTACTTCTTAACCTCTTCCCCTTTTTCACCCACCCCTCAAAACCCCCTCCCATCAAAATGTTCCCTGTATCTATGGGTGTCTTTCTGTTTTGTTAGTTGATTTTTTTCTTTAGATTCCACTTTGTAAGTGGAATCATATGACATTTGTCTTTCTCTGCCTGACTTAACTACACCACTCAGCATGATACCCTCTAGGTTCAACCAGATTATTGCAGATGGCAAGATTTCACTCTTTTTTACGGCTGAGTAACAAACATTCCGTTGTATATATAAAATGTAGCACTTTTTTTTTTTTACATTCAGTATATGTATTTTTTAATTTTGGGTGTACAGTATAGTGGTTAGATGTTTATATAACTTAAGAAGTGATCCCCCTGACTAGTTTAACACCTACCTGGCACTATACAGTTATTATCATTTCATTCCCTATGCTTTAGTTTATATCCCCATGACTATTTTATAATTACCAATTTGTACTTCTTACTCCTTTCACCTTTTCACCCTGCCCCCAACTCCCTCCCAACTACCACCCCAACAAATCTAGTAAGCATCTGACACCGTACCTAGTTATTACAATATTACTATTAATATATTCCCCATACTATACACTATATATCCCATAACTACTTTTAACAACCAATATGTACTTATTAATCCCTCCCCCTTTTTTCATCCAACTCCCAAACACCCTCTTATCAGGCAACCATCCAAATGTTTTCTGTATCCATGAGTTTATTCTCTTCTTTAGGTTCCACATATGAGTGAAATCAAATTGCATGTCTGTCTCCGACACTTCACTCAGCACAATACCCTCCATGTCTTTTAACTGGAACTTTTAATCCATTTAAATTGAAAGTACTTGCTAATAGTTATACAGCACTGTCATTGTATTATTCATAATTTTGCCTCTTTTTTTTTCTTTCATCTTAAAAAAAGTCCCTCTAGCATTCTTTGTAATACAGATGAATGTCTTTGCCTTTTCCTTGTCTGGGAAGCTCTTTATCTGTCCTTCAATTTTGAATGATAGCCTTGCTGGGTAAGAGTAATCTTGGCTATAGATTCTTGCTTTTCATCACGTTGAAATTTTTCTGCCAATCCCTTCTGGCCTGCATGAGAAATCAGCTGATAAGTCTTATAGGGCTCCCTTATAAGTAACTAGTTGTCTTTCTCTCGCTGCTTTTAGGGTCCTCTGTCCTTAACCTTTGCCATTTTAATTATAATGTGTCTTGATGTGGGCTTTCTTGGATTCATCTTGTTTGGGACTCTGTGCACCAAGTTAGGGAAGTTTTCAGTCATTACTTCTTCAAATAGATTCTCAATCCCTTGCATTCACTCTCTTCTCCTTTTGGTACCCCTATGATGTGAATGTTGTTATACTTGATGTTGTCCCAGAGGTCTCAAAAAAATCCTCATTTTTTTGCATTTTTTTCTTTTTGCTGTCTGTTTTCTGCTACCCTGTCCTCTAAAGCACTGATTCGAACCTCTGCTTCATCTAGTCAGCTGGTGATTCCTTCTATTTCATTCATTTCAGTTATTGTATTCTTTCTGCCTGGTTCATTTTTATGATTTCTATGTTCTTTATGCTTGTTATCTCTGAAGTTTTCACTAAGTTCCTTGAGCATCCTTAAAATCACTGTTTTAAACTCTGTATCTAATAGGACATTTGTCTCCATCTCATTTAGTTCTTTTCTGGAGTTTTCTGCTGTTTTTTTTCATTTGGGATATATTTCTTTGTTTCCTCATTTTAGATGCCTCTGTGTTTGCTTCTATGTGTTAGGTAGATCTGCTACAACTCCCAGTATTGCTGGTTAATCTTATGTAGTAGGTGCCCTGTGGGGCCCTAGCACAGTCTCCCTGGTCACCTGTGCTAGGTGCTCCTGTAGAGTCTGGTTTGGTGCCAGTGCTGTGTCTGGAGCTACTTTGCAAAAGTCTCAAAGCACACTGAGGCCAGTCATCACCCACCTGTGATGGGGGCTGTGAACACTGATAGTTTTCCAAGAAAGATTGCAATGCAGGCAGGGCTTGCTGATCATGGTGAAAATGCATTAGGGGAGTTGCACTAAGTGGGATCCCAGTGAGTCAGCAGGATGCAATGAGCAGAGCTTACCAGACCAGATTCAGATCTGGCAGTGTGGGGGGAGAGCACAACACAGAAAAGATGGCACCTGCCTGCCAGCTGCATGAGAGGAGGACCCCACTCAGTCAAAGTGGCAACTGTCCTTCAGCCCTCACCCTAAAGCCACACATCTCAGGCTGCCTGCTATATGTCTCCAGTGCCCCGAGTCACTGTCCCTCTGCCAGACTCCAGGATAAGAATCCATGAGTGGCTCTCTCCAGGCATCCTTGTGAGAGTGACATCGTCTTTAAACCCTGCGTGGCAATCCCTGACGCACTGTCGTGATGCCCAGGGAAGACAGGGTGACCTGGAAGTCCAACTACTTCCTTAAGATCATCCAACTTCTGGATGATTATCCAAAATGCTTCATTGTGGGAGCAGACAATGTGGGCTCCAAGCAGATGCAGCAGATCTGCATGTCCCTCCGCAGGAAGGCTGTGGTGCTGATGGGCAAAAACACCATGATGCGCAGAGGGCATTTGGAAAACAATCCTGCTCTGGAGAAACTGTTGCCTCATATTCGGGGGAATGTGGGCTTTGTGTTCACCAAGGAGGACCTCACTGAGATCAGGGACAGGCTGCTGGCCAATAAGGTGCCAGCTGCTGCCCGTGCTGATGCCATTACCCCTTGTGAAGTCACTGTGCCAGCCCAGAACACTGGTCTGGGGCCCGAGACGACCTCTTTCTTCCAGGCTTTAGGCATCATCACTAAAATCTCTAGGGGCACCACTGAAATCCTGAGTGATGTGCAGCTGATTAAGACCAGAGACAAAGTAGAAGCCAGCGAAGCCACACTGCTGAACATGCTGAACATCTCCCCCTTCTCCTTTAGGCTGATCATCCAGCAGGTGCTTGACAACGGCAGCATCTACAATCCAGAAGTGCTTGACATCACAGAGGAAACTCTGCATTCCCGCTTCCTGGAGGGTGTCCGCAATGTTGCCAGCGTATGTCTGCATATTGGTTACCCAACTGTTGCATCAGTACCCCATTCTATCATCAATGGGTACAAGCGAGTACTGGCTTTGTCTGTGGATACTGATTACACCTTCCCACTTGCTGAAAAGGTCAAAGCCTTCTTGGCTGATCCCTCTGCATTTGTGGCTGCTGCCACCACTGCTGCAGCCCCAGCCAAAGTTGAAGCAAAGGAAGAGTCGGAGGAGTCGGACGAGGATATGGGATTTGGTCTCTTTGACTAATCCTCAAAAAGCAACCAGCACAGCCAACTTTATTTGTGAAACAAGGAAATAAAGGCTTACATCTCTTTAAAAAAAAAAAAAAAAAAAAAGGATGTCCGGGTTTCCCGCAGTCTTCTGTCCCACCTGAACAGTCAGCATCCCCTACGTTTTTCATAACCAAATGTTGTTGGGCTCCTCTTCCCAGCACCAGTACTCTGGTGTGGGGCTGGGTCCCTCATTCCTCTGGAGGGAACCTCCGCAGCTGAGATATCCCTCCTAATTCAACAAGCCACACAGAGGTTTGTCACTAGCCCTTTTCACTACTCCTCCGCCCCTCCTACCCAGGCTTCTTCTTTGTTTTCTTAGTTATAAAACTTCTGTTTAGCTAGATTTCAGGTGGTTCTCCAAATTGGTTGTTCTCTAATTTAGTTGTAATTTTAATGTGTTCACAGAGCAAAGCAGACACAGTGCTAATCTACTCCAGCATCTTGGATCTCTCCTGTTAGATGTTTTTTAAATTAGAAAAACTGACTTTAAAATTTATATATAAAAAAACAAATGAATAGCCAGGAGATCGCTAAGTAAAGCCCCCTGGACAGACAGATTAAAGGAACAAGACACAAAGACCAGAAATGGACCCAAGTACATATGGTGATGGACAACAAAGGCATCTCATGGCGGTGAAAGAGGAGCTCAACAAAAATGGTTTAGAAACAACTCTGTGGGGAGGGGAGTTAGATCCAATATCCACCAGAATAAATTCCAAATGGATCAGTGTTTGATGTTTAAAATATGAAGGCTAAAACATAGGGGGGGAAAAGAAAGTAAGATCCTTTATAATCTTGGAGTAGGGAAAGCCAACTCATAAGTTCAACTACCTTTAAGATTTTTTTTTTAACTTTATGGAATTTTTACCAAACAACAAACAGGGGGAAAAAATTACAGCTTATCTCAAAAAGACTAATTTCCTGACTATATAAACAACTTCCAGATTTCAAAAAGACCAACAAGCCAAAGGATATATAGTTTTGAGAAAATATTATAAAATACAAGTATCTTATACAGGAAGAGAAAATGTAAATTAAACAACATTAAAAATCATTTTTCACTTATTTAATTAATAAAACTCTCTTTAAAACACTCTACTGCCAGGGCTCTGGTAAAACAGGCATTCTTAACTCTGCTGGTAGGCTTTAAATTGGCATCTTCCCATACGCCAGTCACTTGGCAATATCTAACTAGAGTAGATCTGATTAGCTTGTACAAAATGATGAACGGGTACATGAGGTATTCCCTGGAGTGTTGTGATAGTAAAAGGCTCAAAACACTCCAAATATTGACCTTGAGAGGACAGGGTTAAGTCATAGTGCTTCCTATAGCAGAAGATTATGCAGCTGTTCAGACAGGAAGAATATCTACAACATTAAGTCAAAAAAAGGAAAAGGCTAAATAATATGGCACTACTTGAATAGGATAGTCGGGGAAAAAGGAATATATTTATATTTTCCAGAAGAAACTATAAAGAGATATAGAAGAGGTAGGGAGATTTCACTGGACTTTTAATACTACAGCAGGTTCTCAGTTAACCAGCACCAATGGGCACTGGTAGATTGCAGATAAATATAAGAAAACCTTCCATTAACCTGAACTCAAGCAAACAGCTCAACCATCAAAATTCAAGCAACTGGCAAAAATATTTCTGCCAGTTGCTTGGAAGTGCCAGCTGCTTGAGTTCCAGTTAACCGGAAGTTTACTGTATTTTGAAATGTAAGTCATGTGAATGATGATCTATTTAAAAATTAACAGTGCTAAACACAAGCCAGGTACCATTTTAAGTATTTTACAGACTAATAAATTTAATACACTCAACAGCTTATAAAGTACTATATTATTCTCATTATAATGATTATATAATAAAAAAAAAGCACAAAATACTATTATTTAACATATGTTTAATAATTTAGTTAATGGCTTATTTTATCAAAGACAAATATATAGGGTGTGATATTTGTCAAAGTTAGTGTAAAGCAACGAAATACCTATAGAATTTGTTACAGCTCAATTATGAAGAGATTGGTTCTAGTGTGAAAAGAGGCGAGTACAGGAGCTGCAGGACCCACTGCCCTCGAACACTGCAACTGGGCATCCTATTGGCCCTAAAGCCATCAACTTCATTATAGTGAACCAGTTCTCTCTTCTTCTCCCCATCTTCAATAATAAGATAATTAACAGATTCAAGGTTCATCAAAATTACTCAAATCTCAATAGCACAATAAAATAACTCTTGTAATAATGTTTAAAACTAATATCCTGCTTCCTGGGTTCATTTATACAACAAAAAGGGATACATTAAATGTTACATCTAAAAAACAAATAAGAGGGACATTTCACTCACTCCAAAATAAAACATTCCACTCCATTTTTTTACCACAGTAATACCTGAATGCAATTTACAATGTTCTTAATAAGAGAATTGGACATAGTTTATAAAATAACCATGTGTAAAGAGGAATTACATGCAATTTAAGACAACTATTTCAAGGGCTATGTGAAGACCACACTGCCGAATTCAAATATGATACATGTATTTGTAATCATCCAACAGCTAAAGTAACTTAAAACTACCAAACTAGCACTTTATAAATTAGAAGTGGAGATAATTCTAAAAACCTACTTTAAATTTAAGATAACTAAACCATTAATACTTCACATACACACACATAGAAATTACCATTTCCAAACCAATATTACACATCACACAAAAAGTATGAGCTGCAGCAAATAAGGGTGCCAAAAAAATGTACATACATTTTAAGAAAGGAAAAAAACTATTAAAATTGTAATACACAATATATACCAATAACAAAAGATGAATACAAGTCCTGTTTGACTTACGCAATTACAAGAGGTGCACAAAGTGGTTACCATCCGTGTCCAGACACTTTTGATATGGCGAACTACTGCTTGAGCAGTGCTGACCAACGTGTTCACTTGTATTGCTGTGCATGCCATTTCCATTTCTTCCTTAAGTACCACAGCAGCTCATTTTCTACGGTACACCACATTCTTTAAAGTCCCCATAGGTAAAAGTCAAGGGCTGTTAAGTCGGGAGAACATGGGGGAAACTCAAAACAATGTTCTCCAATTTCAAATACCACTTCATAATGGTCTTGGCTCCTCCAAAAACAACTGTGCTTCCGCCATTTTCTTTGACTGTCCTGTCTATCACATGGTGATGCTAGCATTCATTAACATCATCTTTTGAACAAACGTCATACTACACATTGCTACCGTAATTCAATTCAACTTAGCAAAGTAATACATAGATAACATCACTTAAAACGTGTGTGTGTGTGTGTGTGTGTGTGTGTGTGTATTTGGGGGGGGCACCCCCCCAGTATAAATAGTTACAGCAAAAACTCAAAATGAGGCAAGATATAGTTGGTTGGGCTCGCTGATTAACATTAAAACATATGACTAGAAAACAAGGGGGTAACGTCTGTAAACAGTGGGCACAGGAACTCAAAAACACAAAGCAACATGGAATCATTTAGCATAGGGGACAACTTTACACAAGACAAAAAAGCCCTTAACCAGGATTAGGATAAAAATGGTGGAGTAAGAGGTGATCCTTTAAAACTCTCCTGAAGGTTAGGACAATTGTAACATCTATAACATCTATAATTCAACAAAGGATCCGCTACACCTTGCATACACAGCTAAGAGACCCACGCATCACATCAAAGCACCTACAGGTGGGCAAAGAGGGGCAAACTGAGGAGGAAAGAAAGGGGAAGTGAGGACTCAGCCAAGCGAGGATCCCAATATGCGGCTGAGGGCGGAAGAGGAAGGTGGTGGCTGATGAGCACTCAGGATCTCACTTCGTCTGCAAGACAGAGAAAAGAGGTCCAGAGGCCTGGACTGTGAGATAACCACAACCAGACCTTGTTTTGACTCCAGGGTCTACAGACACTGGTGCTAATGCTGTGAACAGAGACCCAACCTCACTCCGTGGCTCGGAGAGGAGAGGCAGCGACAGGGGGCAGTAAGGAGCCAAGGCCTGATCTCTCTCCAGCCTGGGAAGGAGAAGGAAAAGAAAGATTCGGGTATACTTTTCTGCCCACAACCAGTCCATCAGTCCCATCCAGGGCAGAAACCTCGGGGTAAAAGCGAAAATGGAAAGGAGTCAGCTGGCACTGCCTAAGTGGCCTGCAGCTCCAGGCAGGAAACAAAAGGCCTATCTCCCTTCCCCAGGAACCCACTCTTCCAGATCTCTGCTCCCCCAACCTCCTCCCAACATTAGTGAGTCCAGAAGGAACTGCAGCAGTGTCAGATTAAGAAGCAGAATAGCAACAGAGAGGCTGCCACAATGAGAAACCAGAGAAAAGGAGCCAAAAATAAATTCAAACAGAGAATCAAAGTTCAAACGAGATGGGGACAAAAAACACATCAGAGACAGAGCTCAAAACCCACAAATATTCAGGGAACTTATTGATCATTTCAACAGAGAAACAACAAGCATAAAGTAAGTCATACAAACCTTTAAAAATGACCAGGCAGAGATAAACATTATGATAACTCAAATGAAGAATGGAATAAAAAGAGTCACCAGACTAGAGGAAGCAGAAGCAAAAAGCAGTGGTTTGCAAGAAAAGCCAGCAGAAAACACCCAATCAGAACAACAAATAGAAAAAAGAATGCAAAAATATGAGAATGGTTTGAGATTCCTCTGGGACAACATTAAGTGTAATAACATTTGCCTCATAGGACTACCAGAAGGGGAAGAGAAAAAGCAAGGGATCAACAACTTATTTGAAGAAAAAAATGACTCAAAATTTTCCTAAACTGGTGAAAGAAATAGACATACAAGCCCAGGAAACACAGAGAGCCCCAAACAAGATGAACCCAAACAGGAACACACCAAGGCACATCATAATTAAAATGGCAAAAGTTAAAGGAGGAAATTCTGCAAATAGTAACTTAACAAAGGGACGCCCATTTGACTCTCAGATGATTTCTCACCAGAAACTTTGCAGGCCAGAAGGGACTGACAGAAAATAATCAACATCATGAAAACCAAGGATCTATAACCAAGATTAATGTACCCAGCAAGGCTAGCATTCAAAAATTAAAGGACAGATAAAGAGCTTCCCAGATAAGAAAAAGCTAAAGGAGGTCATCACCACCAAACCAGTACAATGAAGAATGTTAGAGGACTTCTTTAAGATGGGAGGAGGGATGGGAAAGTGGGTAAAATAAGGGGAAGGGATTAAGAAGTTTAGTTTGGTTGTTACCAGGCAATCATGGGAATGTAGAGTATAACATGGGAATATAGTCAATAAGGTTGCAGTAACTTTGTGTGGGGTCAGATGAGAACTAGATTTGGTGGGGTGTAGGAAAGCTGGAGGGGTAGGTTAAAAAAGGGGAGGAAATCAAGAAGTGCAAATTCACAGTCACAGAAGTCACAGCAATGGTAAGTGCAGCGTAGGGCATCCAGTCATAACATTGTAATAACTATGTATGGTGTCAGAGGGCAACCAGAGGTATCGGAGTGAGAATTTAATAAGTTACATAAATATAAATGACTCATCACTGTGTTGTATACCTAAAACCAATATAATATTGTATGTCAAATGTAATTTTTTAAAAAAAGCCATTAATCATGTTAACATTACCACAATCATAATAAAATGTAATATGAAAAAGGCTAAGCTATATTAAGTAAACTCTGCTTAGGGAAACTGGGAGGCATGAAATACAATTTCAAAATAGAAGGACTGTCCAGAATAAATCCAGCCATAAAAGCCTCTATTTTTCACGTTACATGGTTGGATACTTTCCAGAGAGCCCTCATATAATTCTCAAAAGTAGTTGGTTGGAGTTCCCTGATGGTGTAGTGGCTTAAGGGTTCGGCGTTTGCACTGTCAGCGCTGGGGCCTGGATTCGATTCCCAGTCAGGGAGCTACCCACATACCAAAAAGCGAAAAAAAAAAAAAAAAAAAAAAAAAAAAAAAAAAAGTAGTTGGTACTTTTTAAACTTCTTAAAGAAATAAGTTCAGTTACCTGGACAATTTACTAAGAAATTTCATTCACCAGCAATATCAAAAAAATAAAATAAAACTGTGTGTGATGAACTTCAATTTCATTAAGAACATTTATGCTTTACTTGTACTCAAATGCAGGTTATTTTTTAAGGTAACTTGGAAAGCCAAAAAATAAAAAAATAAAAAAAGAAATGCATTTAACACTAAATAGTGAAGAATATACAAGGTCCAGGAGAAGTAATGGCAGAAGACATGAGTTATGATTTTATTACAAAATCACAACCATACATGCTTATGATTTTGTAATAAAAGATTTAGTACAGATTACCAGCTCATAAAAAAAGGGAGCGGTAGTTGTGCCAGATCCTGTATATAAGCATATTTTTAGCCAATTTCTTATTTGACAAAATTTGTTCATCACTATTGGCAGTGTTGCTCTTGGTTATCTATCAGCTAGTTCACAGTAATAGTTTTACTATACAAGAGCTCAGTTAGCATTTACAGAAAATCACTGACTGGTATCCCAAGTCAGTGGGAGACAGCAGTCCAAATTAAACACGTGCAGACTTAAAGCAACCCTCAAGGAACATATTAAGAAATAGGGGGTAAGGGCTAAGAGAGAGGGGACAGGATCTCAAACATATGGTGATGGAAAGAGAACTGACTCTGGGTGATGAACACATAACACAACACAAAAATGATGTACTATAGAACTGTACACCTGGAACCTATGTAAATTTTACTAACCAATGACACCCCAATAAATTTAACAATAAAAAGTAGTGAATAACAATGCTCTGATCCTACCCTATTGTTCAACCTAAACTACAAGATTAAATGATGAAATTCTAGTTCTAATAAGTGACAACACTTTCAAAGTTGCTTTAAAACATAATTCCACAACAAAGATAGAAAATGAAAACGTACAATAATTGCACTTACGATGTAGGAAGCAGTCATATTTAAAACAGCGTCTACAGAAAAGCGTGTGAAATGAATGCAAGCTTTGCTCCCTCTGAACAGATTTAGCATTTGGTCCATCTATGTTTGGGGTACATTCAGGAGGAAGTGCACCAGGGAGCTGCTGCTCAGTGAGTTCTTTATACCTAACATTAACCAAGAAAAATGTTAAGTAAAGGTAAAACAAAAATTACTATTATAAAAATAGTTTCTAAATGTTTTCCGTGTAGTCTTTTATGTTTATTTTACCTAAAACACAAAAGAAAAGCCCTAGACTACAACTAGTGAAGAGCCAATTAAACACGATGCATGAAATATCAAGAATTCACTAATATGATTCAAATCTATCATGAAAAAACGTTACATTAAAACTAAATATCAACTGCACTGAAATTTCTACAAGTGTCTAGAGAAATTTTCCTCTACATGTAAATTATGTTTGTATATTTATTCTACCTACAATGTTTTTATAGTGCAGAGTTACCACAGATATATATATATGTGTGTGTGTGTGTGTGTGTGTGTGTATATATATACACACATATAAATATATATATATATAAATATATATATATATATATATATATATTGCTTGAAGTATCTTGCAAACATTGTGAATAAATGAAGCAGTCGCTCATTAGCGACATCAGTTCCATTTCTAATAAACCAAAATGGTTGAGTTACATACCATAGAGACAAGATCATCTCAAAAGAACAAATCTTACTTTTCCTTTAGTTCTTCCGCTGTGCCCTTATCTGGAAACATTGAGGAAATGGCTTCAAAAATTTTATCAGAGGGAAATTTCCGAGGTGGGCAGCTTTCTTTATCTAAACATGAAAATATGAAAGGTAAAATAGAATGACAGTAAACAAGTTTTCAATCTTTCATTTTCCTCACAGAAAGTTGGCTTTGTAACAAATTATCAACTTTTGTGTTCCACTTGCTTCTAACGCATTTTACATGTATCTGTGACATGCTAGTGGGCCAAAGAAAAAATTCAAAATCAAATATAAAAAGCTTTAAGTAGACTAGAAAACACCTAATTCTCTAGAAACTAACTGTGGCCTTGGCCTCCTCTGAAAGTGTTATATGTCAGCCTTTGCTTTCCATATTACACTTTAACAGGGTCTCCTGGACACAAAATACCAAAGCCGTGATTCTAATGATAGAATTACATGTACTGCAGTAGTCTGGTGGGGAAGGTATTTTTTCAAGTGGGAGGACCTTTTGGAACTCATGTCACATAATCAGAGCACTAATCCTAATTTTAATGCTAAAGAATCTTAAAATCTACAGGATGAAATGTTACAAATAATATTCTAATTTTGAGTACACTATACTATTGACGTGAATTTTAACAAAAGAAAATTTAAAAATTAAGATCTATTTGCACTCGACTGTTTCTGAAAAATTCTAGAATGGCTACACACAAACCTAACAGACATACCGTCTTGGTTCTCCTCTAGATCTTTCTGTTTTTCTTCTGTTTCATCAGGATCATCTCCATCATCATCATCATCATCATCATCGTCGTCATCATCATCATCACTATACTGACCAAGAGCATTCACCAACTCCACAAAAATTTCATCATTTATAAACCCACACTCTGAAATTCACCAAGTCAAATATTAAAACACACAGAGGAAAATGGTAATGACAAAAGTTTATGTATGCCTTTTCTAAAATGGAAGAAATCATCAGAGACCATCAATCAGCATTGTAACATTATTATTAAAATGGGGGGGGGGGTCCATTTTAGGACTGGCCTAAGGCAAAGTTAGGAATAAAATTTGTCTTTAACACCTGTTATTTTCTTTAACCAACCCTCCCCAAAAAGTTTCCAGTGCCTGATCCTGTAATTTAATTCTCTAGAACCTAATTGTGGCCTTGGCCTCCTCTAAAACAGTATTATCTGTCAGATCCTGCTTTTCATATTACCCTCCTGCCAGACACTTTAATAGGGTCTCATGGACACAAAACACCAAAGCTGTGATTCTAATGATAAAATTACAGGTACTGTAGTCTGGTAGAGGTTTTTTGGTGTTTTTTTTTTTTGAGTGACAGGGCCTTCTGGAGCCCATATCACATAAGCAGAGCACTAGTCCTAATCAATTTTAATGCTAAAGAATCTTAAAATCTATACTCAAAAAACTCTGACTCATTTACATGATATTGACATTGTAATTTATGTTATAACTAACTAATTATAAGTTTCAAGTAGCAAACATGATCTTTGGGAAAACACTAAAACCATTAGGCTGTAAGCCAGGCCAGGTCAGCAGAAAACTTAAATTTTAGTATTAAAAAATCTTTTTCATATCTATGCTTAAAAAAGTCAAAGTATCTTTCAAGTCTTTGCTCCCCTTTTCTATGAGAAAAACACATGACTCACCTCTATCCCCATGTACTTTTCCATCATAATTTTTTATTAGTTCTTCAATGAAAGTCCCATCCTGGTCTAAAACTTCATCCCCCATATAAGGAATGTTATGTAAAACAGTTTCATCTTCTACCTAAAAGTTTAAAAAGAAAAATTTAAGCAGCCTTATCCTAAGTATGAAATATTTTTACATCGACGTAATAACTAAAATACAATTGTTTTTCGTAAGTAAATGTCTTTACTATCTTCTTTAAACCTAAAATAGAGAGCAAACTCTAAAAGCTATAAAGAAATAAAAGACCCCTCTCACCAATAAGCATAACTGAAAGAAAAATTTTAAGAAAAAAAAATACTGTGTTTACCTAATGTAACATATCATTAAAACTTACCATTATTTTATGTGCCTTTAAGAAATAAAAAAGACTCAAATTACAATATGACCCATCATCAATTTTAAGACACATTCCTATTTCAGATGACAAGAAAAGTCTTGGAATTGACGAAATATGGTTCATCAAAATCAAATGTAAATAGCCATACGTTAAAGAAAAACTAACATTAAGAGTTTCTAAATTTCACTTCATCTAATTATTAAGAGACATTCAGTATAAAATTCTAGAGATGTAAAATAGAATATCAAAGTCCACAAATGTGAACAGATTTACTCTTACACATAAAATAAGAACATTCTACAATAACATAAATATTCCAATACTGAGATGAATAAGATGCATATCAAAATTGACAATGCTAATAAAGATGATAGATGAGTTTATATCAAGATTTGGAAGACAACAAGGAACAAAGGGTGCTAGCTTAGTCAGGAAGAGCCAATCAAAGAAAAGTTCAGAGAGAATGTAATTCTTAAGAATACAAGGGACAATAAGCTGACATTCACAGAAGGAAGAGAGTTTTTAATTAAAGAATAAAAAGGACAGTAATTATAGATAAAGACTGGAGGGCTCTGAAGTCCATATTTAAGGACACTAAAGTGAGGACAAGTCTAAGTCTTAGGCTTTTGAAGAGGGAGGATATTGTTTAAAATAGAATTTTAGTTAAGATAATTCTTGTTCTTGTTTTTGTTTTTGTGTTTTGGTTGGTTCCCTTGCTAGGAAATCAAAAACCCAGGCTACGCCAGTGAGCGCACAGAAGCTTAGCCACTACATCACCAGGGAACCCCCCCAGTAAGATAATTCTGATAAACAGAATGAAATGGTTAAGACTGACAGGAGAACATGGGAGCTATTTAAAGTGTGAGGTACCTTAAGCTGGGACTATGACAGATAGGGAATACATGGGAAATGGCCACAAGACAAACAGAGAATTGACTCTCAAGTAGTAGGCAGGTAGAAAATAAAAAAAAAATTAAAAAAATTAAAAAAAAAGAAAGAAAAAAAATTCCAATAATCCCTAGACGACAAATTTAGGACACCTGCAGAGTTCATACCTTAGACAAACAAGGAATAAGAAAACTGGGAGGAAAAGGTACATATAGGATACAAAATGAAAATTTAAATTTTAATGTATTGATCTATTCAGATTCAAGCTTATATACAACTAAAGAGTTCAGTTTTCATCACTTCTCATTTGCACTAATCCCATTTAAAATAGGAGAGTTAATTTTCTTGGATGCAAGCCAAAATTAAGTCACAATTGGCTATTTCGTCTTCCCAATTATATCCATATAACATTTGTACCCAAGACATATCCTAGCCATAATAAAGACAGTCTGCTTAATTTGCTTTGGCCAGTGTCCAGCAAAACCCAAGAATGATTAATAAATAGTATATATTGACAACTTGAAACACTATAGTCTTTCAGAATTTCAGTCTGTGAAAATATGAAACTTCACTTTAAAGTCTTGAGATATGATTCTCAAACTAAATATTTTTTAATAAAACCTTAAAGGCACAAATTTATGACACTGCAGAAGAGTATCTCTGAAGTTTGCCTTAAAACCCTCCAGTATAAAATCTTTAAAAGTTACTACACACTAGTAACATCTATTATTTAAAAAAAATAGTCCAGTAAGCAATTCTCTAAAGTGGGTTCATCAAAAACTTGTCAACATTTTATATATCAAGTAATAAAACTATATTTTTATTTAGCAACACAAGTCAAGATGCATACTCCCAATTTCTCTCTTGTTTCATCCCCCGTTGTCCCACTCTATAAAGAACTAAATACTAGCATTTCATTACAAAAGCTATTAGGCCAGTGTTATCTGTGAAAATATGCTTAAATTTGTGTTTTATAAGCCCTGAGAATTATTTCATAGAGTACATTATCATTTGAATAACATGCTGTCTCAAGTTATTTTAAATAATTTCTCAATTAACAAAACCTCAAAGACTGAGATAATAGGATACTGACTGACCTCTTCAAGGATAAGTATTATAAACTTCATCTTTTAGATGTTTTTAATCCCAGGTATGCTTTTTGCTTCACACTTCTCCTTTGAAGAATACATAAACTATAAAGCAGTAGGAGAAGAATAACACTGCAAAGGCTTAAAATAATATATACAGTAGACTCTCAGTTAACCAGCACCCATGGGGATTGGTAGATGCCAGATAAATGTAAGCAGACTCTGTTAACCAGAATTCAAGCCAGATGCTTGAGAATGCCGGTTGCTTGAGTCATGGAGAGTCTACTGTGTATATATTAATATATATAAAAACCGGTTAAAAAACATCACTCTAAGGACTACTATTTTGATAGTTTACTTATACTATCTTTACTCCCTTTGATGAGAAAATCATCTATGTTTTATTTAAAATAAATGATTATCAAATAAGTAGAAGATACATTATTTACATACCATGAAATTCTGCTGTAGGGGAGACCAAGAATACATTATGGGAACTGAAGCAACTGCATTCAGGGTCTTTAATGGGATGACTTGTGTTGGAAAATCCAACTCACTGGTCACGGAACACTAGAACAGAAAAAAATAAAATGACTCATAAGAACCCGAAACTGTAGCCATCATTATTATAAAGGAATGCTGCCTACTTACATAATTTTTAAAAAAGATGTCTTTACCTACGACAGTAAAGTTCATAAAAAACAAATAGGATTCTCTCCTCTTTTACTTTAGGGTAAACAAAAATGCTGCAGATTTCACAAATTTTTTAAGTCCTCCAACCCTCCCCATACTTACCAATGTAAATAAAAATCAAAAATTGTATTTATGTTAGTCTCAGATTAACTGCTCCTTGCTTTCACTATCAATTTCTTTTATTCCTCAACCACATGGAATAATAATATAGATACCAAATATGCCACTTAAACCTTACTTCATAAAAATATGGAAACTTGTTAGGTTAACCTTTCTTATCTCTATCTTCCCTATTAGATAATACACAAACATTAAAGGGTAATAGATCTGAGTTTCAATCACAACAAAAGTGATTAAAATCAATTTTGCAAAGTATAATCCCTAAACTATTAATAAGTTAATGTTATTAAGCACTTTCTATCTGCTAGACAGGAATGTCTGATCATATTTAGTCCTCATTACAACACTGTAAGATGAGGACTATTCCTAGCCCACATTTTACAGGTGAGAAAACAAAGGTAAAGAGAGTAAGTAACTGGCTCCAAGTCATATATATTAGACAGGGCTAGAACTTAAATCCAGAAAGTCTGACTCTGGAGCCCCTGCTCTTACCCACTACACACATTGCCATGATACCAAATTTCTATAATGTCTATTCCCTTGAAATACCGTATTTCATCCAATCTATGATGACATCAATTTCAAGGCATACTATTATCTTCTCTAAGAAAATAATGTTGCCAGTTAAACTATAACATAATAATTTCTTATCACAGCAATTTGAAGATGCATGATGGTTTCAGGTGTTAAAATGTTAAAAAAAAGTTTGCATCTTTGATTCTATGAAATACGGTAGAAATCTGTGCTCAAATAACCACAGCACTTCCCACCCTATCTAGGAATCCAGCTCTTCTCAGAGTACCATTACCCAATTATCGGGTCTCCAGAGTCTTCTCAAAAACACTCTGGACATATAGTCATAATCTATAATCAATGAAAATAGAGCAAAAAGAAGAATTGAAGTGGTAAAAGAAAGCAAAAACAACATATACACAAATTATTAAATGTTTAGTTTTTATTTAAGGTCTTAAAAATAGCAGGACTAGATTCTGTGAAATTAGAATGGAAATCTTTGGCACAGAAGCCATACCTGGCCCTCAGCATTTCATCAGGCCAGGGAAATAAATAATCTTGCAACAGTCACAGTCACTGCAGCACAAAAAATAGTTCCTTCCTCCATGGAAGTGAAGGTTTAAAGATAGAGTAGTTAGGAAGAACTGTGACAGTGATTAATCATTAATTTGATTTTTAAAAGGGCAAAGATAATAATACTAGAAAGCTCACAGCTCAAGTAAATACAAAGGTGTGAACAATTTACTAATACTCCAGAACCTGCAATCTTTCCCGGTTCCACTCTTTGGCCTCTGATACAATTCTTCATCCATCCATCCAATAATCCAATAATAAGCAGTTAACATTTATTGAGCACGTACTATGTTGCAGGCACTGTGCTAAGTGCTTTATATACATTAACTTAACCATTCTTATCTCGGACTTTAGCATCACAACTTCACAAATGAGGAGAACACTAAAGGTTCAGAGAAGTTATTATAAATAACTTGCCTAGTCAGAAAGGCAGTAAATTACCAAGCTAGGATGGAAGCCTAAGTCTTACTCCAACACCCAAGAGCTTCATCATTGTGCTGCTGAGATGCTCAAAAGGTAAAAGGGTAATTATAGCCATGCAATGGGTGCTACATAAACACCTCCTCCCCCAGCAACCTCCTCCTATTCTATTCCTATTACTACCAAGCCTTCTTTCCTTCTTCCTACTTAACTGGGTATCTTTGGGGGCAAGTATTATATACTGTCCAGTGATTTCAAATACAAAATACTTTTCATTTCTTGCAAAACAATTAGTTTTTAATTTTTGTTTTATACTTGGTGGAAGTAATTTAACTCTGTGACTTTAATTCTGAAGCTTGGCACCCTTTAAAGCTTGGGCGATTGGAGGAGGGGGTTACCTCTCCAACTCTGACTTACCTCCCTGTTTTAACATCTAAATCCAAGGTCACACTTAAGGCTAGACAACTGAATATTCTGTTCAACTACTAAGCAAGAGGGACGTTAGCTTCACTTCATCTGTTTGCTCTAGCCACATAGAAAATGCTCTGCATCTACTACATGAGGTCAGCTGATTTTTCCCATGGACAGAAAGAACTTACAGAAGCACAGAAAATAAGACAACAAAGGGTGTAGCAGTAAGCACTACCTCCAATTCCACACTTCTGTCATACTCCCAATGACCCATCATCTCAATTCTGAGTCATACAAGAGTCACCAAGCTCTATGAGGGCAGAAGCAGCTGAGGCAGAGTGTAGCTTTATCTCTGTCTTGCAATGATACTCAGCACAGTGTCTCAAAAAAGAGTAGGCACTCAAAAAATGTTTCTGGAATGAACAGACTGCATTTGCTGTTTCTCCCTAATGGAGACTTCAACTTCAAATTTCTCTTTAAAGCTAAGAGAACACCTATTTAGAAAATTGAAGGCCTACACCCGCCTCATTATCTATGAAGTATCTCTAGAAACCTATCCCATTCTTTAACTATTAACCTTAACTAATAACCATATTCCTTTTATTTATGAAATAATATTCAAATGCAAAAGCATTTGTTGGTAAAACAAGTTTGGGAATTCTTATTTATTGACTTACAGAAAATTTACTCAAAAATCCCAGTTACTTACCAATAACTTTTTTTTCTTTGAAAATGTATCATCCTTGACAGCTTATATAATTCTCATTGTTATCACTCAGAGCACTGAAAAAGATTTTGACCACATGGGTCTCCACAACATTTTACCTAATCAGAGTCATGTGTCCTAGACTTAGGAACTCACTAGGAGACCTATGTTCATAAATTAAATTCTCTAATTTTAGTTCCAACTTGAGGATCACACAAGTAAGTTATCACAGACGATTCAGCATTGATGGTAAAGAAAGAAAAACTACATTAGTTATCAAGGATGCTACATTTTCAGAGAAACACAGCTTACTGGTAAGTAACCAGGTTCCTCTGAGGATGGATAGACTTACATCAACCAGCTGGTACAATAGGCGACTGTGTGGCTGGACCACTGGGAGCTGGAGAGGGAAGTCAAGCCAAAAATAGTAGTTGTAGGAGTACACAACCAAACTGAGACTCTTGGCAGAAGGCTGGTTCCAAGTAAAAACTGTGTTATGGAAAATCGTAGAGGGAAGAGCAGGTGAATGGCCTGCAGGGAAGGGAAAGAAATTAAAACACCCTACTATGTGCCAAGCACTATGCTAGAGATTTTAGCAAAGTTAACTTCTTTAAAATTCACCACTACCCTATGAAATTGGTATGACTCCCCATCTTATACTGGGACATCCCAAAGGACAGTAGCCATAGCCATCCAGTCTCTGAACAATCTTTAACATCAGAAAGTTTAAGTCTGACTTCCGTGTAGTAGGGGAAACAATACAATCAGTTAGCCAAGTTAAAAAATACTCTTGGATACTGGTTGGTCCATTTGATTTATGCCAGAGACACAATGAACAGTTGACATTGTCTAATATCCTTTAGCTTTTCCAAGTAAAACAATTAAGAAACCATCTCACATCTAATGTGTAGAAAGAAAGGATCAGGAGAAAGCATCAGCTGCCACTCAAGTCTAAAGAAAAGCTGACCATGATTTCTGAAACTATCTATATCCTTCAAGACCAGAGTAAAGATAATACACCCAAGTTTTAAATTAGCTAGCCCTCTGATAGTGTATGGAACTTAATTTCTGACTGCCTATACACAAAGGAAACATTGAAGAAAAAATTGTAATGAGATAAATATCAAGTCTGGATCAAGTTAAGAGAAACTTGGTGGTAGAAGTGAGTTCACAACCAGGATTAGAAGGACGGTTAGGAAAAGGTGATTAAAGGAAATGAGTGGCTCTAGCAGGATAAAGTCAGAAATAAAAATGAATAGAAAAATCCTGATTAGATCTTGACAGAGAGATATATTTATAAAAACAGCTAATCAAAGGTGTTGGAACTAAGGAATGAAAAAGAATAGTTCATTCCAGCTTGTAAATTATTTCTATTTTGTTGTTAAATATTTATATTGCAGAACCATCTGGATTGGGAGGAGACCCTCTATCCTGCAACACAAGACTCTTGCTTCCAAGTTCATTTCAGCAGAATAAGATGTCATCCCATAAGCGGCAGTTCTTACACTTCTTAGAAAAAAAATTTTAAAGCCATATATAGCATTTAATGTAGACTTTAGCAAAGACCTAGAGTATATAACAACATTTGGAATACAACCTTAAAGCTCTTCCCTGCATCCTAGCTTCAGATGACTGATCCTGAATGAAAGAAATCACATAATATATAAACCTAGTTAATATATTAACTATTAAAACCCGATGCACAAGGAAAACCCAAAGCAGTCTGGGTTTGAAAGGGGCTATTAGGAAGTAAATCACATCCTCATAACCTGCAGTTCTGCTTAAATATTGCAGAGCAGAAATAGAACAGTCACAGGACATAACCTACAAAAACTACAAAACTACAAAAACACTCAACAAAGAACATGAAGAACATGAAACAAAACTATGTTCATCCATTACATGCAAACTCAAGTACCTAATTCAAGAACAGTCCTGTGAGTAGAAACTAAGACCCTTTCTGTCATTAAGAAAAACAAAAGAAAACAAAAACTAAGACATAAAACAAAGTATTATTATACAAATTCATGGTTTCCATAAACAGTAGCAGTATAATGTGGACAATGGGCTGGATGCTACAGAGCAGTAGAGACCCCAGTTAAAGGAAAGAAGCAAGCCTGTCAACAGGCCAGAGCTGAGGAGAAGGGCGAAGTCCCTGCTCAGGTGGTAAATCTGCTCAGGTGACCACCAATCAGGTAGGTCCTTTCTGTTGTTCTTTGCAAACAGATTTATAACTGATCCTCAATCTTTCGCTGATTATTTAGTAAATAGTGTTTAAATAACTATAAAGCTAAATAGAAAAAATTTTAAATCAATTCTTGGTGGATTATATGATAGTAAAACATAAAAATGAAAGCAGAACTAAAAGTAATGATGGACAGATAATTTATAATCTTGAAGTAGAGAAAGACTTTCTACACCTTTAGGAAACACAGAAATCAAAAGAAGATATTCTAATTTAACTACATAAACATTTAGAAGTTCTGTATAACCAAAATATACCAGAAATAAAATAAAAAGGGGGTAGCTATAAAAGAGATAAAACACTTTTATAATATAAAGAAAATCCTTAAGAATCATAAGAAAAACATCCTACCTAATTTTAAAAGATCCAAGACTATCATAATAGCCAACTCATAAAAGAAATATAAACAAACAGATATTTAAAACCTCACTGAATACCTAAAGGCAAACGTATTGTAATAATTTTTTACCCATCACACTGATGAAGATTAAAATGATGGTAATATTTTATGCCGAGAATATAAATAGGCACTCCCATAAACAGCTGGTGAGAGTATAAAGTAAAACCTTCAATGGGCAATTTGGTATTTTCGCTAAAGTTTTAAATATGTGTATCCTCTTGATCTAGTTATCCTATTTCTAGGAACTTTTCCTATAAAATTACTCAAAGGGTGCAAAGATATATGTAAAAGATATTCACTGAAACTCTAATTGTAAAAGTAAACAGTAACAATAAAAACCTAAATATTCATCAATTAAAAACAGAGCAATTAATTGTAGTATATCAGTAGTATCAAATACTACATTCTTAAAGAGATGGAAAACCTGGACAGAGGTTTTAAAGTGATGGCCCAAAATAGCAGGCATGTTTCATCTAGGAGTAATTTTTTTAATAAAATATATTTTCATTATTGTTAATGTGTGATCATATACAGAAAAATAAGTTTCAAAGAATAAAAGTCACAGAGGATGGACCACAGAGACTTCCATATATTTGTGTTAGCTGAATTTTTATAATTATAATTTGTAATGACTTTTAATTGGAAAAATAAAAAAGTTTGATTTACGCATTAGATATTCATATTAGTGGGTATAAAATTGCCTCATCAGTTGCCAACATGGCTCATGAAATCTGTTCAAACCTCCCCAAAATGCTACTCAAGTAATATTTTTTTTATAAAATCTGGTAAGAGAAGATGAAACAAAACCCTAAGCAGTAAATTTAAGTCAATCTACATTACCAAACTAACTTGTGACAAAAGTTCTAGGACTAATCAAATTTTCTTATTTCTCCAGAGCAATAAACATGTTTTAACACTACAGACAAGACAAGCATTTCTTTTGATTTTAACTTGCTGTTTTTAAAACAGCTGTCAAAATTGGTTTTGCATTTTGCAAAGTGACTTGATCTTTGCAATAGTCAATTTAACAGTAATTTTAAAAACAAACGCTATTCACAACATTCTAGGAGAAAAATAGTAAATTAAACACAACTTCTGCTTGTTTATTAGTTGCAAAAAATAAACGTGACATTTTTTTAAAAGTTCACTCTTTAAACTTACGACCTACAATCTTAAATTTAAAATATAAACTCAATAAACTCAAACATCTTAAGTGTGTAATAATATCTTTAATATGTGATAATGATACATAAACTCAAACATCTTAAGTGACTTTTTTTTAAACAAGACTTTGAAAAAGCATACATGCTTATACTAGTTTCCTTTCAAAAGAAAAGGAACACCCTTCCTTCATGGTCGTTTAAGAAATGTTCCATCTATTTCAGCTGAAAACAAGCCAGAAAGGAAGCAAAGGCTGAGGTGATCTGAAATGTTACACAGAAGGACTGGCAGGCAGAGTTACTGTAAGATTTAAACTCTTCAAGTAAATACCAACAAATGGTTATGAGAGGCAAACAACAGCAGAAAGCAACTTAGAAACCATTCCATTTGGAACTAAAAAAGGATGGATATTTTCAAACTAAAAGTCAAAGCAGATACTCGGAAGAGCCATTAGGTTATTTCTAAGACATGAGGAGAAAAATGGCCTCCAATCGCAGCCATATCTCTCAAAGAACTCCTGAGACCACCCCCCCCCACCCACCCCCACCCCCAGACCTACTGGTCCTATAATCTTGCAAATTACAAAGTAAAGAAAGCATGTTAATGTGTTGAAAGTTAAGTGTATTTAAGTAAAGAGCACTAAATTATACATTGGGTACACTAACATATTATTTTTTCTTTGTAAATAGTAACTAAATTTATTTACAATTAACTGAGGAAAGTACATTAGCAAGTCAATAAATAATGCAAGTAAGTGTTTACATGTAAACAAATTAGTGCTTTTCTCTCTCCTTCAACAAAAATAAGTCTGGGGGTTCCCTGGTGGCCTAGAGGCTAGGATTCGGCTCTCACCACCACGGCCTGGGCTCCATTCCTGGTCAGGGAAAACACACACACACACACACACACACACTCTCTCTCTCTCTCTCTCTCTCTCTCTCTCTCTCTCTCTAAATTATGAACGTATAAAAGAACTTACACGTTCTGTTACTTTGATAGAAGCCTCTCCAAAAAAAATTCCATTTGCAAATATCAAATGGTAGGTGATGACTTAAAATCATTTCAAATATCACTAGGAAGAGCAAACCTGTATGTACTGAAAAGTCCAAAAGACATTTATTTCATCACAAATTTGAGGACTAGGTCTTTCTGATGCTGCTTGTTAAGCATTCTAAAGAAGCCCCATGTTTCAGCATACATAAAAAATTCTATTTTCATTAGTAAACAAGACACAGAATTCTTACAAGAACATTATTCTGTGGGAATCCAAAAATGTGTAAATGCTTATTAGTAGAATATTTTTAAATTACAAAACCAATCATACAGACACCATTTGAGCAAGCCTCTTTCAGTCAATTCGTTCATATAAGTAATAAAAATCTTGGTTTGACAAATCAATGAAGGGGAAAGTGCCTTGTGGTTTTTAAGCAAGAAATGGACAGGTGTACAAAAAGAAATGCACTAGTAAGAACTACAAGGGTAATTCTTAAACCAGCTTCTTCATTAAAACTGGAAAAACAGACACATTGAAAAATATGACTACTAATGTGCAAACTTAGCAAAGATAAAGATTTTTTATGGACTGATAAGACAAAGAAATAAAAGTCACCTAGAAACAACTTTTTGATGAACAGCTACATTTTATGGCAATAGGTGTACATTCTTTGGCATGTATTTATCACTTAATGACATTTTTAAGTTGAATGCTTCTTAAAAAGGATCAACCGAGGAACCAAGGAAATAATGTAAAACATACTATAGTCACCGTTTTCAAAAAGTTAAGAGTATTTAAATATATATACACAAATACTCTGTATTAAAACTCTATGGGCAACATTGCTTAAGGTTCTATAACCTCAACACCAAAAGACAAATTCCCCAAAGTGTCTTTAAAACACATATTAAGAAAATAATATACTATAGATGGTCTTTAGTTCCAACTGCAGGGCTCCCTGATCTGAATGAAGTCAGCATCTAGAGCAGTTACTTCATTAGATCGAAAAGTAAACTTGTCAGACATTCTTTACTAAAATAACCAAGATTAAAGTAGTCCCTTTAAAACTGAGTATGTCTCCAAGTACAGAAAGGAAGAAAGTATAAGAAACAAGTGAAAACTGAAAATTGTCACGGAATTGAGGTCATACTACAAAGGATTTAAACTGAAGACAGCACTTACAAAGGATCAGCTTATAAAATGAGCACTTAATTAAAGAAATGTTACAACAGCACTTCCTAATGTTGGAAGCCATAGAGTTTAGGTGCTTGGATTAACACGGCAGTCCAAAACTCTGCCAAGCCCACTACTAGGAAAGGAAATTCTTTGCAAAACAAGCTTTTATTTATCCTCCTGCTTCTGACCTACTTCAGACTCCAATTTTTTTAAAGCATATAAAAGAAATCAATATATAGCTGGAAATGCTCAAACTAAAGAAAAAATAAAAAGGGATAAGTATATCTCATCTGAAAAGTAAGGTGATTTTAGACAATTAAAGTCCTTTCCAGTCCTAAAATTTATTATTGTGGTAACACAAAAAAACCGCATCACAAACTGTATAACTTGAGCTTTCAAGTCAGGGATGCCAGCTTTAAAAGGGAGTGAGGATGGGAGAGTAAAAGATGTGATGAATCATTTGAAGCAGATCAGCTATCAAGAGCAGCTCAAAAATAAACTCGCCTGACTGGGCCAGTTCCATTGGATAGAAATTGAATCCCTGAGGCTGAGGGTTACTTTCCTCCTTTTTCCCCTCCTATTTTTGTGAAAATGATTTTTCTCAACCTGCATGGAGTACTAAAGTTTAGGTAACAATTTTGTTAAATGCTGATTTCTTCTTATAATTTCTCACATAAATTCACAATAAAAAATTAGCTATCTTTACATTCAGTTAATTATCTCCATTTGATAAAAGCAATTTTCAACTAGTAAATGTTAATTTGAATAAGTTGCACTCTTTAATGCCATTATATTACAAGCAACTGAAATAGTACATAAATAATAAACTTTATTAATTTTTAAATGTGTCTGAGTAAAATGTACTCTTCTGGGCCCACATCAGATCCTTAGAGCAAGCAAACTGACTTAGGTCTCCTAAGGCTCAGTTTCCTCATCTGGGGAAAGATGCATAATATAACAATTACAAAGATTAAATGAAATAATGTGTGCTGAGTACCCAGCACACAGTACCCAGAAATCATTACTGCTCTTAACTTTTATTGTAAGTTGGGCTTTTGATAGCACTTTGAGATTTGTAAAGGGTGGCAAAAATAAGTATTCCATGTGTTTCTACTTTTTTTCTCCAAATTGCTAATTTATTTTCTCCAGCAAGAAAAAAGAGGTTTCATTTTCCTTCACCTCAAAATTTCCAAAAGGTCACCGGACAAAACTTTCAGAAAAATTACTTAGAAGCCCCACGCTTATCTCTTTCAAGAAAAGGCATAGAAAGAACCCCTTTCATGCTTAGTGCATTAAAGTCATTACCTCCAACACATAGGCTCTGACCTGTCCCAGATGGTGCAGAGGTGTTAGTAGCATAGAATTACATATTCATACCACTGCAAGTCAGAGCTTTAAAGAGTTGTCGCCTGACAAAATGTATAAATAACTAAGAATTACTCCAAGTCATGCATCACCATCAAGATCACGATACCATAACTAAAGTCATCACTGGATTATGTCTGTAGCCCAGCCTGGGTTACTGTGATAGCACTGACAAGTCTTTGAAGCCAGTGTGTTGTCACACAATCGACAAGTCTCATACAATAGCAAATTGTTGCTTGATTATCACAATATTCTATTAAAAATGGCTACTTATTAAAAACATTATTTTAGAACAAATTCCACTGTTTGGACACTTCCCATGTTTGACACTCGGATAAACAATCATCTAAATTCCAAATCACTTTCTTGCCTCTTTTGTTCTGACGCCCATTCAAATGGCATTCCATATCCTATGCCATGTCTTCCTACATAAAACCGGCACTTAAACAAAAAAGGTTTAAGCAAAATCCTACTGGTTGGACCTCAGCTCCTGCCATTTTCTTTCCATCTTGTTTTAATGTGTTAATGAATTATGTGACCACAGATTTATTGGCTTCCTTTGAAAACAGGGTTTCTTGGAGTGCTTAAGATCTCATTCATTCAGAAATGCTATAGGAAAGGGAATTCTGAGCTCTCAACACTGAATTTAGAAATTCTTATAGAAAGAGCTTTAGAATTTGAACAAAATGTTAAAAATGAAAAGAAAACATGTCTTACAGCATGGCTAATTCATATTAAGGGGAGGGGAGAAAACAACTGAGTCAGAAAGCCTTGCTCTAAATAAGTGATCTGATGAGGACTTTAAATAAAGAGTATTTTATTTCAACGGTTTTTAAATCAAGTCTTATAAAAATCCAAGAATCCACCTAGTAATAGTGAAAGTGTATCAAAAACACAGAGCTCTGTTATGGGAATAGCTATTAGTGTTACAAAATAGCAATAAAAAGATGGACATCCCGAAGTCAGTGACTTCCTCTCAATAACCAACCAACATCCCAACAACAAAAAACCAGAATACACTGATAATTACTACAGTGCGTGAGTTAACCAACCTCCCTGGTCCCGCGCAATGAGCTCACAGAAGTCAGGATGTGCACAGGTTGTATCTTTCGCTGTTTCCATTCTTGATTTAAGATTTCCGTTCTTTCCAAAATTTTCTGACGATTGGAACTAAACATACTCTTTAAAAAAATGAAGGGAAGGAGAAAAGAAATTGTTCATTGTTAGAAAAAAATTTATAATATCTCTACTGCAGGTTAAAAATCTAGTGATTTCTCAAAAATATCGGAATCATCCCCTCAAAAGCATATTTCACACTAAACTGTGATTTCCCACATTCAAATAATACAAAACACCACACCTATTATTTTATTGAGAATGGGAACAGGTAATTATTTCCATTCTTTGTTAACTTTGTATGTTAAAAAAAACAAGTCACAATGACTTTAGAATCATAAAACCATGAAACTCTTTATATTTGGGTCCCAAGTCTACACATGTAATACAAAGGTATACTAAAGAGTGATTTTCAAGTAGGGTGAAAATCTTTCGATTATCAATAATGCGCATGGTACAATTTTTCCATTAAGACATAGGGCCTTCGCTTCCAAGTCTTCATTTATCTTACTGTAAATATGACCTTGGCTGAAAATGTATCCTAGCAAATTAAAACTTATCTTTGACTAGGGGCGTGGGGAGGACTATCTTCAATTGTATATGCATTTTCACAAAAGATAAAGTTATACCTTTACTTCATCAGCTCGCCTGAACCTCTTGAGCTGTCGCAGTCGCATGTACTCTGATTTTACACGCTTCCTCCAACAAACTGGTCCCTTCTCAGATTTCTTCCCAGTCTGGCCCATGATTATTCTAAAAGCAATGGTTTCATATTAAAATCACTAAACTAACCAGCCGGAATATGATCACTTGTGTTTTTATCCCCAGCAAACTAACAATTGACAAAAGAAATACATTATTGATATTTGCAGAAGGGTGCTCATTTGTGCTGTATGATCAAATCCTTAAAACATTTCATTCAAAATATGATAAACTTTTATTTAACACAACTTTTAAAAGATTTCTTTTTACAAAGATCTCCCACTACTAGATAGCAGCCATCTTACAGAAATGTGATCCCTTTACAGGAGTTAAGTATACTATAACAAGCTAGGTTTTAGTCTATGAGAGCCACACTGTGGAGCAAAAAAAAAATGTAGAAACACACCCTAAGTTTTCATCATTAAATTACAGGCATAAATGAACAATATAACTGCAAAAGATAAAGCCAAAAATGTTAAAATTTACATACAGCACTAAAAGTAAAAACAGTACATTGTATAATAAGTGTACCTATTAAAGTATTCCCCTACACAGTTTTAAACCATGATTCTCACCTTAAACTGTGTGATAAAAGTGTGTATTTTTCCCTCTTGTAAAAGTGTGTATTTTTGCCTTTATTCTATAGCAAGAGAAAAAAGGAATGCAGCAAATTCAAAGTAAATTCTTCTGCCTTATCTTCAGTTGCAGGCTCTGGGAACCAATTATGTAAAAATATGGGGACAGCCCATAGTTCACCAGATGTCTAATTCATACTACAGAGTCTTCATGTTAAGTCTAAATAAGCGTCCTCTCCTGGAACATTTTCTTCTCAAAGTAATAAAATTATACTTGTATCTTCAAAAGATAAGAAAGAAGAACATATCTTAAAAAAATAATAAAATAAGAAAGAACATTTCTCTATCAGACAGTACAAAGGTGCCATGTTACGGATTTTTACTTTAATTTATCTAAGAGCAATGGAAAGTCATTGAGTGTTTTAAGTAAAATAATGGGAGGGGGAAATTTCCATTTTGGAAAGGCCAGCTGACAACAGCACTGGAGATGGAGGGGAGGTGGGGGAGAATAAAGGCAAAAGGTGATGCCAGGGTAGACTGCACTCAGTACAGTCTCCACAAGAGATGACAGCAGCTTCCACCACCACACTGGTGATGGGAGAGAAAGAAAATGAATTAATTAAGTTACTCAGGAGAAAGCTTGGTGATGATAAATATTAGGGAAGATGACTTTCTGGCTTGAATAACTGAGTAGGGTTTCATTTACCTGTTTACATAAAACCCTCAGGCATAGAGAAAACTGCCTAAAGAGAAAAGATTTAGAGGAAGAAAAAGAGCCAGAGGTCAATGGGTAACTTTCTAGAAGAATACTCAACCACCAAACAATGACAAAAAATGCAAAGGGGGATAATTCAGACTTGCTGAAAGACAGGTAAAGAAAGCACGTAATAAATGTCTTGAGAGTCAAGCAATGAATATACAAAGGTAAATGAAACACAAATGTGTCCACCTTATGATGCTAAGTCCTATCTAAGAAAGCCAAAAGAGAAGAAAGTTCTTTACAATATGATATGTACAGGCAAATGTACTGGAGAAGAGGGGATGCAGAAGGATGGCAGGAAAGGTGACAGACAACTCAACCTTAAAAGTTGAGATGGATTTCAAAAGGTCAAAAAAGAATGAAAGGGACCCTAAGGTACGAAGAGACACACCTGCTAATGGGGCTGTGCAGTGAGAGGCTTAGTTAGTAAACCCTAACAAATGTGGATGCCAAATCTGGTGAAGACCACATATTACAAAGACTGAAATAACGAGAAGAATGAAGAGATTTCAGAATTTGAGATACAGACAGTTGAATGAGATCAGAGATAGGAGTGTGGAGTGTTCCTTGTGAAAAGGTTAAAAACACAGCCTTGCCTGTGGGTTGCTGAAGTGGAGTGGAAGGTAATAGTCCTTATAACGGAGAAGACTAAACTCAACTAAATGATAGGTCTCTGAGGTAAAGCAGAAAGTGAAGAATAAAACTAGGGAGATGTGAGGTAGGGCAAAAAGACACTAAAGTTAGGAGTTTCGTTTAAAAAATAAATCTAAAAGTGTTCAGACTGTTCTTTGACCTTTATAGAGATACAGGCAGATCCATGAAGAAATAAAACTTAAGGCACCATTGAGAAGGATGTTTTACATAAAACAAATTCCCACTATCATAGCATTTATAACATATTAAAATCACATCTTCATGGTTTTCATTCCACTTCACCCCCACTTAAGTTCTTCAGTAGCAAGAACCATTTTTATTCATTTATAAAATCCCAGAGCCTGGCTGTTTGTGTTTGGCAGATAATAGATTTAAAAACAAAACAAGTTTTGTTAACATACACTGATCATGAGTCACTCATAAAGTCTACCTGTGCCACAAGATACAAAAAGAAGGGTGGCTACTACACCTCAGCATGGAAAATGAGTGCAATGTGCCCCATTACCAAGAAACCCCAAGAGATGAGTCTCAGGAACATCTGAGCTCCAGCTCCCCTACTAATCAAGCAAGAATCCTGGGGAAAAAGAAAAAAACAAAACTGGGGCTTTTGAATTTCTTTCTATTAAGAAAGTTGATTTGGGAGTTCCCTGATGGTGTAGTGGTTTAAGGCTTCGGCACTGGTGCTGTCAGCGCTGGGGCCTGGGTTCGTTTCCCAGCCAGGGAGCTACCCACATACCAAAAAGCAAAAAAAAAAAAAAAAAAAAAAGAAAAAGAAAAAGAAAGTTGATTTATTGCCTTAAAGACCTTATCCATCTATGAGGCTACCTCCTCCTTCCTCAAAGCTGGTTGGTTACACACAGACTCGTCCAACTCTATCTGGCATATAGTAAGCCTTCAAATGTTAGCTCCCTTCCCACAGTGAATGGCAGACTCAAGTTAGATTTGATTCCATTTTCCACTATACCATAACCCAGTAAGTATTAAGATACAGCTCTGAATATTCAAGTATTAGCAGGAAGAACCCTTTATTAAAATGCCTTGCCACTAAATGGATAAGGATTTGTGAATACACCCAATTTTTAAATGTCTCAATCACAAGATTTGTTTTGTTTCATAGATAAAATGGCATTGTGATTTTTTTCCCAGAATATGAAAACAGCTTCTCTTTTCAAAACAGATTACAATGTAGCTCAAATCTTTCAAACAGGATTCTACCTGTATACAGTGAAAGCAAAACAACAGTTATGCTTTAATTCAGAAGACAAACCAGATTACGGCAGGTGACCATTACAACCTTAATACAATGTAGTAAAAGCCTCATAGAATTACACATATACAGGTTAAATAAAATTAAGGAAAATTACATAGTCTAGCATCTATTTTATGAATCAAACCAAATATCCTGAATATTACACCCTTGTAGCCTAGCTTTGTCCCACTAGAACAGATAGAGGGTTGGTCTTGCTGCCCACATCAATTTACCTTCTCTGGAAGTTCCCACCATCCCTTCTTTGAGGACTACCACCTACAGGGGAGGAAGCCTGGGCAGGGCCCACCACTCCCTACAGACAGTCACCAGTTCAGGGTTGAATACATGACCAGGAGCCACAGTCAGAATCTCAGGAGGGTCCCTGCAACTTGAGGACAAAAATACTCACTCTTTTCTATTTAGATTTGACCCTGATAACATGTTGTCCAAAGAATTGCTGAAAGCTAACCTGCAATCACAAGAGCTGACAAAGACAGAGCTAGCAATAGGAAAAAAAAAAAAAAAAACCACCCAAAGCCAAGAGGACTCTTAGTCCAATCTCTGAGTCTTGAATAAGGTATGCTTTGCCAAACCAACAGTTATATGAGCCAAGAAATTTCTTTTTTGTTGTCGCTGAAACCAGTTGAATTAGGTTTTCTACTACATAAAACACAGAAAGGGTGTAAGATACATTCTTAGTATTGAGATTATATGTACAATAATGCCTGAATTAAAAGATGGATTGTCGTGACCTAGCTCCTCACTGTCAATGGCATCATCAGAATCAACAGTTAAACAGTGCAGCTTTGCTCCCTATAGGGAGCTTCCTCCGTCCTCTCATGTTTACACAAGCCCCAGTGATGTAACCAAGACACACCTTTCTAACTCTCAGGTAAATAGGTCAACCAGCCCAAAGAATCAGCATTCTTCTTTGTCCACTTGTCCTTGACCTAAGATGACATTCCTGCCCCTCCTTACTCTGTTGCCAATGACTGATTTTTTAAAAATTCCCTGGGCATTTTTCAGTACCCCTGATGCCTTTCTTTAAAGGTTCTTCATTCATAAAGGATTTGCTAAATGGCACTAGCCATCCATTAGTCTTCCTGGGTTCTGCTTCTACTTAATTGAAGAAAACTGGTTCCCTGGTGTAGTGGCTAGGCTTCAGCACTCTCAATGCTAGGGCCTGGGTTCGACTCCCAGCCAGGGAACCACCAAAAATAAATAAATAAAATAAAAGTGTCTCCTTTCTCTATTAAAAAAATAATAATAATAAATCATATGTACTACTTATCCTTCCTAAATTAACAGCATTCACTTTGACTCTTAACTGAATACCAGGCTAAATAAGGTCAAATTTAAGTATATAACTGCAATATTCTTAATATCTTTTTCTGACTAAAATGTCTTTTTCCTTCACAGCAAGGCTGCCACAAAATTTTCTATTTTGAAAAATCACCAGTCTTCAAAGTGTTTTATGTTTAAGTGCTTTGAGGGCAGCTGAAAATGAACAACAATTTCATTATTTTAAAACCCATTGCTTTATTAAACTCAAAAAACTAAAACAAGATTAAGAACAATATAAAGAGAACCTAGAGCAACATAGAGATGTACTGTATTTTTCCATATATAAGACAGCCCCATGTAAAAGAAAACCCCTACCTTTCTAACCCAACATTAAGAAATCAGTATCAACAAGTTTATTCCCATGTATGAGACAACCCCCAATTTTTGGTCTAACAATTTTAGACAAAGTATCATCTTATACATAAAAATAGTCTTGGTGGGAGTTCCCTGGTGGTGTAGTGGCTTAAGGCTTTAGCGTTGGCGCTGTCAGCACTGCGGCCTGGGTTCGATTCCCAGTCAGGGAGCTACCCACATACCAAAAAGCAAAAAGTCTTGGTAAGAGATAAAAAGAAATTAATTACCCAGAAGTAGTTGTTCTCATGTCTGAGGGAAGTACAGAACACATGTGCCCATGGAAAGGAAGCTTGTAAGCGACGTCTCCGAGAGGCAGGTGCACAGGGCCATTGCACTGCACACTACACTCAGGATTCAACAAGACAAGCAGACCTTTCATCTCATGTGACCACATTGGCTGTCACAAGGATTCTGAGGCCAGGCCATGATCTAGCTCAGCAGGAAAGAGTGCTGTCATGATTAATAATGCCTGTTGTGGATGTGGGGCAAAGAATGTGTGAAGCACAACGCTCCATTCCTCCAAACTCAGTTCAATAATAAATTAACAAGTCAGCATTTGGTCCTATTCCACCCTAAGTCCTACCTAGTCTCAAATAAAAGGCAAAAGCACAGACTCCAAACCAAGCCTCTACCTGGATTCAAATCCCAGCTCTCCCACATACCAGATATACTTGGACTTAGCCAAACTAACTATCTTTGTGACTCACTCTCCTCATTGAAAAGAGGTTAAAACAAGAGTATCTACCTCATAGAGGTGTTATGAGAAGTAAATTTAAGTGAGGTACATAAGATAGTGGCCTCAATATGGAATATGGACTATCAACTACACAAAGAGGAGATGAGTGAGATTAGGAATTATAACATTAAAAATGTTGTTAGACTACAATCTAGTGTGAAAACACTCATTTTTTAAAAATGACAGACTATATACAAATAAAAACAAAGAACTATTTCAAGGGGCCTCAGGAAGAAATGTAGACTATACAAAAAATCTCTGTCTTAGAACTATATGATATAACACCATGGAAAAGTGGAGGAGAAAAGAGCTATCCTACGCAACTTTGGAAATCTGTGTTTTGACTGGGATAGAGGAAGACTAAAGACAAAAAGAACTTACTTACATAAACACTGTACTCTAGTTGGTAAATTACTAACTGGGGTAACAGTTACAAGGAGTAGAGATGGACTAGAGTCAAAGATAATCAGTATGAACTCATTTATTTTATTTTAATATATGAAGACAGATAAAGAGATATAGACATGCATGCATACATGGCTTAGCAGATATAAATTTATTTCCAAGCTCCATCCACAGAGGGCCTAGAAGCAGTGACACTCCATCAGTATAGCCAGCACCTGTATTTATTTTTCCTAAATACCATTCTCCAGTACAAGGAAGCAAGAGCTCTAAAGAAATGGCTGGTTCTGGGGCTGGGACAGGGAAAATACAAGAAAAATCTGTATCAGAAAGTAAGGAACTCTTCAAAAGATGAAAGGAAAAGGACATGTCACAGATTGAGAACCATACTGAAGGAACTTCCAATGGCCAAAGCTGGAATAATTTGAACAGCAAATTAAATCACAATGGTATCATATTAAAACCGAATTATAAAGTAAGTATCCATGAATCCATGATATAGTAAGTGATTAATAACTATGGAAATGAAGGAAAAGGGACAAATCTTCCTCACAGGGGATTCCAAATAATATACTCTATGTGTACATTCCCTAATCTGAGGTAGCATTAAATTCCCTTCCCTGTGAGGGTAGATTAGACTCAGTGAGCCACTTCCAAATCAGAATCTGTAAAGGGAACAACAGTACTATCACCTGGAGGACACCACTGTCACTGAGTGGTCATGTTTAAAAAACATGAGTGAAATAAGCAGTGTTGCTGTCATGTGCCCCCAATAAACCTCATAGCCAGTAACATCAGTCTAATCGCATAAAAACATTATGTCAACCTAAACTGAAGAACATTTATACAAAATACCTGACTAGTACTTCTCAAAAGTATCAAGGTCATGAACACAAGGAGGGACAGAAATTTTTACAGATTGTAAGAGACAAAGGAGACAAGTAAATGCGGTATGGTGTCCTGGACTGGATCCTGGAATAGGAAAGGGAAAACCTGGTAAAATCCAAATGAAGTCTACAGTTTAGTTAAGAGCAACATACTAATGTTGGTTTCTTAATTTTGACAAAATGTACCATGATTCTAGAAATCTACAATTTTTCCAAAATAGTATTTTTAAAAAGAGAATTAAGGGGAGTTCCCTGATGGTGTAGTGGCTTAGGGCTTCAGCGCTGGTGCTGTCAGCGCTGCTGCCTGGGTTCGATTCCCAGCCAGGGAGCTGCCCACATACCAAAAAGCAAAAAAAAAAATAATAATAATAATAATAATAAAAAAAATAAATAAATTAAATAAATAAATAAAAAGGGAATTAAGGCATACAACAACCTAATGTAAAGACATTTATTTCAAAAAATGTCCCCTTTTTAAAATGATAAACAGAACAGAAATATATTAAAAAGCTAAAATGCTTTGTGGAATATTAAATGGGGGAAAAAAACAAAATTTATGCAGATAATTAGAATGATTTAAAAACATGAGGTTAAAGATGGACAGAGAAACAGATATTTGCCCCAGCTAGGAGACAGCAATAAGCACATAACACAGAAAAGAGCATTTGAGTTTGGAACCTGAATAGAGAGAAGTGTTAATATACATTCATTCATTCAATAAATTATTCATTGAACATCTAATACATGCTAGGTACTATTATAGAAACTAAAGACACAGCAATAAACAAATTAAAAATCTGTGACCTCACAGAACTTAAAATCTATTTGAATGGAAACAATCAGAAATTAAAATGTTTTTTACAAAAATCAAACAAAAATAAACAAACAAATAAAACCCAAAATTGTTTAGTATGTAAGAAGGTGTTGACCACTATGGAAAAACAAACAGGAAAGTATGGTAAGGCAGGTATGGTAAGGTAGGCAAACAAAGGGACCTGTTCTAAAGCACCCAGCACCCTATGCCTATTACAAAGCCAACAGGATACAGAGATCCCACCAATTAACTTTATTCCCACCAACCAACAACAAATCATTAACAGCAAACCCAGAGGTAAAAAAAAAAGGGGGGGGGGATAAAATATTATCTAGTAAGGATTCCAAAAATAATTGGATTAAATATCTGATCAATGCAGATTTCAGGAACTCACAATGCTCCAGTAATTAATACAGCTTTATAGAATTTTCAACTGGCATTAAAACTCCCATTCAGGGATTGCTAGGTGTCATTGTTCAGGTTAACTACCAGGTCTGATTATCCTGAACAAATTAAAGGGTACTACTCTTGAGTAAGCAATGGTAGTTTCTTAAAAAAGATTAGTTGCAATGTGGAATCTGAAACTATCAGTAAACTTTTCTTTATTGTGCTACATTAAAATTCATTGGCCCATTTACTCTGAATGGATCTTCAACCTATGTGTGATTTTATATAATCATCAGTCCTTTATGAAAAATACTGGTCTCTGTTAGGCAGATTTTCCAGAAGTGAAAAAAATTTCAAAAAATCTTATTTGTTAAACCCACTGATCTTATCAGAAGTCTTTAAGTATTTATTGGGAAGCTGTCAAGCTCACGACGACAGATAAAAAGTTTTCCAAAAATTCTAATTTTTGCTTGAAAGCTCAAATGTTATTATTGTATCAGCAACAAAAAGGTCAGATGTTTTCCTTGAAGTGACAGGTTCATTTTGTTGGAAAATGTTTTGCCAAATACCCAAGCCTCAATAATCACAGTTTGTCTATCAGCCTCGCTTTCAAATAAAAATGGTGTTCTCCGTGAAAAAAGCAGCTAGTATAGCTTGCAACTCAGTGTGGGGTAGGTGCTTCTCCTAGAGATCCACAATACTTCAGTATCGCAGTAGAGGCACTTTATGCAGATTCCCGTCTTGTTGCACAGCATATTAAAAATGTATGCACTCAGGATCAAGAGTTAATAAAATTAATAATTTGTATTATTTTATCAAGGATGTTCTCAAGTTAAAATGGCTTTGTTTTTCACTCCAAGTGCTAAGGTGCCAACAATTTTTACCCACCAGTGCTTTTCCACTATTGGTCAACACAGTTTAAAAAGGCAAATAACATCTTAGTAGTATTACAAAAATAGTTTTTACATCACAAATCCCACTGAGGTCCACAAACCACACTTTAAGAACAGCTACCATAAGTATATCCAGAACCAGATGAATCAGAAATCATACAATACTCTGCCTTCTCAGTTGCCTAGCAGAGAGCCTAGAAACAGGCTTATAGTCAAATTATATATATTGCTAAAGACATACTACTTAAAAGAATGGAAGCCTAAAAATCACCGCTCTTGCAAATAAAAAAAAAAGAGCAAACAAAAATCTATTTGAAGAATATTTAATGAGAGATACCCTACTATTATTGTCAAGCTATAGAATTCAAATGATAATTTGGCACAGATGTATGGCAAACTAAGAAACTAATGTCTAACAAAAGTTGTTTTAAACAAACTGCTTGTTTTCACCCATCGGTCTACCGTTAAGGCCATGCCTGACACTCCTGCTGCCTAAAACTACCACCCCACCTACCAACCAGCTCCCCAGAGACTCACAACTTCACCCTACCCCCATGAATGAAAGCTAAAATGAAATTCTGTTTCAGAGACCTTCCACTTCCTAGAATGGCTGTTTTTATTTAAAAAAGAGAAAAATGACAAAAATACACAAGCTCACTACTGCTGGACCCAAACATTCCATCCAAATGACTTGCAAAATGCTAGCAGAAGAAACTTCAGAAACTTTAAAGAACTTGAAAAGCCAGGAACAGATATATTAGCCAGGAACAGAGATATTACTATCAACTTGTCAATAAGAATTTATAGAGTAGTCCAAAAATGCTACAGTAAATCCTCGGAGACACACAAATGTGTAAGATACAACAGGTGTCTTGGTGCCTAAAACTTGCACACGTGACTACAGATGAAAAAAGTATGAACAAGTATGAACACTTGACTACAAGTATGAATACACGTGACTTCAGATGAGAAAGTATGAACAAACAGCATTTGTGTTCAGAAGGTCTTCAGGAAACATGTGCCAGTGACTACTAATAGGAAAAAATAAGGGAAAAAAGAGAGCCCTGGTTTAAGTGGTGCTAAAAAGGCACAGCAGTGTTAAAAGGCACAGGAAAATTACAGAAATGCGGCGATCTTAGCTAAATCACAGCAAACATTAACTTGATTGTTACAGCAACAGTGAGCAGCAGACTGCAGAAACGTATTTTCCACAATAATAAGATCACCTTCCTCCTTCCAGCAAAGTAAACTAAGTTCACCTGGAGTCTACAGACCAACATTCCTGTGTTTATTTTAAAGTCCTATTGGTTTTACAAACACACATCTTAGAAAATAAGTAGCCACATATATTTCAACCAACTGGAGAACTGATTGATCACAAATGTTTTAAAGAATTTGCTTGAACAATATGTAAAATAGTAACTGAACTGACATGTAGAAATTCAAGTTTTCCTTGAAAACACTACTAAATCTATTTTATAAGCTAAATTTCATTTTGTTGAGTGTGCTGTACTCAAGAAACTAAACTATGATAAACAACTCATTGTTCAAAGATGAGCCATGAGATACATATATATTTCCTTGGCCTCCACTTGATACAAACAAACAGAATGAAAAGGGAGGTTAAGTCTGATGCCAGATGTTCTTCCTTCTAGGAAGTCTATTTCAAATCTTACACCAACATCAATTAAGCCAATATCTAACATAAATTTAACAACATACGCTAAACAAAACTTTAATAAGAGAATCTCAATTTAGGTAAATACAAGGGATCTGCCCACCATTCCAGCCAATTAGTATGTGCCTAATTTGAGCATGAGCAAGGTGACAGGAATCTGCTGTTCCTCTGCTTGTCTTTGACACTGTATTTAGCCAGAGTTATTCTAGTGCTCAAAGGTTAAGTGTTTTTCCCACAGCATTGACCCCCAAATGAATCCAACAACTCTGCTCAATGGAACAATGATCTGTTGTCATACTAGAGGAAAGAGGGGCTGGCTTGGGACCTAAAGAGAAGGCATTTATGATATGGCATCTTCCTAGGAACTTTTCATGGCTAATTCTGCCAACATAATATTGTTGCCTTGTACACCGACCTTATATCCAAACCCCCAAATAAGACACAATTCTCTCTATATTCTGATGACAGAATTAATATTGGACTAGACAGTTCAAACTACTAATCCCAAAGCATTTACAGAATCTCTCAGCATTTACAGGCGTCCTACAAGCATGTACCTAGTGTCTGGTAATGTTAGTACATAAGTTTAGTGTATGCCACAGGGAGGTAAACAAGCTTGCAAGTGCCACTTTTGTAATCTACAGATACCAACAGAACTCCTCACTGAGTGAATCCTTTTAAAACTCCTCTGGCTTATCTCAGCCCCGAAGTTCATTTTCTTGTTAAGAATAGTAGTATTTTCAGTACAATATGGAAGTTAAAGGAGGTAGGGGGAGTTATAAGCTACAGGTCTTTCATAATTTTCCTTTACCTTAGGGTTTATCACAAATATACTGATGATACCAGAAAACTTCAAACCCTCCAACTATTATTTACAATCAATGATTATTTTTCAGTATTTGTTTTACCAAGAATATTGTCTGAATTATTTCATTCCTATAAAATGACATCACAAATAATTAAGCCCTGAGGAAAAAATATCTTTTGAGTCTCCAAACACTTTAAGAAAATGCTGTGAAGTATTCACCAACTACCGAGAAACCAGCTGTATAATGCCACCCGTAACCTCCCTGCAATTTCCAGACTAACATGAAGGTTTTTAGGCAGGAAAAAAAAAAGACTTCTGCCCCAGCACTTCCACATGAGAAAAGAGGTCAGTGAGAGAGCTAGGGTGAGTACCTAACACAGGATTTCTAGACTTGAGGACTAGGAAAGACATGACTTTTTGTTTTGTGGTCTACATTTACACATTGGTATTTTCACTAGTATAAAATGTCTCTTTCTAGACAGTAAGGAAGAGAGTATGTCATCCTTTATTTGAATAGCCCTAATGGGAACCCAATAAGTAGTTTGAAGGAATTTTCTTTTCTAGAAAACATGTATGGTACAGCCAGTTGTTTAGTTACATATAAATGACATCAGACAAATGGTTAAAAAAAAAAAAAAAAACAACTGTATTCCTACTCCCATAAGAGTAAACTGGGAAATAAGAAGCTTGTACTTCCCAACACAGATTTATGTAAAGACAAAGTCTATTATTTTCATTTACATTAAATATAATTCTGTCTTAACAGTATTTCACTTCTGACACTTCCACTCACCAAATGTGTGGTAGTTTTTCCCACCCCAAACAATTCTGGGACACCAGCTGGATGTCCTACAGTTCAACTCCATTCCGACAATATCTACTTGGATTCCACAGGTTAGGAACTCAGTCCCACAAGGCTGTCACCACCCCACCCCACCATGCATATACACATTTCAGATCAACACCAGGTTGTCACCTGTCCTTCAGTGGGGTTATAAATTAGAGGTTCCCATGCTCCCCTCACTTGGGTTCAATTAATTTGCTGGAGCAGTTGACAGAACTCAACTCAGAAAAAATTTCCTTACTAAATTACTGGTAAATTATAAAAGGACATAACTCAGGAACAGCCAGATTTAAGAAATGCATAAGGGAAAGGGGGAGGAGCTTCCATGTCCCCTCCCAGCTTGCCACTCTCCTAGAACCTCATGTTCACCAAACCAGTAGCTCTCTGACCTCACCCTTTTGGGTTTTTTATTGGCTTGGCAATTTAATCATACCAGATTCTAAAATCAAGGTTACTTTCATTTTACTTTATCTGATGAAAACAATTTAACTCACTAATACGTGAAAAGGTGTGAATGACCCAAAATCGAAAATTTAAAGAATTGCTAAATATTAGTACTTCCAAAACTAGTAAATTTAAAAATTCCCCATGTCACATACCTAATACTAACTACATAAATATCATTTATTCTTATAGCAATATATTTTATAGTCATTTCCATGTTTCTGCAAACACATAATATTTTGCTATACTAAGAACTAAATGACTGGCAGATTAAGAATAAATTTGCTTTCATATATTTTATCTAAATTTAAACAATTACACTTCTACAATATTAACATTATTAAACTTATCTGTATATTGTCAAAAAATACACAAAATCAAAGTGGAAAATGAAGGAGAAAACATTTGTAATACATCTGACAGAGAATTTGTACCCAGAGTATCTCAATTTTAAAATGGGCAACAGTCTTGACCAAAAAATATATACAAATGAATCTTTAAAATGCATCAGTGATCTTCTGGGACATACAAATTAAAAACACAATGAGATACTTATCACCATTAGACAGCCAAAATGTTAAGACCAGCAATTACAAATGCCAGCATGCATTTTATTGTATATAAATTATACTTTGATAAAGCTGATCTTAACTAAAAAAATGATACCTTTCTAGAAAGCAATTTGGCAATATCTATTAAAATATGAAATGTGCATACTGTAGAAACAGTAATTCTTATAGAAAGTTGTCACACAAATGTTCAGCTATATAAGGATGTACACTTCTTTTGAGGAGAGAATATGACTACACATTCATTAACTGGAATAGTATGTATTCCACTTACAAAACAGCCTAAAGGCTTAGAACAGGGAGAAGCAAACTTTTTCTTTTAAGGGCCACATGGTAAGTCTTTTAGGCTTGGCAGGCCACATCCAGTCTCCTTTCATATTCTTTTTTGGGGGTTTTGTTGTTATTTTACAACTCTTTTAAGAAATGCTAACATCATTGGGAATTCCTGGGCCTTATGCACCTCCCACACCCTGGGGGGAAAAAAAAAAAAAAAAAAAAAGCAGGGTAGGAGATCAGGGATTTGAAACCAAGTGCCCAAATTCAAATCCTTACTCTGCCACTAACTAGGTGTTACCTAATCTCTCCATCTCATTATTACAGTATCTATATAAAATAAATGAAAGCACTTAGAATAGTGCCAAGAATGTAACAAGTCCTAAAGAAACACCAGCTATTTTTTTAATGAAATGGATCTCTCTCTATTGACTCAAAAAGTTTTAGAATAACATAATCCTGTATTTGTAAAATCTAAGTACATATTCATATGAATACATTAGAAAGTTTAGGGGAAATATACACCAAATTGTTAAGGGTAGGGAATAGGATTTCAGGGATCAAGAAAGCTTTCAATTTAGAAATGTCTACATTGTTTCAGTATTTTAAATTGAACACTTATTACTTGTATTTAATCAAGAGACATTTTTAAATAAACCAATAGATAAAGCATATATAGCACCACTTTTCTTACAGACCCTAAACATGTTTAAACTTGAGAAGTGTTTTTAGTTCCATTAATGAGAAAGTACATCAATTCTTAAAAAACAATACTGGTACAGTAACTACAATTTGTGCCAGGTGCTAAAGGTTTCACATGTATTAATTCATTTAATCTTCTCAATGTTATGGACTGAATACTGTCATTATGATCAATTTACCAACAGGGAAATATCGACATCAAGGACAAGTTGCCCAGGGCACAAATTAGCAGTCCAGAAACTGGAACCCAAACAACATGACTCCAAAGACCGCACTCTTAAAGCTGTTGTCCTCCCTCTCTAAAGTACACACCAAGACAGTTCTGGCTGAGAAAGAAATCCGCAGACATCTTTTAATCTGTGTAGATCATCAAACTGTACTTCCCATAAAACTACAATTATCTACTTTTACACATAACTTTCTGATTGATTCAAATAAATTCTTCTTGAAACCAATACCTCTTTAATCATCCAGGAACAAGTAGATAAACATGGAGTAGGGGAGTTCCCTGATGGTGAAGTGGCTTAAGGCTTCGGCGCTGGCGCTGTCAGCGCTGCGGCCTGGGTTCGATTCCCAGCCAGGGAGCTACCCACATACCAAAAAGCAAAAAAACATGGAGTAGGTAATATGGAATCTAACAGAGTTAAATCTGACTGGATCCTGACTGAAAATTCCTGGCTAGATAATCCTGGGCAAATTCTTAACCCCTCTAGTCAGCAATTTCCTTTACCTATAAAGGTTTGCAGTATGGTGGTGTTAAAAGTTTTTTTGTTGTAAAATATACATGATGTAAAATTTATCATTTTAACCATTTTTAAGTGTACAATTCAGTAAACAGCATTAAGCACATTCAAAATGTCATTCAACCATCACTATCCTTGTCCAAAACTTTCATCATCCCAAATGAAACTCTGTACCCATTCTACACTAACTTCCCATTCCTCTCCTCCCCTCAGCGCACATGGCATCTATTCTACTATTAATTTGCTTATTCTTAGTAACTCCTATAAATGGAATCAATTTTTTTCCTTTCATGTTTGGCTTATTTCACTTAATACAATGTTTTCAAGATTCATCTGTGTGGTAGCTTATATCAGAATTTCATCATTTAACAGCTGAATTATATTCCACTGTATGTATATATCATACTTTGTTTATCCATCTGCTGATGAATGCAGGGTGTTTTTTTTTTTTACAAGAATTAAAAATAAAAAGCATCTGATGTGAATGTCACCACAATAAAAACAAACAAACCAAACAAAAAAATGAATAAAGCATCTGACAAATAGTAGGTACATTAGTATTAATGCCTTTTTTCTGTCATATTTTTACACCAAACAGTGGTGCAATGGCAAGATAGAGAACAGTACAACCATCTCAGAAACTTACCAGCTATACCTTTTGAGATATTAGATCTGCTAATTTACATTTATTCATATCATTTTAAAAGAATAATGAAGAGCATCACAATAAATTGTCTGTAATTTTTTAAAATATATATATGTAATTACACTGGCAGGTACTACTTCCTTCAATTTTAGCTTCAAAACCTACTTCAAATTACTCCAATAAAGAGTTCATCCATTTTATTAAACACCTTTCAATTAAAGATTTACTACTCTCTCAATCGCTTTCCCCTCCTTATATTTTTGTACAAGCATTATTGTATAGAGCATTAATTATGAAAACAAAATGCACTCATCATTCTGATAGTTACATCAATCACAAAGTGAGTCAAGCATCACGTGAAAAAAGGAACCACTGAACACCTATACAAATAACTCCAGACGTCAGATGGAACATGACCACCTGGATGACTTTATCGGACTACATACTGTCTTAAGCATGAAATCAGAGCACTTGGAAAGCTCATCGCTCATGACTCAACCAACAAGCTGAGGGACACATCTGCACAGGTCTCAGGCAGAGCTCTTGAAGCTTTGCCTACTAACTATCCCACCCGACGCTACCCACTCTTAACACCTCGCACCATAGAAACTCTCAATGAACACTGGACTCTCTCTCCATCCTTCTTTCTACAACTTTGTTCACCTTGCCTAACCCTATTGCTTGCAAACCTGTGTTACCCTCTTGTGTGGAACCTCTCTCGAATACTGGTAGCCTCCATTCAATTCAGAAAAGTTCACGGTCGGATGATACCTTTACTTTCTAGAGGCCTCTGACCGGAGACTTGGTTAATGCATGTGGTAAACTAAGCCAGTAGGACTAGGTCCATGGCTTTATTCTAATAAAGTCTGACATTGTGGAAAAACACAATCATGTGTGTGAGACTGCTACTTTGATAGTTACATCCCACTCACAACAATTATCAATGACAACATCAAGTCAAATTAAGCAGAAACTATATGTTAGGAATCCCAATGATTCAAGCTTCTCTCCAGCTACCTGAAATACCAAACATGAGTATCAACAGTTGCATCTAAAAGATATCCAACTTTCAATATCATAGAGCATTGTAACTAGGAGAAACCTTAGAATTTGTTCAATCTGATACTTAGTTTTCTTTGTAACTCACTGCCTCTCAAAGAGGAAGAAAAAAAAACACTTTCCAAAGTTCCTCACAACATAAATATTAACACACCCTGTTTGCTTTGCAAGTTCCTTTGTCAAATTAGTTCCCTATATTTTTTCATATTTCCTTCACTCATTCAACTATTAAACCCCTATTTTCTAGCAACTATCGAGTGTATAGAGAAAAATAACAGACCCTCTCTGCCTCAGGCACTTAAGAGTGTGGTTAAGGAGATGGCTGCATAAACAAGTGATTACAATACGATTTGATACACGCTGTAATAAAAGTATGAAAAAAGCCCTGTGGAATACAAGAGTGCCTGGGAACTCAGGAAGGCCTCTAGAAAGTAAAGGTATCATCCGACCGTGAACTTTTCTGAATTGAATGAGCAGTTCCTCTCCACTCATGCTCTCCTCCAAACCAAAGATTTCACATGCCCATACAGAATGTTTCATACTTCATAGAAAATGTTTTCATCTTTTATACTGAACATCAACTTCAAGGTAAATCCATAAATCACTTCTAATGAACCTCAGATTGCATTAGTTAGAGGATTTTTCCTTGCTGTTGGTTTTTTAAAAAGCCAATCAACTTTTTTAATCACTGTTTATCTAGGCCAACACAGAAATCAATTCACTCCTAGGAAAATTTGCTGAAATTTTTGAGTGGCCACCACAAAAATAATCACTTATATGTATATGCATGCAAGGCCACACTGATATAAAAACATTAGAACATTTTTTCCTAACTACATTAAATCAACAAGTGTTTTTTTTTTTTTAATCACTGCTAATTAAACTGACTAAATATATTCTCAATTCAACCTGGAAAAAATTTTAAACAAATTTTTTAACTCTACAAAGACTTCAAAAAAGTATCTTGTGGCAAGTAGAAAGATTATCAAAGAGGATATCCTGTAATTATCAAATACAGGATATTCAAGAAGTGAAAAATCATAATTTCTTATCCTGAAAGATGCAAATTTCTGCCAGAAACTTGTATAACTAGCTCATCACTTCACAATGGACAAGATTATCAAAAGAACTTTTTAATATGTAATTATCAGCAATTAATCTAAATATACACATTTAACAAGCTCAACACTGAGTATAGCACCTGGGATTGTGTTCAATTTTGTGAACACTCTACAAAATATATGTAATAAAGACTTTTACACTGCATTTCTTTGTCTCTATATTTATGAAACCATAAGATAGGTGGACATTAATTAAATCTTCATCAGATAGAACATAAATCAGAAAAATGCCTATGTGGTTCTAAATTCTTTTTGTTTGAATATATCCACTTTCAACAAAAATTAGCATTTAAGATGCAATTCTCCTAAGTGTTTCCAGGGCTTGAAACATTAGGTTCCCTGACACAGCTCCAAAAAGACAATAAGATTCTTTACATCTAGGACTACAATCCTACCTATTCCTAACTTTAAAAACTATGAAAAGGAAATAAAATGTATCTTATGTAATTCTATTTGAAAGGATCAAGAAACTGAGGATTACACACTTGGTTCTACATTTTACTCCTACATATGAAATAATTGCTAATGCTCATGAATAAAGAGTAATTGGAAAATAAACTCCAAAGCCCTTAGAAGTATAAATTACCTTCAACTGTATTAGAATTAGTGTTTTTTAAAGGTTTTTAAACTTTTGTTTTATGTAACATTAAAATGCCATAAAATTAAACTCAACCTTGAGACCTAGAAGTAAATCTTGTAGTAAAAGATTTTTAAATACCAAAGAAATATTTGGTATTTAAGACAAAATTTTGATATCCAAATGAATTTAAATTTTACAGATCCTGTGTGATAAACAAAGGAAGTTTAGCTTAACTGTGGACGGCACACATTCAATTTTTTAGGCAACAAATATTTCTGTATCCAGTCTTTTCTGACTCACCAAGACTATTAAAACAAGACCAATTAATAAAAAAATGCTAACTATACCATCTAAACACACGTTTGCCGTAACATTTTATTTTAAATCAACTATTTCTACCATCTTCTTCTCATTCAACCCTTAGGAATTTGGGGAACAGTCGCTAACTTAATGGCAGTTGATTCGTTAGCACCTGTCGCCGCTCTCAGATGTATCAAGTTGACCAAAACAGCTTGTAATTTAAAAAAAAAAAAGATCGATTCCTTAGAAAGTGAGAACTCACTAGGCGTGAGTTCACCAAGTTTTCCAAAATACCGGGCTTCTCGATTCCTCCCATTTTCAAAGTGACCTTATGGCACAGACTTGCCGGTGGTGGAAGGGAGAACTCAACGGAAAGCCCTCCAAACGAACAAAAAACCAAGAGGGAGAACAGATCGACCAGTCCCTCAAACTTAACGTAAAGCCGCATGTCAAGGCGAAGGTAGCACGGGACAACCTCGTCCGAGAGGCAGGAGAACACGGGGTTTTTGGCTGCTTGGGGGAAAATGTCACAGGTGCGGCTTCTCGGAGTCCCGTCTCGGCACGCCGTACGAGCCACCGCTGCCCCTCCGAGCCCGCGCGCCTGAGGGGAGGGGGCGCGGGACCGAGCCCGCCCACCGGCGCCCGCGGCCGCACTCTTCACGCTCCTCTCCCGCCTGCTGTCAGGCCTCAGTGTCACTGCCCCTTCCTCGAGCCGAGCTCCCCCGAGACACAGTCCGTCCTTTGTCTGAGTGCGCACTCGGCGGCGAGGTCCCACCAACTTGTGTGTGTCCCGTCCCACCCGCCAATCCACACAAAGGAGACTTAGGCTCCCGCGGCCAGCCCGCCCCGGACACCAGAGAGCCCCCGGCCCAGCCCCGCGTCTCTGGAGGAGCGGGCACGAGAGAGGACCCCTCCACTCGCCCCCCGCGGGCACGCGCCCCTTCCCCCACCTCGGGTCTCCGGGGTCCGGCACTGCTCTCCCCACCGCGGGATGGCGCGGGCCAGACCGGACCCACGGCTCCTTTCTGAGGGGTGTCCCCTCACCCCGCTTGCAAAAGCGACGCCCAGAGAGAGCCTGCTGAGGGCGATACCCGGACGGGCAAAGCAGGAGCGAGGAGGTCCCAGCGCCGCCGCCCCAAGCCCGGTTAGAGAGCCCCGCCGGCCGGCCGGCCACCCCAACAGAGGCGCGTTACCTGCGCCCCGCGCCCCAGCCCGCGCCGCTCCCGCGCGCCGCCGCCGCTGGGGCCCCACCGCCTTCTGCGTCCCAGTGGGTGTCGAACGATCCCGGACCGAGCGCCAAACCGGCAGCCCAATCGCCATCGCTTTTATTTG
>PVJL010001776.1:0-234814 GCA_004026885.1 Lyroderma lyra
GCAGACCTCAAGGCTTTGGCCTTGGGGGCTCTTGGCTGCTTATTCTAACTCTATACTACAGCTTTTAAAAATTTAATTATTTTTATATACAGTTATTGGGTTTCAAATAAATTTCAGTCTCTCTTCTTTCCAAGAGCTTAACTTCTATATAGTTATCCGAATATTTTCACCCAGTTACCCAGATACAACACTTGATCTTGACTAGCCTTATCAGAGTATCTGTCTTCATCCTCTAGTGATGTGTTAATATGAAAATTAAATCTGTGCGTTTGAAACTAGGCCCTCCCACTGAAACCAGACACTAGTAGTTGTTTCTTTTGTTTTTGTTTTTGTGTTTTAAGTGTTTTTCAGGAGATAACAGTAGGCCTCCTAACAGCACTCTGGCGACCACCAGAGCAGATCAAGCTGGTCCCAGAGGTTTGTGCAGGCAGGTGCAGTTAATAGTCAAATGACCCTAAGCTAACCTCAAGAGCACAGCAGAACCAAGATTTATAGAACTCAAGTAACAGAAACGCTACTCTTGCCACACAGAGCCCTTTAAAAAACTGAAGGTCTATCAATGAGGAAGATCTCATTGGTGCTCAGACCAAATATGAATGCATAGAGGACCGAGTAAATCAAATGCTGATAGATTGGAATTTCTTTGTTCCCTCTTGCTCCTTTTATATTCCTTACCTTAGATGGCTTAGTTATAAGACTGTCCAGTCAGACCCTTTGAATTGAATTAATAAATATATATAGTTTTTTCTTACCCTTATTTTTAAAATTTGCTTCAGCTCTTTACCTGGGAGACTGATTTGAGCTTTGTCTCCGTTCTCATTTGGCTATCTGACAAATAAACCCCTTTTCTCTGTGAAAAACAAAACAAAACAAAACAAAGAACAACAACAACAAAGACCTGTTGCCTCAGACTTTGGCTTTTCTATGAATGATGGGCAACAGATGCACTGACTTTGTTCTATAACACATTCCAAGAAAACCACAGAATGGTTGCTTGGAAATCTACTTCACATACACTTTTTAAGCTTAAAGTAAATATGGCTGGATATCTGATGAGTGTTCATTTTTATTTTGAGAATGTGGGGCCAAAAAAAAAACCTTTTTCCTCCCATCTTCTAAGTTGTCTAGCTGGGCTAGTAATCAAACTAACAGAAAACAGATTAAATGTTCAAGGAGAAAATATCCAAAGTTTATTACACGATACTACATTCAGGATTACCATAAGAACGAGACCCCAAATACGTTGGGCAGTTAAGGCTTATATAACATTATGGACAGAGGAGAAAAGTGGGCAGCTGTCTGGGATTTCGAAAGGAAAATAAATGACAACTCACAGGTAACTGAAAAGGACTGAACCCACATGGTAAACAAATCCCTGCTGGGCACCTGGCGCAATGGGACAGGCTGGAGGAATCTAGCTTATAGACCTTATCTTGGATCTTCTATATAACACTAAGGTTAGTATGCTAAAATTCTCTTCCTGAAGCAGGCCTTTTCATCTTACTCTCATAAGCCAGAAAAGAGGAGGGTCCAAGGTTTTTTCTAAGTGTTTTCTTTCCTGATAACCAGCTTAAAATCTCAAAAGGCACCTTTTGGAGAGACCAAACTTTGGTCCCCTTTAAGAACATTAAAGTATTCAACTTCAGGAAGAAGAAAACTGCAAAATACAGATCAAAGAAATGAAAAGAATCTGTAATCAGAGTGATATCGCTGATCACCTGCTCTTCTGAACACTGATACACAGACCAAATTTTTTTTCTGTATTTTATTATGTATATTTTAAGTCAGTTTGAGTGTATTTTCAAGTTTCTTGATACCAAACCTATGTGTTTAAAGATTATTTTTCAATACAAGTAAAATCTGGACTTTCAGACAAATATAAAATGAACATGTATTAGAATGTTTTAACTCATTATTAATGAAGGAATGAGGCAGGTGTGTACAACAAATTCAAAGGAAAATACAAATAGCAGACACATTTACAGTCAAATAAATTTGCTGATGTCTGCTGAACTCTTTTTCTCTTTTTTGGGGGGTGGTTAAGGTGTGGGGAGTGAGTGTGAATGTCTTCACAAGACAGATGTATTTGAATCTGCATTGCTATTAGTTCTCTACAATCAGGGTCTGGCAGAAGTAATGCCAGACCCTGTACATGAATATCTAGCATGAGATAAACAGCAATTTGAACATTTCACCTAAAATTTTATGTAGTTTGCTTGAGTGTGATATTGTTATGTTACAGAATTACATGCTTATGATTTTGTAATAAAAGATTTGGTATAGATTACCAGCTCATAAAAAGGGACATTATTTATGCCGGACCAGGTATATCTAATTTTTATATCATTCAAAGACATGAAAAGGCTTGAAATAGGTAACCAGAACTATGTGCTCATTCTAAACAATGATTAATTTTTTATTGGAGACATTGTAAGGCTAAATGAAAATTATTTTTTCTATTTTTAAATGGATAAGAGACCATTTAACCTCTTCATATTTGTGGAGTGTTTCCTTGGAGACATAGTGAATCTGACTCTAGCATATTATAGAGATAAATCACTCTAGGGAATAAGCTCAGTCTCTAGTTTTTACAATGTAGATTTATCTCCAAGTTTGCAGGCCAAATAACCTCTAGATATGTAAAAATTTCTGCCAGAGTTAGCACAGGGGTCTCTGAGGAGATGTACAGAAGACTATCAATCAGAAGGTGCAACCCTTTTTTCTCTTAAGGAGATAAAAGAAGTTTTAATTGTTCTTTATTTTACTTTTCTGCTTAAATTTATGTAATATTCTAGCTAGGTTTTTAAAAATTCTATTTTATACTACCTTATTTGAATGTAAACCTGCTAATGCTTACTCAGCAATGAACCATTTCTTTATCTACCTTCTGTATTGGGATGGAGGGGTCTTGCAGGAGTGTTTTATTCTCAAATAATCTAGTAATATTTGGCTTATTTGAAATTGACTTACATATCTTAGTTGATACATGTATTCTAAAGAATAAATTTGATTAGATGACTTCAAATCAAAGAGAAGTGACCAGGGATCAATATCATTTGTGAACCTGGTCATCCCTTTTAGAAATATCAGAAAAAATAATTGTCTGTATCTGGAATTTTCTTCAAAATGGGGCATCCCAAAATAATTTTTATTAAAGTATAGTTGGGATACTATATCATACAGTTTCAAATGTACAATAAATAACATGCTACAAGGCCTCTACTTTAAAATAAACATGCTAAATTAAACTAAAAAAATCTCAAAACAATTTTATGCTTTCTTCCTTTTCTTTTTGTAATAATATGATTAAAGTATAATTGTATTTTTGTGTTTTACAGTTTGACAGTTTTTACTTGTATGTGACAATCTTTTCTTTATCACTTCACATTTGTATCTCAAACATTATATTATGTGCACTTCACACCAAGTTGTTTAGTTAGTGAAATAGTATTGGCCTAAAATGTAAATTCCCCAACACTACTCAGCCAAAAATTGGGCAGAATCCATCAGGTCTTCTGAATTCCATTCAGTTTTAGATTTACTGGTTCCTCTATTTACTATATTAAAACACCGCTGCCCTAATACTTTAGAGAATACCACACAATATCAACGAAAGCAATAATTCTCAACCTTAGTTATCTGACTCTGAAAACATAATGTGAATTGATTGCTCCTCTTTGAGAATCACGTAAGCCTGAACTTTCTAATTATTCTACTGTCATTACTGCTTTTACTGTTCCAATAATGAAACATTTCCAACTAATTAACATTTGAATTGTAACGGTTTTTATAGTTAAACCATCTGGCATTTTTACACTTTTCTTAAACAGACTCACATTTTGAAATTACTTCCAAAATGGTTAGTACTGTTCTTTTATCTATGTTTTTTAATCTCAATCTTCAGTAAATATTAGACTATACTATTAAAAACATTTGTTTTTCCTTCAATTCACTGTTAAAGGAAATGTCCTCATTTAAGCAGTCTTTTAGTGAATGCTAGTAAATAAAATAAGTTCAGCTTATTCAAGAATCAATTTTTCATTGTTCCCAACTTTTGGACGTGTTCAGTCCATGTGTATGCTTGACCTGTGCGTTGGGAATAAAAAAATGATTTTGCAGTGTGAATGTGAAGGGCCTTTCTAGAAGTAGCAGACACTGTCAGTGTCCTACCAACATCCCTGGAACAAATTTTTCCTTTTTCCATGTACATTAGTAAGACTTCTCATAGTCCACACCTACAAGTCTTTGTCTGAAATCACTCTAGCTACTTGAATCTGGCTGCTTACAAGGAAAAGTGCCATGGGTTTCACTAATGATTCACACAGTTTGGTGAATAGACACTCTAGCTTACTCTTCCTCAGGAATCATCATATTTATTAAGACTCTTACCTGAGTTGCATTAGAATGGCCTATAGGTACAACAAAATGCACTGACCAATTTAGTATTTTTGCAATTTTTGAAAAAGTAAGAACCATTTGACTGAGTGGTGAGCATCCAAATGCAATACATAGACAATGCATTATAGAATTGTACACCTGGAACCTACATAATTTTTAGTAACCAATGTCACCCCAGTAAATTTAATAATAAAAAAGGTATATAAAAAAGAAAGTGGAACATTTGATAATCATCAGAGACAGTGAAATCAGAGGCATTGAAACATTACCTCTCCTTCAGCAACCAGAGAGCCAACTGTGATGGAAAATCAGGTTGAGGATCTAATGTTTGAGCAGCTAAATTGCTACACTTGTTGAATTCACAACCCATATGAGTTCATATATGAGAGCTACTTTCCATGGATCTGACCATACTGTGGGCAGAAAGAAACAAAGACAAAAAATTAAGGAAAACAACACCAAGATTATTCCCAAGTCATTTTATAAGGAAAGGTACTGGAAAATGCCACTCAAATATCCCTACTTATTTCTGATAGTCAGGATATACTCGTAGGCACTCATGTAGTTATGAAAGAAGATGGAGAATGATTTATTTTAGAATATGACATGCCAAGCTGAATATTTTCCTGTGGAGGAAGATGGTGAAAATGGACTTTAGGGAGAGCTATCAGTTTCTGCTAAAATAGCTGGTTTCTACTTTAATCGCTGGTTGTTTATTTCATCTTACCCACAGAGCACATTAAACCCCGATATAATCATCTCAACAAGTTGTTGTATTATGCTCAAAGTACATTGTATTTAGCTAGTGCAGGATCCATTCAATCAAATCTAGAAGTGGCTCCACTTGGTCTGAGAAGCAGTCATAGTCAAGAGGTCCCCAAGGAGACATAACAACTAAATGTGATATATAACGTGGTAGTGGAAGAGAAAAAGGACATCATGTGAACATTAAGAAAAACTGAATAAAATTGGACTTTAATTGACATTTTGTTATTATTTATTCAATATTTATCAAACTTGTAATGTACCATTATAAAATGTTAATAATTGAGGAAACTGGGTATGCAATGTATGCTGACTACCAGTACTATCATCTTGTGTTTCTTCCAATAAATCTAAAATTATTCTAAAAAGTAAAGTCCATTTAAAATTTAAAAATGCTAGGTGGTTATTTTTACCTAGCAGCGGTTCTCAACCTGTGGGTTGTGACCCCTTTGGGGGTTGAACAAACCTTTCACAGGGGTCTCCTGAGACCATCAGAAAACATATTTATGTGAACATGTACCTATGTGGACCAGTCACACTTGCATAGAGAGGAGCTACCAATAATTTTATGGTTGGGGGTCACCACAACATGAGGAACTGTATTAAAGGGTCATGGCATTAGGAGGGTTGAGAACCACTGACTAGAGCATCTGCTAAAGTGTCTGTGGATTTGGAATATATTTTGAAGGTAAATCGTCAACATATTGTAATGGATGAGAAATGTGAATAAAAGGAATCAAGAATAAGGTCTATGTTTGTAGTCTGAAAAACTGGTGAATAATTGAAACCAAGGATCCTTATGACTTTGATTAAATGTAGCTTTGAACCCTAGCCATATATCCCCTCATAGACCTCGCATTTTCTCTGGCTAGTCAGCAACCACAGAGACATCAGAAGACAACAACCTGCACCTGACTAATGGTCATAAGATCTGGACCTCTAACAGGATAGTTATCACTGTGACATAAGTTATGTTTCAGCTCCTGAACCCTAGGGTAAAATAACCCCCATCTGTATTTCCATGAAACCAGACAGAGGGACATAGGAACAACTTCAGAGAATTCTCAAGACCTGAAGCAATTATTGGTGACTCTTATCTCACCTCTGACAAACCACCACCAACATGACCTGGAAACCTCTAACCCATGTATCTTGTGATTTTTGAGAAATACAATCTGTAACTGGCATGTCATCTGGGAGCTGAATCTTTTTTAACCATTTGCTTCCTGTAGTCTGGATTGGCTAATTCTCTAATACACCCTATTTCTCTAACGCAAACTCCTGTGTCTGTATTTCTTTTGTGCCAGTGCACACAGGCAGACTCAAATATTGGGATGCTGGTACCATCATTGCAGTATTTAACGAAGTAGGGCACACTAGATTACTATCTAATTATTGGGGTTGTCTCTTGGAGTTCTCTTTTAATATTTAATTTTGAGATGCCTGTTACACAGCCAATTGAAGATGTTTAGTAGTTTGATATCTGAGTTTGAAGCTCAGAGAAAAAATATCAAGATTAGAGGTGTTAGTTTGAGAGTTACTGATGCATGGATGACTAATAAAAAACATTGAACTATGTAGAATCACACTTGATATCCAAATCATATTATTATGCTTGCCTTGTTTCTTGAGATTGTTGTGTTTTCCTTGCGTGGGCATGCTTTAAGAATTTTTGTTGAAAGTCAGACATGACGTATCCTGTATCTGTAATGAGGTTCAAGGCCGTGAGTGTGAAGTTACGTTAATTCGGGTAGCCGTTGGGCTGTAGTTATATTTGCTCCAGCTATAGGCGCCAAAGGCTTCGGTTACTCTGGTGTTTTTGTTTTTCCCTCTCCCTTTTCTTTGGATTTCTCCAGGAACTCCTCCTTCCATAAAGTCTGCACCTTCCTTTTCTTTCAGCTATAATCTACTGTTACTGTAATGGAGCTGTGGAGTTGGTGACAAGGTGTGGAGGAATAGAAGCTTTCTATAAGCTTATTAGATATGTCTTTTAGTTATGCTGTGTGCCTGGGCTGTAACCCTCACAATATTTCTAGATCTCCTCCCCTTAGGTGACACAGGAAGACGACAAAGAGCTAGAGTTGAGTACATTTTTCTTCTCCCTAGGTGAAATAAGGCTCTATATAGTCTTTTCTCTTGGAGAGTGAGTGCTTAGGGCAATATTCCGGCCACACTTTACAATGTTATTCCTCTCTATCTGTAAATCATGAGGGGAATTTTTTTCCTTGGCTCTTTATCGTGAGAAGCTGGTGACATTCCTGAGGTAAAACCCACAAAACTATGTGTGTAGAGGCATGCTAAGGCTTCAGTCCCTTGGAGTTTTTCATCCACTTGCTAGCTACACTTAGCATCCCGTAATTAATGAAAATTAGCATTTAACTGTTCTTATCTGTTTATAGTTCCAGAGGCGCCTCTGCTCCAGATAGGCTGTGATCCTCTCCATTTGTACGTAGAGGGTGCCGGGAAAAAAGTATACACATTTTAAGAAAGAAAAAAAACTGTATTAAAATTGTAATAATCAATATATACTGATAACGAAAGATGAATACAAGTCATGTTTGACTTCTGCAATTACAAGAGGTGCTCAAATGGTTGCCATCAGTGTCCACTTTTGATTATGGCGAACTACTGCTTAAGCAACGTTGACCGAAGTGTCCACTTGTATCACTGCACGTGCCAGTTCAGTTTCCTCCTGAAGCACAATGGATGCAATTGTTAAGCTTATTGGAGTTTCTGTTGCATACTCATATGTCTATTGTCATTGTACTTCCACAAACTTCTCAAATTTCAAATTTTACTTCAAAATGGTCTTTCTCGCCTCAAAAAACAAGCATGCTTTCATCATTTTCTTTTGACTGTCCTGCCTGTCACATGGTGACACTAGCATTCATTTGATTAATGCCATCTTTTGAGTGAAAGTCACACATTGCTACATTGCTACCATAATTCAATTCACCTTTGAAATGTAATACATAGATAACATTGCTTAAATTGTGTATACATTTTTTTGGCATACCTGGTATTTCTCCAGATTTCAGAGTGGTGGTTTGCCCTGGGACCTCAATACTCTAATGGAAAAAAAATTATTTTTTAAAATTTTTGATAATCTTATTGTCAGCATGGAATGACAGCTTTTAAACTCTTCACATGTTGGAACTGAAATCAGTATTATTTTCTTCTTTATCTTTGCCTGAACTCTTGTCTTTTAACTGGTCTATTTTCACTCTATCAACCTTGATTTTTCAAAACAGATTCTACAACTGGCTTTCAGAATCATAAGTGTTCAATGAATTTCCATCACCTTTACAGTAAATACCAAGTCCTTCCTGCAATCATCAAGGTCTCCATGGCCAGGTATCCTCAAACTCATCTTCTAATCATCTCGCCGTTCACCAAAATGCTGCTTTCTTGTGATGAACAAATTAAACTTGTCTCAGATTCTGGACTACTCCTATTTGGTGTTTTCTTCACCTTAAATTCTGTTTAGATGGCTTAGTACCTCATTTCACTTAGGTGTCTTGAAAATATCTCTTCATCACCATTGTCATTTTCTAACCGTTTTATCTAAAATTAACACCTCAGTACACCCTTGCATCATTTACTCTGTTCATTTTTTTATAGCATTAACAGTTCCAGAAATTATATGATGTAATGAAATATATATTTATTTGATATCTGATTCCTCACTAAAATATAAGCTCCATGAGGGTAGGAAACGTTTCTCTCTTATTCACTACTGCAGATTTGGTTTCTAAGGTACGTGTAACAAGTGGTAGGTGATCACATTTATTATATTGAATGAATAACTATCTGAAATCCAGAGTAATGTGCTTCTAAATGTTAAATGGCCAATGAAGTGGAGCAATGAAGGGAGCATAAGATCAATAAAAAGCCTTTGTATGTAAAATACCTCTGAATTTTGTAGTAAGAATGTTTTTATAAATTATCCATTATTCCTTTTAGTCCTCTGTTGCTTATTATGAGATATGGACTTTTATGCTGATATCAGAGGTCTTAAATAAAAGGAAATTGTAAAAATACTTGACAACGCACATATGGGTTAAATAAATACAAAATATTATATTAATCTCTTGTTTTTTAAATTCTAATTTGTTTATCAGCTTTTATGCATTAGTGCATTAGTTAAGAATTCTGAGATTATGCAAGTTAAATTGGTCTTGTCTTTGTTTTGTTAGCCTACAAAAATTAGAAAATGTATTTTTAAAATTCTATTGTTATATTTAATAAAAGTATTACAGTTGCATTCTAAAATTATATAACAAATTATTTGTTCTGTAGATATGCTTTCAATAATTAGACCTCGAAAAGAATAATTTCAAATATTGAAATATTGGATGTAAAATTTTCAACATACTTTTTAAAGTTGCAGTTGTCAGAATTGTTATTTCTTTACATCCCAATAAAAGCATAATATGCCAATGAAGTTAGTCATTTTAATTACTTAGAATACGTTTCTCTGGATTTCCCACGAATATTACTTTACTTATGCCCATCCCATTAAATTTAATGGTTGATTCATCAATATTCTTCAAATTTTAATAATATATCACAACCTTAAAATACTATAATATTTAAAAATGTAATGGTTAAAATATACCTCTATTTTCTGAGGCAGTAAAGAAATAATATAAGTCATGCATTCTTTTCTCAAACTTGTACTTAAGGGGTCTACAGAACTCACAAGCAAGTTGACAATCTGTCAAAATAAAATGAATATTAGGGAAATTTGGGGAGCATTAGAAAGTGGATCGGTTGATGTGTATGTCATAATTGGAACTCGTGGAGAAGAAAGTGTCTTATAAGTAAGAGACATAAGAGAGTGGGAAAATGTGTTTTATGTAATTATTTTAACTTACTCTGGTAGCAACTAGAGAACATTCAGACATCAGCTAGCTGAGCACCTGCTAGATTTCAAAGGATAGTCTCTGACGTCTTTATGTGCCCCTGTAGTGCAGTCGTAGTTGACAACAAAAACATAAAGACTGGCTGTTCTCTTAACATTCCCTTCCGCCCGCCAATTTATATATTCCAAGAGTTAGAAATACATAATATGTGATAAATTTTCTACAATAATTTTAATGTCTGAAAAATCAGTCCAAATATTAGCTCAAAAACTTGAAACAGTTTTTGACATCTCTTCATTATTTTATAAAGTGAAAAAAATTAATCTCCAGACAATAGGGGGAATATGTTATTTTATATTTTATTTCTTTAGAAATAGTTAAGAGCTTTGTTGGAGGGCAGTAGCTAAAAATGAATTAGAATGGCATAATCACTATTCTACTGCTTCCTTTGTTACTTTGATTTTAATTTTTCAATATTAATAATGTTTTCTCATATTAAAAAGGAAGTAAATCCTACCAGAATATTTGTCTTTGCATGTATTTCGGCTTAGGAAATTGGATAATTGATTGATTGGAAATAAGTGCAACTGTATGTTAGGAAATGCCTGCACTTATTAATAACATTGCTAAAAACAGTACCAGGAATTAACATATGTCATTTTCTATATCCCATCAACATAAAATTGATAACGAATGCCATCCAATTCAATAATTCTCATTTGTCTTTTATGTAGGTGAACTATAAATATGAGATTGTCTCTTAACTTTTAATGTCACAATTCTAACTTTAGTATTGGATGGCTGAAGGAAAAAATAAAGGAAATCAATATATAATTTCCTTGGTTTAGGTTGTGATACGTCTCAAATTTAAGCAGGTAATACCTCTTTTTCAATTCTTTCTTCAACATACTTATTGGTGGTTTGATGTTGAGCAGTTAATTTAACCTATCTTATTCTCAGTTACAAACATCATTTGTAAAAGTAGAATAAGAGGGCCATTTTCGAGATGGTAAGCTCAAAGGAGATGAATGTGGAAAAATAAGCATGAAATCAGGCACATAGAGCTCAAAACATTGTGTGGTGATTATTAAGAGAGTTTGTTTTATGAATATTTGAAATGAGAATTAATACAACCTGTTTATTAAGTTAATGAGCAAATAAAAATAATTTTTACATGTCTAGAACTGGGCATTACAATTAGATTTTATATACTATATAATTATAGCTGTGCATAAGAAATACCTAACCTTGGAAAATGAAATAATTTACTGTGAAAACTACAAATGGAAAATTATTTTATTCAAATTTTATTTAATCAATATGTGTAAACCCAAAACTTTATCACACATTGTGACATGATATATATTATTTTTCTGTGATTTTTTCCAACTGAAAATGTATGAGAATCAGAATTAATTTCACAAATCTTCTATTTTTCTATTTCTTGGGCTAGTTAAGGACTATGTGTGTTTACTTTCATGTACTTGTGTGTATGAATAATTATTTTATATTTAATAAACTTTTTACTGCAGATGCCATATTGAAACATTTTTGTCCTACTTTTAAAAATTGTTTATATTATTGAAACTACTGTGTGAATTGTCCTTTTCAGACAATCTTTTTAATATCAAACAAAAATACTGACTTATGCTCTTCTTAAAATAGGTTAGGATATATGAGAAAAACAAGTATTTCTATATACTTTATGTGATTTTAACTCATACTAAGAATATACCATATAATTCACTAAGGAAATACATTTATTGATTATACAGAGATATTTACATGGTATGAATAACATACTTTTAAGTAAAATATAATGCTTTCAAAATTTCATCTGTGCTGTGTGAAGACATGAAAATACGCTTTTTTTTTTTCTGTCTGTGATTTTACTGGTCTGACGTGTATATTTACCCTTTGATACTCAGTTCCTTATTTCATTCTATTTGCTGATTACATTTAAAAAGTAGATATTACTTAATGATTCAAGAGAATTTGTACTTAGGTCTGGAAGCTATGTGATTTATTTTTCTCCAACAGTAATGTTTTTTTGCAAAATATGAGTAGGGTCCATCAGAATGAGACAATTTTATGGATGATAAAAAATGACATTTTAGCAGCCAGATAATTTTTCTCTTGTGTGGATGGAATATACAGAAGTTGAATCTTTTTCTACTTAGCTGTGATTATACTCCAATCTTTTAGGGCCATGATAGTTATTAGTCTTTTATACATTAGTTGATAATGAACAAAACAAAATTTGTAATTAGAAAATGCTGACATGTAGAGAAAAACAAACTATAATTTTATTCCAATTGACTTGTATGCACTTAACTTATTGATTTAACTATATTATACTATATTTTACGGAGTGACTATCATTTTCAGATGACTGCAAGACATCTCTTGCCAATATGTAAATAAAGAATTCATGGGAAGTTAGCAAAACATAAAATATAATAAACTCTAGAGATGTGTACAAATATGTTACTCAGTTTTTAATGCTATAACAAAAGATCATAAAGCAAGTGGCTTAAACTGTAGGATTTTATTTTTTCATAGACCAGAAGGTTGGGAATCCAAGACCAAACAACATACTGGCTGATTCTGATCCTGGCTTGCAAATGTCCACCTTCTCTCTTCTCATTGTGTCCTTATATGGCCAAGAGAGAATGAGCTCTGGTCTGTTTTCCTCTTATTAGAAGACACAAATTCCATCATGGCGGCCCTACATTCATGACCTTATTTAAACCTAATTACCTCCTAACTGTGGGATCCCAGAAAAATGAACATTGACTTCTGCCAAGTAACACTTCACAGTTTTTGATATATCAACTGGTTGCTTTACAAATAGAAGGAGGTCTATAGGCACACCCAGTATAGCCTGACAATGCATGTGGAAAGAATAAAATGACAAATCGAACAGACATGATACTGTTTGAAACATTCAAGGAATAATAATACTAATTTTGTATGTGAAGAGGTATTTATGAATGGGTAAGAGTGATAGGAAGTTTCTTGAAAGGGAGTCTTTAGTGTGGTCTTACATGGTGAGCTGTCATCACCCTTACATATTAGTCTGTTTTCAAATCTCTATATTCAGAAAGATATAAACCTCAAGTCATCTATTCATGAAATCCTAGTTTTTCTTTGAAAGAGTTTGGGTAAAAAGTAACAAAAATTAATGAAATCTTTCAAAAATAACACAAATACTTTATTTCATCATCAAGTTCCGTGTGTAATTAAGTTATAATATAGATTTCCTCTACTCTGTTAGTGGACAGAGGAAGAATGCTCCAGTCATGCTTAAATACATGGTCATGTTTAGACATCTTTAAGTTTCTAATCTACCTACTTCTTAACATTAGACAGAATTGTGAGATGGCCTCTCAAGATCCTCTTTCTCTGGTATAAATAGACTTTTTTCATGTTATTGAATTAGTGGGATATGTGCTGAAGTGAAGGGATCTTATAGATACCTTTAAGGTTACAAATGAGTTGATGTTTATTAAAATAAAATATTATCCCCCAATGACCCTAACCTAATTAAAAGAGCCCTTAAAATAGACTGGATTCTTCCTAATAAAAGAGATTCAAAGAGTGAGAAGGAGTCAATGATAGCAAGATTCTCCAATGCCGGCTTTTAACATGGAGGGGTTCACAGGCAGGGCATGTCTGTGGCCATTGAGAGCCGAGATAGAAACCAAGTTGACAACCAGAAAGGAAATGGAGACCCCAGTCATACAACTGCCGGAAAGTAAATTTTGACAACTTAAGTAAGCTTAAAGTGATTTTTCTCAATGTCAAAACAAAGGAACAATAAAACCAAACCATACCAAACCAAATCAGGCTGGCCTACATCTCCTACATCTTGATTTTAGCCTGTGAGTCTTAAGCAGAGAATCAGGTTACTCTCTTACTAGACTCTTGACCTATAGAAACTCTGAGATAATTTTTTAAGCCTCTAAATTCATGTGATAATACCTTGTTATGCAGCAATAGAAATAGAATATACTCCTCACAATAATCATGTTAGAAATTATCATTTTTCTCAATGGCTGGAAAATCAAGTTTCTGATTTCTTATTCTTAATATGTTGAACTAAGTAGTTTTTTTGTTTGTTATTGGCAACAAGTTCATTAATAACTAACTTTAAATTGAAGATATTAGAGAGATGTTACAAACAGTTTATAATGAATAGAATTTTGACTGCATGCATTATGTGGTTTGTTTCTATTTATCCAAGAGAACAACATAATCACTCCCTTACTAATTAGGAGCCTCATTATTACTTAGCATTCACATCACTTACTATTCATGTAGTAAGAATTGCATTAGCACTAGTTGTTATCAATTGCCACTGAATGTAATCCCTTGGTAATAAACTAAGTAAAAGCAATAGTACAAAATCAATTAATAATTAATTACAAAAACATTAAATATAAAAATATTACTTCAAAATACATAATGAATGAAACTATCACTTGACCTCAAATAAGAAACTCAGCTTCTATTTAGCAGGAGACTTGGAGTAACTTGAGGAAATGGTTGTAATCCATAGCTAAATATTTATATCCAGATATGCTTGTTTTCTCTTTCTCTATGCATATGAGCTGTTTTCACAACTTCCCAAATAGAAGACATTATTTTTTAATGCTTGCCATGTACCTATGACTAAGAAGTATTAGTTTTGTTCCAGAACTTAGAAACTAATCAGGATCCCACATTGTATGCGGGTGTGTAGAGATGGGGACTGGATGCATCAGGCCCACAGTAAACTTTCAAATCAACATTTCTAGTATTCATTCTTAGAAAATGTTAGTATGTCTTTTACTTATTGACTTGGACTGTATATTCTAAATAGTTAGATTTCTACTCCTTTTTTATGTTTACAAATCTGGTATTCTGATTCTCCAGAATATGGATTCACTTTTGTTCTACTCATATCATCCTTAATAAGACTATCTTTTAAAATATTTGTAAAGTTTCTAGAGGTATTCTGCTTGCAGATTTAAATACAGTTTCAAATGTTATGATTTATTGTCTCAGCTACTGCTGAAATAGAATTTATGTAACATTCATTTTCATTTTAAAATGTTCCTTGCCATCTGCATTTTGTATGATAAATTATATACTGAGTGAAAAACAATTTGACTGCTTCTTGCATCTTTCTCTGCTCTGCGGTAATTTATTTTACTATCTCTTCTGTAGTCATTGACTTTAAATAAATATTTTCTCTAATAAATGATTTCTAAGTAATAGCATGAAATATCTGTCTTTTCTTTTATTTCTTTCTTTTCCCCTTTTTTTTTTCTTTCTTCCTGGTGGACATAACAGATTCCAGATAATGGAGAAGTTAGGATACTAAACTTTTTGTTAGACATGATCTTTGAATTTATTGCTTAAAAAAACAAACCTAATTTCTTATTTCAAGCTGAAGTATAAAGGGGTATTACAACTGTATTTAATTAGTTGAATCAGAAACATACACTTTTATTTTAGACAAATGAGAAGAAAAGTTAATCTTCACACTTCTAAATTGTCTCTAATATACTGACAGTTACATTTACACAATGCAATCACAAACAAAAGACATTGAAGTTTGGTCATAAAGGCTATCAATTTTCAAAATGATTCAAAAAAATTTTTTTGAAAAAATATAAAAATAATATGCACTCTCTGTAGCTATTTATAGTTTTGTATTCATTTAGTATGATACAACTGGTAAAAATAAAATCAATTCTTAGAAAATTAAATTTAATCATGTACCAGATAAGCAGTTTTAATTATATCTTTTCAATTATTTACAATTAAACTTATATTATTCTTAGTTAAAAGAAGTTATAGATTTTTGGTTGCTGTTTAACCAAAATGCTTAATAACAATTTATTTTTTATTTACAGAGTTATAATTATTTTTATTTAGAACTTATATTTGGTATTGTTTGTGTATATTTCAAATTACATATATATATATACATGTTTATATTTCAAATTATATATGTACACATATGTATAATATTTAAATGTCTTTTGATATTTTCAAAATGTTTAACAGTTAAATATAATTTTAACTACGAACACTATTATGCTTAGTGTAGTATGCCTTATATAATGCCTTATAGCAGATACTGTTTTTCATTTCAAAACATATTAATGATTTGGGAAAACAAATATGTATACTTGATTTTCCATTTCTTTTTATACATTTTTATAATTTTTATGTTCACAATTCAAATTGAAAATTACCTTGATTCAGATTATTGTTGACAAGAGTAATAAAGTGATTAGTTTTTACTTATTCTTCAAGTTATTAATCATTCCCTCTCAAAAGCTGTAATTTAAAATAACCTTAATAATGCATTTACTGATATAAATGTTAAAATATAAATAATTTCCCCCCAAAATCCTCAGTACATTTCTTTTGAAGCTGTACTGATTTAAACAATTAAAATAAATATCAATTATGTGCAAGGAGCAAGCATTTCCAAATACGTGTGTAATTACCATATTAATGCCCAATGAAGCTCTTACTTTATGCCATGTTCTCCCCATTTTCCGAAAGGACTAAACATTCCTATTGTCCCTATTTTACAAGTTTTATTTCTACCTCAAAATTCATTATGTGGCCATATTCTTATGACTTTTGATTTTCATTAGAGATCATTATACTATGGGGAAATAATCATATCTCAGAGACAATATAAGCAGGGTTTTCTCAGTCTTGGTTACATAGCATTGTGGTTTTAAATTAATGTCTGAACACTGAGATCAATTAACACTTTTAAGGAAATATTTTCTGCACAACAAATTGCATTTCAATTATCTTGTGGATGGTTCATTGTCATAAAGGGTAATTTAAGAAAATTCTTATCACTGCTTGGTTATAATGAAATGGAAAGTCTGATAAACATTAACCCCTACAAACTGATAAGAAAATAGGAAATGAAAATATTCTTTAGAGTGTTGAAATGTTTTAGGATAAATATTCATATCAGATGAGTAATGTAATAATCTAAACTAAGGCAGAATGTTTAAGGAATAATAATGTAAAAATAATAGTGTCAGTGAGTGCCTTGTGTCTCTGCAGTATTTTGCACACTGGCTAACTTAGTTTTTTCTCTGGCGGTAATACCTCCAACACACTATTCAAACAAAGAGTGCTATTTTCAGATGGAAAAGATCAGGTGGAAACATGCATTTCATATATTGGGTCAGAAAATGAAACTGTTGAGAAAAAATCAAATTAAATAATAAAATTAAATTAAATAAACACTTTACCTAGCTGTGTCTGACTTCAAATTTGGAAACTCTTGGTCATAGGGCCCAATGAGCAGATGTTTCAAACTCAATTGGTAAGTTATAAACAAATGCAGGGAATGGATACCATAGTTATTTTTACATAAAACTCATCTTCACCTTTGAATCCCAAATTCCAGTTGTAATTATAATAAAAAATCCTTTTATATAGCAGAATGCTTTTCCCTTCAGCCACATGAGTACTGACTTGAAAGTGACCCTGAAGATAATGAAGGGTGAGAGACTTTGTGCTGTTAACTAAAATAGCAGCTCAGCGACTCCTTCTGGTGTTGGCTTCCAATGCAAGCACTTAGAACTTCACCTTAAGTAAAATATTATTTTGTTCCCCTAAAGTGAATAACACATCCAATAATTAAATATCAGAACTAATATTGAAAAATAAAGACACATAAAATGGCAGTGTACTCCCTACAACTGACAGAAATTCTACATTATGTCATTGTGACCAGATTTTAGGAAGCACAGATATTATCTGAACCATAGGAGACACTGAAAAATGGGGAAAATTTTTTAAAAATCCTGCTTACACATTCATCATGTGTTGATTAATTTTATTCATAATAGATTGTGTGCTTGTTTTTTGCTTCCCCCAAACAAAGGTACAAACAATGCTGTTAGCTCTTCACGGCCTAATAGGATATAGTCTAAATAAGTATTGTTCATTGCAACAGAGCATAGTAACTTTTTCCAAATACCTAAGTATATGAATATTGGATTTGAATAAACTGCATCATTAAAGATGTAAATGAGTATATGCCAATGTATTATTAAATGGAAACATGAGGTATGGATATATTTTTAAAGAATTTGATCTTAAATCTCTGAATGATGAGTTTTAATACTTCACCAGAAAAAATGGGAATTTTAGAGAAAAATTTATAATTCAAGACATGAAAAATATTTTGCTGCATATATATAAAAATATTAATGACATCACTGTAGACATAAATATGAAAAGTATTATTTGAAATACAGTATTTTTATTTTTTAGCCACATGAATGCTAAAATGAAAAGTTCAAAGGGGATAATATGATCTGAATTAGAATCACAGATGTCACCAACATAATTGTAAAAACCTTGGCGATTCAATTAATTTCTTTATACTTCAGGGTTATTATTTTAAGTGGTAATGAGAATTTTAATCTGAAACATTTGTTGTGAGGAATTTATGAGTCAATGCAAGAAAAATGTCCTGGAGGCTGATGAAAATGTTAAAGCTTAAGTTAGTTTCCCGTTAGAAATATGTGATATTGACTTAAAATCACTTTTTGATAAAAATATTTAATAAGTATAAGCAAAGTAAAATGAAGCTAAATTAAATCCAGAGATTTAAAACAATCCCATGTATGCATGCGGAATAAAAAATAGATTATGCAGAATAGAAAATGCGAACCCAGAAAAATAGATACTTTATTTTTACTCACATTTTATAATTTCTCTTCTATCATTCTATATGTAGGCATTAGAAAAGACTAATTTATATACTTCTCTTCAGTATTAATTTTTAAATATAACAAATGAATAAAATACTATTTACTATAAAATATTTAGTGAAACAACCTCAATATTTGAGTTAAAGTTTTTATTTGTAACATTTCCCTCATGATAGTTGCCATTTAACATTGCATCGATGGAATTCACATCTAATGGATGCACTTTTAGAGATGTGCTTCAAATCTGGAATTGATTAGATAATACTTGGGTCTATCAATGTTCCAATTGGCTTTCTCATAGACATTGTTAAGCTGATACTGTTATGTGTGCTGGTATGCAAAAGGCCAACATTTCCATGACATTTTGAATAAAAATAACAAAGTGAGGAGGACTGTCCTATTAGAAACCAATAAGTACACAGGAGTAATTTAGATTTCTTGCACTCTGGGAAGGCAAATCCCTATCCAAAGTAAGTGTTTATTTCAGGAAATAAAAAATGATGCTCCTTCCATAATGGAAGCAGTCTAATGTAATCATCCTGCAAATCACCCCAAGAACGAAGCTTTAGTGGGGGCTCGGTGTCAGTTTTTGCTTCTGATGGATTAAGCATTCATAGTAGCCTTGGAGAGTGGAAGGTCATGTTGCTGAGCCCATGCATGACTTCCATTCCTGCCGCCATGGCCACTTTGTTCATCATCCCACTGGGCAATGACAGAGGCTGCTAGGGAAAGAGGATGACTGGTATCCTCAAAACAGGTCATCCTATTCAATTGATCATTAAAATACTTCTCTGCTGAGTTCACCTTTCAGTGAGCATTTATGAAGGACACAGATATCTTCAGTTTTTTAGCAAATTCAGAGCCATTCCATATACCTCTTTCCCAGATTTCTTTGTTAGGAGTTCTCCAGTCATGTTCAAGTCCCTATCTCGCCAAACCCATAAATCAACATAAATACTTGCATCTGGCCATTTCTCATCCAAAGCAAAGTAAAAAAGGAAGAATACTGCCTGAAATTCTGCCCACCTTCACCACTGCCTTTCACTGATATTCGCACTGTAGCACTCCAGCTATCCACTTTTAGGTGGGGCCTGCAATCCTCCAGAAAAATCTTCAAACCTTTATAGTTGTGGGTACTGTTTCCTCTCCAGGATGTAGAACAGAATCACACATGGTACCTAGTTGTTATATCTCTTAGAGTTCCTCAGTCATTATTTCTTTTTCTTGCCCTTAACATTGTTGAAAATTATAAACCAGCTATTTTATATGTCTATTAGTTGAATTTATCTGATGTTTCCTAATTATTAGATTCATATTATGCTTTTTGTCAGGCATACCACATCATCTTCTCATATGTTGTGTCATGTACCTCATACCATGATGTAATTTTTTCCTCAATATTGGTAATCTTAGCTTTGATCACTTGGTTAAGGAACTGCCTACAAGTTTTCTCCTAAGTCAATTAATAATTAACTAATTAGTAAGCATGCTGTAGGTATCTGTTTTGAGATTACATAATCATCCTGTTCCTCACCAAACTTTAATCCACTAACTTTAGTCTAGATTTTTGAGGATTTATATTTATTTGTGTTCTACTCTATGAGGGAGATACTTCCTTTTTTCTTTTTTTTATGTAATCAGTTATAATACACCATATCATTATTTACTTTGACACTCAATATATGAGGAATAGACCTTCAAATATGTTCACTCAAATTATATTTTTGTTCATCTCCCATAGATTGTGTTTGAATCTAGATATAGGACTTTGCAAATAAAAGCTAATAGAATTCAGTGATATTTGAAAAAATGAACAAAAAACAAGCAATATATCTTAATCATTTGTGTAACAGAATATTTCCAAAAGTTGAAGAAAAGACTTCTCCTTAATTTCAGAGAGAAATAGATCACAGATGATGTCATCACACATTGTTGACCCAGTATTTTATGCGCCAAAGGAAACCAGGTTAAAATATTGGATAGCAATAATAAAGAATGAAGCATTACACAAGGACCCCAGCTCCTTTGACATCAAGCCTTGATTGTCTTGATACAAATATGGAAAACCATTTACTTACTGCACATAATACTTTTAGAAACTTCCCAAACTCTATTTATAGTGGCACCTCAAGCAATCATTGCCATTAATGGCCATTTTGGGGGCCTTCAGAGTCATTGGTATTTGATTATGAACAGTGAACTGAGAGAAGAAAATTGGTGGCAGTTGTGTGGTGGAATAAGTAATACCTTTAAGTTCTACAATTCTGTGTTTATGCACATATAATGCAATCAAGTCAAAAAGGGTACATAAAATAGAAAAGAAATATGAGCAATTTTGCTGGTGACTATTATATGAAACCATACATAGTCATGATTTTTTTACTTAGTATTTTGTAAAATACTAAGTAATGTAAAAGTAACAGTAAGTTGACATCTTTTTCGTTTTCCATTCAAATATTTATTTATAATGTAACACATATTAAACACAAACTAACAAACACACAAAGAAAACTTGGCCATTGTTTTCCTAATTTCTCTAGTAATTTCTCTTTCTATTACCCTACTTAAAAATGACAGCTAGATGCTCAAATACTTTCTTCATATGATGCTATTTATCCATATATTTGCAAATATATGGATAATTAGCTAAAATATAGGAGTTCCTTTTCAAACTTTTATGATATGTAACATTTCACATGAGTAATGAATGGCGAATAGTGAGAGCTTATCTGATACCTCTTACATAGCACTTCGGAATCTCCTGGATCACCATAGTCTTCTTTCACCTGCTGCTAAAGTGATCAACTCTGAATGCATTTTAATCAAGTCAAGTAGATGCAAATTGAAAATACCTCAGTTCATATTCATACCACTTGCATCTCATTTATGCCTTGAGGTGTCATTCATGCAAGACTCAGAGGTGCCTGGGGTTTAACATTTCTAGGAGTAAAACACATACAAATTGGAGACTGGAGCTGGTGAACTAAATCCTCCCTATCAGAGTTTCAGGACAGTTTCAGGGATACTCAGGACGTTCCCACCAGATCCAACCATCAGTCCCACTCAAGGCAGATATCTCAGCTTCATAGTATATCTACATACTGGCTTTCTCCCCAATATGTCCTCCCTGATTCCCTGGGAATTCCCTAAAAATGCTATCAAAGAAGTTATCAATTCACACTCCTTTCTTTGTAAAATTACCTGAGCTAATAGGACAAGCTTTACAAATATATTTAACTGATGTAGATTTAATTGGCATAAACAATTTAAATTAGGATACAATGCTGAAAAATAAATCATAGCTACACTGAAGAAAGTTGTTTCTTTAATGCCTTGAATTTTTGTCTTTATTTCTAAGACGCTCTCCTGACATAATGAAAATAAAAACATGACTCATAAATATATCTTTAAAGTGCCTTTTGCCTTTAATCAGTGTTATACTAATTATGTTTCTGAGTATATAATTGTCTTAGCTCTTCTGAAAAGGAAAAATACTCAGTTTTCATGAGACAAAGATTTTGTCCCCAAATGTGAAAAAAAATTATTTAAATTCCTCAAATTATAATCAGATAGGTTTTTTGCAAACCATGATTACACACTGTCCCTATAATTTCTTGGTACACATTTAGCCTGTCTTGTGTATGATCATTGTACAGCAATAATACAATAGCTTCTCCTTACATGACTCTTGAGACTACGGTTCCTTTTCTCACATTTGCATAGAAGGCATGAGCAGCCAAGAAGCTGAAAAAAAACCAGAGACTTACTATTTTTTTCAAATTAATAGTTCTACAAGCCCCACTTGCATTATTACTTGCATTTTCTATAAAAAACACCTTGCTACTTGCATACTATTCTAAGTTCTTCATATAAAAATATTTTATTTTAACATCAACTCCTTAAAGCAGTTACAGAAAATAGAAAATTGACATAAAACACTTGTTACCATTTTCCCTTCATTGACTATATTTATGCAGTGTTTAAGAGAAGGATAAATTTTAAGCAGAACACATTAACTTTCCTGACAAAATGTGAGCTTCTTTATTACAATAACTTGAAACAACTTGTAAGTTTCTTGCAAAATTCACATTAAAATCTATTGTTAGCTCTTTTCAGTTCTATATTGTACCAGCAGGTGGCAGGAGTAAGGCACAAAATTTTGAATCTGAGAAAAATAGAAGAAATATCTTTTTTCAGTGTTTTGGGATGGCAGTCATTTTAATTCCTATGCATGCAGGTGTCTAAGCTCATTCAGTTCTAGTCCTTAGCAGATGTCATTCCTTAAACAATTTGAGGCTGTAACATTTGATCACAAATCACCATTTTGTTGCAATAATTTTCAGCCTTTACCATAAAGCAGGTCCAAAACATATGGTACACAGAAATTTGTATCATTTTAATACTAGGCTATATCAGGCACTCTTTCTGGCAGAATGATTCTATTCATATGATGAGGAGAAAACTACAATTAAACAACCTTATCTTTTAAAAATCAAAGATATTTCAGCAAATAGAGCATTTTTCTTTGTTTTTGAAAAAAAAGGATAGTAAGTTTGTGGATTATATACCTTTGGGGAAATGATTAAGGGGCTTAGGGTTTTTAAACCTGGTGCTCTTTTTCCCCTGGAATTCTCTCATCTGTTTCTGCTTCTATTTGCTCTGTCAAAAATGTGCACTTATGTTGGTGGTGGGTATGTTTATGAAATGGTTTTCTTATATTCAGCAGACTCAGGAAGGTCTACATTTTCTTTTATATTTCTGTTCTCTGAGTTGTCTTATTAGTTTTTTTTCTTAATCATCCTTTCATATCTTCTTTACAATCTTTCTGGATAGTGTATAATCAAAGCAGGATACAATATAATATGCTAAATTAATAAAGGGATTATTCCTATAAAAGTACATTTAGTAATTGTTAATTAAAAGGATTGAAAAGATTGCATTTTGATATCCACTTTTAAAAATATTGTAAATATTTGCCTAAAAATTTAAATGATATGATAAGATTAAAATGCCTGGCACATAATCAATATGTATAAATTACATTTTAATATTCTTCTCTTTTATTAAGTGTATATTTAAAAGTTTTTTATTAAAGTAAAATGTCTTCTTAAATCAAATACCATGGAAAGAATTTAACCATATCTTACTCATGCATGGTATGAAATGAAAAGAAAACATTTTAAAAGATCAGTTAGATGGGTGTGCACAATGTTATCAACTGCAATATACAAGTAAGCTAAATCAGTATAAAAAATAGTCTGAAGATTTACACACCAGATAGCTTGAGGCTGGGATAAGAATACATAAGGCTACAAGATGCCACTATACAGGAAAACAGCAAAGCATTAGGATAAGAATATTATAACACATGTTATTAATGGAGTTCTTACTTTGTTTCACATACTAGAAGGTAAGTAATATTTTTTCTCAGTTGAATAAAATAAAAGCTTTTAGTCATAAAGTAACATATCTACAATAGCCTAATCACAGAAGCAGGAACTGGTATTGCAACCTAGGAGGACACAATTGAAAGCCTTTGCTTTCTTTTTCCCTTGTTACTGTTAATGTGTGCTTCTGTATTCATTCATGCATCTATAAATATTTTATAGTTCATTTTGCATCCCTGCAATTTTAGCATACACATAAATGGATGCACTACTTAAATTTCAGCCTAAATTCTTTCCATGAGAATTTATTTCAAAATAATGTCATTAATATTATGAAAATGTCCTATTGTTTCTATATTGTATTATAATTATATAATAGTTCTGTTCTGATGAACTAAATAACAGTATGATAAGTATGTGAGAGCTATAGTTACAATTTTAGTTTCAGTTTTATGTACGTTACATGATTCAATTATTACAACAACCCTATAAGGTAAGCGTGACTATTGTTCCAAATTTATAGTCAAACTTTGTGAGGCACAGAGAAATGCAGGACCTTGACCAAATTTACACAGCCAGAGTGGAACAAAAATTCCAATTCAGGCAATCTTTCTTCTGTCAAGGAAAATCTCAGTCGTGCAAATTCCGTGCTTGTAGGAGTTATTGGCAAAGATTTTCTTTTCTTTTTTTTTTTTTTAAGACTTGATACTCTGAGACTGTTCTTAACAGAGTCAGGCAATCACCACAGCAGAATTTGTAGGTTATGAGGGTGGGAGTAGAGTAGGAATCGGCAGGGAGAAATGAAATGGAAGTCATGGTTGTCTAATGTGGAAGAAGAGTTAAGACAAAAGCATGAAACAGATGACTGCCAAGACAGTAATTTTTTCACTCATCTGACCTTGGAGCTAGGCCTTTTGATTAGGAGGAAAGAAAAGAATCGTTGCCAATCTTAATCATGTGGTAATCTGACAAGGGAAGCTATGAAATGTGATTTCTGAATCAGCACGTAATTGATTTTATAAATAATATGAAATGATTTGCTGTGGTGTAAACTCTATCAGAATGGCCATACTATACATAGTGCATGTTACATTCTGTTCTAAAGACATTTTACATATATGAATTTGCTACTTTGAAATACTTTTAGTGTGATTATTGTTTTTCTGCCTCAGAAGTGTGGTCTCTGGTGATAAAAATAATTTTAAAAACTTCTCCTTTATTATTTATTCATATATTTCTTGTTCTTTTTTTCCTAAGGTGGGACTCTTAAATAATATATTCCTCTAAGATACATAGAGACAAAAAAACCCCACCAAGTTTTGCTGAAATTTAAGAGGATGCCAAGAATATAAGATTAACACCTCAAGTTGGTATTCACAACAATAATGTATTATTTTCTTAATATTTGCTTGAACTAGCTTGTGAAACACAAATCAGTTTAAGTTTCTATGGAGGCTTAATTATAGTAATGTCAAGCGTAACAGATTTCAACTTAAATATTTCCAGTTCACTTAAATTTAAATTCTTTCATTAGTAAGTGAAACATATAAATGTAACAAAGGTGCATGTTAGTATCAATGCATTTCATGTAATGACCTTTTCTGATCAAAAAGCAATGTGAGTATGCAAAAGTTATTCAAAAGTGAGATGTTAATTGAGTGGAAAGTACTTGAATCTATGAAACTTGAATCCATCCAAGACTGTCTGGAATAGTTTAATCAAGTATAGTAGCACCACAGTATCTGCAATGGGGACTGCTTCCAGAAACCCTGCGGATACCAAAATCTGTGGATTCTAAATTTGCTTATATAAAACAGTATAGTACAAAGCACACAGCTGGACTTTTGCATCTTGGGATTCCCAACTGCAAATGGAAAATACTGTTTCAGTCCTTGGTTGCTTGAATTTGTGGATTTGGAACCAGTGGATATAAACAACCAAGTGCATTTCACCAGATTTTTGCAGTAATAAACTTTCCAGGAGAAAATTAACTGTCCAAAGGATGAACTTATTTATGGGCCAAAACTGTTTTAACCATGCTTTTCCTATATGGGCTGTGGTAGAATTAAAGAAAATCTAGCAGTAGTGAAGGCTCGTGCCTTACATGGAGAGCATATAGGTATTATTACAATCTTTATAAATACACCTTTACAGAACAAATATTGACTTATTCTGATGGTACAGATGTCATTTAGTACAAAATTTAAAAATCAAAAAGAGTTTATTTTGTTTTTGTTAAATATGATCAAAGCTATGTATGAGTAGAACATTTAGGACACCAATATACCAATATCAAATGTCTGTTGCAGTTTACTGATTTATCACATGATTTCCTTTTTTAAAATTCATTTTTATTGTTAGACTTATTGGGGTGACATCTGTTAGCAAGGATTACATAGGTTTCAGGCATACAATTCTACAGTGCATTGTCAACAAATGATTTTCTTTATCTCACATAAAAACATCAGTGCCCTGGTATTGAATAATCCAGGACTGACAATGTAGCTTGATGATGTCTTTAACATACCTGTAGTTTTTATCTTTCTATTGAGCCTACCTTCTCATAGAGATTATATACTCTCCTATTTACAGAATGGTCTAGGATCGCCACTGCCTCATCCATCCACCAAATCAGAAGAGTAAAAGAGGATAGAGACAAAATTCTCATGCTAGTTGACAACTTCCAATCAAGAGAAAAATCAGGTTGTCTGGAAACCCCAACAGTAGACTTCCATTTACATCTTATCTGCCATAAGTACTTCGCATTTCTATTCATTATTTCACAGAAACCTGGGAAAACATTGATCTGGGCTCTTTGCTTCCCTAAAAAATTTGGGGTTCTAGTAATAAAGAATAGAGAATGATGCATTTGATGAAGGCACCTCACTGGGTTTGACACAAAATACTTCACACTTATAAGATTAAAAATATGAATAGAATGAGTAAAACGCAAATAAATCAATAAATTGCTTGTGATGGAAAAGTACGATATTTTTGTTTGTCTTTTTATGTCAGTTGATCTCTCTCTGTCTCTGTCTCTCATGTTAATCTCACACTGGGTATTAAGTCTTTTCTTCTTAGTTTCCAAGAGACTCATGCTGTCTCTAGGGTGGGAAGTTTTGTTGTAAATGCAATGTAGATAGCACCTACGCCACCTAAATTGTTTGTTTATCCTGAAGTATATTAATTATTTAACAATCTGTATATACAAAATTAAAAAACTACCATATTTTGTGCTGTATTAATGCACACTTTTTTGCCCAAATTTGTAAGGGTAAAATAAGAATGTGCATTACACATGGGTAGTACTAATTTCATACCTATATAAGTGTTTTAAATACTTTTATTTGTGCTTATAAGTTAAGTGTTACATAAAAATTCTTGTAGGATAGAATGTTAAAAATAAATGCTAAAATTTTTTATAATACAAAAAACAGGTACCAATAAAATTTTGAATTAAAAAATTAAAATAAAAGATTTTTTCTTTGAAAGTCTGGGCCAAAAATGTAGTTGCACATTCTATATGGTATCATATTATGCATGGCACAATATGGTATGCTAGAATTTAATTTCTGAGATTTCTTATTACATTGGCTTACAGGGAAAATGCAGTGTCAAAACATGATGCCTTTTTAGTTACTTAACTTATCTGAAATTGGTTTTCTAGAGTTAAGTTAGATTAAATACTGCATTATATTTTTCATTTACTTTTTATTTTATTTTATTTTATTATGGTAAGTGCAGTCAATATGAGATCTACCCTCTTAACAAATAGTTAAGTCTGCAATGTAGTAGTGCTGACTACAGGGAAAATGTTACACAGACCTATAAATTAGACCTGTAGAATTCTCATTCATCTTGCTTAACTGAAACTGTATGCCTTTTAATTAGTAACTCTCCGTTTTTTTTTTTCCTTCTGCAAAGCCTGGCAATTAACAGTCCACATTTGATTTTATAAATTTTACTAATTTACATAACATATAAATGACGTCATGTAATTTCTGCATTTCTGTGACTGGCCTATTTCACTTGGCATGATATCCTTAAAGTTCATCCATGTTGTCACTTATTGCAGAATGTCCTTTTGTTTAAGGTTAAATAGTATTCTATTGTATGTATATGCTACATTTTCTATATCCATTCATCTTTTGGGGAACATTTAGGTTTTTGTTGTTTTGTTAGTCTGTTTTTTTCACATCTAGGCTATTGTGAATAATGCTGTAATGAACATGGGAGTGCTAGTATCTATTTCAAATCATGATTTCAATTATTTTGGACACGGGTCTTAGGAATGATTTAATGGATCTTATACCAAATTCAAAGGCAACAGCAAAAAAATAAGCAGGTGAGCCTACATTTAACTAAAAAGGTTATTCACAGTAAAGGCAACAATCAACAGAATAAAAATACAACCAATGAAATAGGAGAAAAGATTTGCAAATCATTTATCTGATAAGGAGTTAATCTTTAAAATATGTAATCTTACAACTCAATAGCTAAAAACAAAATAGCTTTAAAAAAACTAATATTTCAAATTATAAAAATAGACTTTGGACTTGAAGAGTTTTTTTTTCTGAAAAAGACATACAAATGGCCAACAGGCATTTGAAAAAAATGCTCAATGTCACTAATCATAATGGAAATGCACCACACTAAAATATTATACCTATCAGGGTGGCTACAATAAAAACAAATAAACAAACAAGTAACAAAGCAGACAACAAGCGTTGACAGGGATGTTGACAGGAGAAATTAGAACACTAGTGGAAATAGAAACTGGTGGGTCCTATATGGAAGTTTCTCAAAAAATTAAAAATAGTACTAATTTATGATCCAACAATACCAATTCTAGGTATTTATCCAAAATAATTGAATGCTGGATCATACTAAATATGTTCAACAGATGTTTTGACATTTTTTAGTCTCTGAAATTTTATTATTAATTATTCATTCATGAATAAACCAATTCTTTTATCATGCAGTCAGTCCACTATGTACTTCACATGGGAATACACTACTACTATCCAAGGAAGTACAAAAGGATATTTATGTTTTTGTCATTGAAGAAAAATACAAGGACAATTATTGAAACTAAAATTTAGTACAAAACTAGAATATTATTAAAGTTCATGCTCATTCACCTGGAAATATAAATATTATTCTACTCAATGGTTGTGAGACATATAGTAGCGGTTTTTGAAATGTTGAGTTCTGAATAAGAATGAAGAACTCAAGGATAATGAGGAAGAGAGGGATACAAAAGAAGGCTAAAAGAAATTGATAGGAAAAGAAAAAATTGTTTTTAGGGGGATCTGAGTTTTAAAAATTGATTGGTGCTTAGATGGTTTTACTTAATGTTTAATATTAAGATTTATAACACATGTGAACAGTCATATTATCTTTTATTTTACTCTTAAATCAGAGTTCACCATCTTACAAACAAAAGTCTCATTTGACTTTGCATTTTTAACATGTACCTTTAAGCTTTTAAACACCTGACATTTTCCAAAAATGTAAGCCTTCTTATTTTAACAAGAATTTTAAACATGTATATGAATGTAACGCCTTTTAAATTTTGCCACACTTTTACATGTTTTGTATAACTTGCTCTTTTGAAGTTCTCATTTATTTATTTTGCAACACAGTTGCTATAACAACTGATTATTGTACTGTTTAGTTTTATGGCTTTTTTGATAAGGCTATCTCCAAATTACAGCGTGTGTAAAACTTGGTGGATCATAATTTAACTTTCACTGTGAAGGAACAACATATTAGTCCTATCTTGGCAGATTTATATTGGCTTCCTATTTCAACTAGAATTATCTCCAAGCTATTAATTCTAAAAGATTTTCTTTTTCTTTCTTTCTTTTTTTTCTTAAATGGACTGGAATCCTCATATTTTTCAGGGAGTTTAGAGAAAAATATCTCTGCTGCCTTACACTTCTGATGAGTGCTATTGCAAATTATGTTGTTTTCAACTAGAAAATGTATGTCTCAAAGGCTTATGTTGTTTTCGTTGCTGTTGCTGTATTTTTCCCCAGTTACTTTGAAAGCCTCCTCTCCATACACAAAATCTAAGAACTATTGATCATTCAGATTTTTAAAAAAATGTTTTACACTTGAGCATGCTTGCTTTCTGTATGCATTATCAAAATGAAAGTATATGCTGAATAATTATTTGATTTGATGGATTTATTTTATCTCAATCTCAATCTAAATTGTATCAATTGTGAATTTTCAAATGATCTACACACATATATAGCCTCAAAATACAGAAAATATAAATTTATTTATAATCTAATCTACACAGAACTGAGGGAGGAACCCACCTGTTGAACTACAACTACACTTAACCAGTAATTTGTGCCTTATTGCCTAGATATGGCAATATAGTCTCAGTTTTTATGAGAGTGCTAACCACATTTTTCTACTTTCTTAGGCTATTTCAGAATGTTCACAGGCCTTTTGAGCCCATTTGGGTAAACATTTAGATCGTAAAAGACAAGGATGGCTTTATTCTATTATAATAATTCAGTTCAAACTACAAATAATTCTGGGTAAGTCCTGCCCAACATAAACCTCAAATCGGGATTTGTCTTCCACTCTATTCTTTATTTAAAATTATTATTTTTAATATTGGATAATGAGAGAAAAGAGGAAGTTGTCTAGTTTTCCTTCAAAGGAAGATAAACAAGTGAAAGGAAAAAAGTTGAATCACAAAGGGGGTTATCAAAGGACGCTGGATTTCAGTCCAGGCTTGCAAACTAAAGAAAAATAAAAGGATTGTCAAATTTACTGAATTGATATTTTGTCTTTTTATCATGGAAAAAAATGGCAGTTTGCTTTTATGATTATAATATTGATAACATTGCAGCATATCCTCAAATACAAGCACTGTAAAATGAATTTAATATTTCTTCAGCTAATAAGTTCAAGGTTTTGTTTATTCTGTCTGCCAGACATACACATTTTATCCCAGTTTGTTGTTGTTATTGCTTTGGTATTGCTTATTTCTCTAAGTGAGCAAAACGCTTCTTCCTTTTCATCTAGGAGATGCTTTTTCAAAATGGAGGCAGGTCTAAGTGTTGGTTTTGCATCCTTGAATGGTATTCTGTTACTTTATATTGTTTTGTTCTTTTAATTGATGTCTCGACTTTGACATGGATAGCTGAAACTCTCTTTGTGGCTGTTTATCTTCTGGATATATTGGGCAAAGTGCCCTTGATAGAATGTTGATCCATCTCAGTGAATGTCAGCAGAAAAAGTAATATAGGGCAAGGTTTATATCTCTTTGCAGTTTATCCTCATTTTTCTCTTAGCACACAAAGACTATGTACTTTCGACTTTATTAAGTTTGGGGAAAATATGAAATTACTATGTAGATAGTAAAAAATGAATATATTAAATGCCATTTTTTAATAACCCAAGTAAGTTGAATGATCAAACTGCCGTTCTCGTGAACGCCTCCATCACACACCTTGCACGTGACCCTCAGGTTTGCCTGAGCTCTCGGAAACGCTTCAGTCTCTCAACCCGAGCGGCTCCCAGCCCACACGGAGAACACTCTCCTCTCAATTCGCCTTCACATGTTTAATTTCTTCATCTTGGGGTCCATTTCCCTTAATTATTTGTTGTAGAATTTTTCTCAAGTTCCCTCAAAAGGGTTCTCAAAAACTGATAAAACAATCGTGGATTCGTGCCTCCCAGTTATGCCCCTCATTTAAACATGTAGCGTTGTATTCAGGTTACTTTATTCTTCCAATATTCCTAGGAAAATAGTATGAAAGACACTCATACATAGATATACACAAACACACAAAATGACCCAGCCCTAACACACACACACACACACACACACACACACACACACAAAACCACTCTAAGAAAAATATTCATATTCTTTAATATTGTAGAGTTCTCCAAAAGGAGGACTAAACATCCAATTATAAAGACTCCCTGTCATAATGGAAATTAGTTCCTGGAGTGAATGTTATTAATAGCTAACTTGTTTTATAAATCATTTCATATTTTAACAGATTTGAAGGTTTTTATTACTTTCAAATGTAATATCTAACAAATAACATTTTCTGAAGTTCTTCATATATAAGGAATTCATGTAACCTAAATTCCATCAGGCAGATCCACCTGCACTTTGGTTCACATGGAGCTAATTTAAGGAAAAGGGTTCTGATTAGGGCATTTGTGTACTGGAGAAAGATGTTTTAAAGCAAGCATGTCCAACAGGCAACCCAAGACGGATTTGAATGCAACCCAACACAAATTCTTAAAACACTATGAGATTGTTTTGCTACCTTTATTTTTTAGCTCATCATCTATCATTAGTGTTAGTGTAATTTATGTGTGGCCCAAGACAATTCTTTGCATATGGCCCAGGGAAACCAAGAGTGTGGACACTGCTGCTCTATGGAGTCTGATGTCCAGAACAATCAGTACAGGCTTGCAAAATCTCTGTTTATTGCAAAAAAAAATAGAGATTTTAGTTACATTAAGTTTCCTGGTAGTTGTAGTTTTTTTTTTTTTATTAAAGCCATAAAGTAGGATTACAGGTAACAAGTAGTGTTGTCTTTCAAATCAGTTTGTGGTATGATTCTGATTATTGATGATAAAAGTTTTCATGGACCTTTCCTCCAGCTCTATTAATGTCTCTGTGAGCAAATACACATTAATAAATTTATTTCTCTGTGAAGCAAATCAGAATAGCTTGAATTGTCTGTAAGTCAGAATCCTACTTAATACATAATTCATAAATACAATTATTTTTAAGACACTGATTATAATAAAAATGGGAATATGGATGGGTGAACTCATCTCGATGAATTTACAAATAGTTCATGTGAATAGACATAAGCATGATGGTCCATGTATATAGCAGCAAAACATCTACCGAAATGGTTACCTGTAGTTACTGAGAGTGAAGTCTATTTTGAAATGAAGAAATTAGTTATCTAAATAGTTTTGCCATGAAATAATATAAAAAAGACAGGGATAGAATATGGAGTGAGCTGGTTCTTCTGATTGCACTGAGAGCTTAAAAAAATTAATTCATGTGCCTGAAGTTTTAAATTCTGAGCTCAGTGAAAAATAGTATTTAAATAAGAGCCCCAAATCAATCATGTTTGTCTCATCAATGTAGTAAACATAAAATTTATAATCAGACCCTGTAGGTTGTCAAATGATTAAATTAATTGAATTTAATATATTATCAATTCACTTATATGAAAGTTAGAACACTGGTTAAAAACAGTGAAACAAGAGAATTAGAATAGAGACTTTTGGGAGTATTTGGAATATAAAGAGCACCCCAATTCTTAAATCAAGCCTCTCTATCTCTGCTAAGGGCATACACTGCTCTCTTGTTTGAGGACTCTTAATGATATTGCCTAAGACAGTTGGCTTTCAAGGGCAAGATAACTGTCCTCATTTCTCATCTTTACCAACTCATTTTTCTGACCTGAATATCCACAGATGCTTGCTTGTGATGTAAGGCCTAAAATTAAGGTCCACTATTAAGTACTCCCTTGATACCTGGTGGAGCTAGTAAGACCTCAGATGGCCTAAGCACAATGTCCCCACACCACTTGACAACAATTGAGTAGGTCCCCTAATCAAACAACTCTCTTTTTTGAAAAGACCAGAAAAAAAAAACTTCTTTTTCCTGAGTAGAGAATTTGAGTTCCCTGTCAGCTTGTGGATTAAATGAGTCAATCACAGTTTCCCAAGGTATCAGGGGACATCTTATCTCTTGAAATGACAGAACATGCCTCCCACAGCTCCTGGTTGCCCACTCTGTTTCTGAGCACAACTTCTGTGAGTATGTGGGCCTGTATGATGTGCTGCTGTGTCCTCCTTCCCCCAAGTATGTGTATATGAGGGCTACCCTGAAAAAGTCCAGCCGTAAATGGCTCTAGTTTTCATATTACACAACTGAATACTTCTTATACAGCCCTCATATGTGACTAATAAATTGCTGTCACTTGTATCTGTTCAATGTCAGGTGTTCTGTGTTCTTCCGCCCCCACAACCTAGGAGGAGAATTCCTCCCTCACGAACAGGGTGAAAGGGAGGGTAATTAAAATAACCAGGTAATAAACCAAATCCAGGATGAGAAATACAACAAACAAATCTGAAGATATGATTAATTTGAGTTTTGACCAAAACTGGCATGATATGTTTTTGGTACGTTTTTAGGGCACTACATCATAACTTTATATTTAGGGCATTAAAGATAAGTTTGTTAGTAAGAAATTATCAATATGCCTGCACTGTCCAGAGGTTCTCTGGCTTCTGAAGCCTTTAGCCTATGGTAAATAAAGATAAGATGCTAGATACTTTTTAAAATATAGAAAAATTATCCTAAATACTTTGAAAATTAGAAATTATAAATGTGTTCATCCACTCTCTATCTGCAGCTCATGAGAGTAACCACAAAATCCTTATTTAAACAAAGCACTAAAAAGGACACTAGTGAGAAAAAGGTCAGTTTCCTTGAAAAACATGTTGGTTGCCTTGTGTGGGCCAGAGATGATTCTGTCATGGAGACAGTTTCCCTAGGTTCAAAGTGAGACACCTGGATCCATCCAAACATCTGGAATTAATCTTGAAAGGTAAAGTAGGAACTCCAGCAGTAAACAACAGTCAAACTGAAAATTAGAATTAATCTGCAGAGATTTTGATGTCAGCTAATTGTTTATGACAACCCCATGATTAAAATATAAGGGGAGTTTGTTAAGCCTTGCAAGATCTGTGTAATCAAACTATTTGATTTTGTTAAATAGAAACCAGGCTTAAGCCAAAATGATATATGAAAATCATGATGCTCATGCAGTTTCTAGACCTGAAATAGTAAACAGAGAAGCTTGAAATAAATGAAGACTAGGTACAAATAAGGAAGAATGTTGTAAAATTTCAAAAGCAAGCATGGTAAATCTTTCTTCTAGTCTCTCTGAGCCACCTAACTACACACTGAGTAAAGGGAAATGCACAGAAAATTGAAATATAATTGAACACTGACCCTGGGTTAATGTCAATATCTACACTGAGAACAGTACTATAGCATGCTACTGATCACAGGTGGAACTTTGAAGAAGATCATAAAATAAATGCATTTTGGCCATAAATCCTGGTGGATTTAGTTTTCTTTTGGATAATTTCTTTGTAACTGACTGAGTGGTATAATAGAAATGCTAATCAAATTCCAGATACTTCATAACAACTGCTTGACCAGTGGAGTGTAGTTCTTACTGAAATGATCAAATAAAAATCTCTTGACATTCTTATTCCTACCAAAACAAATCAAAGTTAGCAATATATATTGCAAGAGGCCTAGGGATTAAAATAATAACTCAGACCCTTTCTATGTTTTTCACAAAATGAATTTCCAAAAGTGTCCTTCAGTTTATTTAAAGATGGTGAAAATAAGTGGTAGAGTAGAGTACTACATAGATTTGCATATTTAGAAAGTAGATTTGGATCTGAAGCTATAGAAATCACAGAGCATTGTATTTTAGGATTATATTTATCAGAAAAAAATTACTGCTAATGGGAAGCTTGAATTATTATATTCTAATAAGTAAAACTGAATTATTAGTAAGGTCATACAATTGTGATTATTTTTCTAGCTACTGGTTTATATACATTTTCTGGAAATATATTATGGTGCATCTCCTTTCTTATTAGCTCATTTTAAACTGAGGAATATTCTATCATAATTTGCCACCAGGTATTTATTTATTTATTTATACTTTAGACTGTATTAATGTAATGTTTCTGTAAAATTCTACTTATTTCTTATGTGGCAAAATTTGTCAGTTTTTCTTAATGTATTTAAAGTTTTTATTTTGTTTAGAAACACTTTTGCTAGAAACACTTTTGCTAGACTATAATTTTCAATAAAATCACCAAAGTTTTCTTTATAATATTGTATTTATTTTTTAAGATTATATCTTTAATCTAAGTGTTATCAAGTAAATAAATATATGAGAGCTACCTAGAAAGCTTCCAGCCATGAAAGACAAAAACTAGAGGCATCAATTGGCTGAATTTTTTTTTGGACAACCCTCATATGTAGTTATTGTACTTCAACTTACAAAGATTATATTTCTATTCTTTAGCAATAAGAATCACCCACCCCCTAGTAGCATATTTAAGATAATTATCAAACTTTATATAAATAAATAATGATTATATTGAAAGAATAATACAAATGAAATATTTTTTTAAAGTGAGTGTAAATTGTTAAGAGTGAGAGATTTGCCTTTAATTGGCTAAATGACACACACTTTAGACCTGTGTAAAACAAGCTTCTTATCTAAGAAAATTGTAACTTTTATGAATCTAAGGTATTAGGGAAATTATTCTTTTGGATCTGATTAAGGTAGCTATTTGTGATTGAGAACACCATGTTCTCAACTACATATTTACAATATTTATATATATTTGAGTTTTCAAAGTAACTTTTCTGTGATTTCACAATTCAGGCATAGGGCATATCTCTAAAATGTTACTAATTATGAACTAATTCTACAGATATCTTTGATAATCTCATTTGAGAAAATTTTAAATTTGAGGTGATCTAGGAGAATAAATGAACAACATAGACTTCAGATAATACTCCAATGGTATTCTTTCTTGAAACTGATTTTTAAACATGAGTTTTACTACTAGAAAATTATCTGTTTACTTTCAGTTGTATTTCTCACATAAATTGAGTTTTTGATAAATAGACTATAGCTTGACATATACAGAATTTTTTTATTGTAATATGATACATCAATCATATAACTTTGTGTGAAATGGATGCTTACCATATGCTTATAAATTGAATTAAATGTTAATCCAAGCACGTATTTATTGTTTTATATGATGAGCATTGTTGTTTAGTTCACCTTTATGTAGTTTATGGTTCTTCTGACTTCTCATATAGAATAGAAGTTATTTAGAGAGGTAAACAATGGATTTTATTTTTTTCACTATCTCTTCCTTCATATTAATTAGCACAGAAATTAATTCATAACAGACTTTTGATTATTAATCATTGACTGATTACAAAACTAGTAAATATTTAGAATAAATGAGCATATTTGATTCAAGTTATTATTGTTAATGCCACTGGGAGGAGAGTGAACAGGGGGGAGTGAGAATTCCTGTGGAAGCAAATGTAATATTGAAGAAATTTATATCATGACTGCCTATTATCAATTCAACCTTAGATTATGTAAGTATGACTTAATATATCAATGTTACTTCATGAAGGAAAACAAGTAATTGTTTAATAAAATGTGTTAATCAAATTCTGAATGAAATTAAAATAGAAAATTGCAGTTTATAGAGTTTTAAATTCCATTTCATTGTAAATTATAATTTAATGTCAATCTCTGTAAGTAAATGAATATTTAGTTTCTGAGTACCTGTCTTTCCAGATTGTAATGAAGGTATGGTATTGGGGAATATTTCTCTCAACCAAATCCTCAGATCGAGTATGAATGTCACACTCCTCTCTTCTACCTTGTTTCTGCCCTGTGAAGCTACCTTCTCTGGATTGCTTAGCTTGGGCTTTCTTATCTTCTGCCTTCAGGTTGTGTATGTCTGGTAAGCATAAAAGGTTATTAGAAAAACTAAATTATTTGTGAATTCAGAATATTTTTATTAATTACCCATTAAAAGCTATGTTTTTATCATGATAGATATGTTTGTTAGCAAAGGGGTGTTGACTGCATAAGTGAAGTGAGAATTGGCAGTATAAATCCATGTAGTCAAGTAAAATGAAAAATAGGAAAAGAAGACTGAAGGAAGATGATAACATTTCAATGGTCATGTAAACTTAACTCATACTTACTGACAAGATATAATAAGGCAATAGTATATGATTAACTACATAATCTTAGACCAACAATCTTACTATTTATAATCTAAATGCTTTCAGAGCTAATCAGGAGTGAAGGGGACTTAATCTAAAGACCTGATTCAAATTATTAGACAAGAATATGAAAATAACCATAAATAAATATAAGAAAGGAAATAATGAATATAAAATAAATTAATGAAATAGAAAATAGATATAGAGAATAGCAAAAATCCCACAGAATTTGATTTTGGAAAGACTAATAAATTCTAGGAAAAGGAGAAAAAAATAAATATAAAGAGAGAGAAATAGAGAAGATTAAAAAAGACAATCAGAATGATAAAGGGTCTATTCACAAATGCTGAAGATGTTTTTTTAGAAGATGATTTTATGAAAAACTATTGCCCACAAAAATTGATGATTTACATGAAATGGGGAAAAAAAACCTGAAATCAGTGTGATCGACTCAAGAAGCATAAGAAAAGTCTAAAACAGTGCTGTATATGTGAAATAAATCTGATTGGCCATTGCAAACCATTCCACAAGAAAAAATTTGTGCTCACACGACTTCATCATGAAAGAACTACCAAATAATTAATGGAAAAGTAACACACTATTAGTTTGCCAGAGAGTTGAATAAGAGAACATGCTTCAATACTCATTTACTGTCATCAACATTATTTTGATAGAGAATACAAAGTGTTACAAGGAAAAGAAGTTACAGAAAAGTACAACTGAAAGACAAAACAAAAATCTAACCTAATACATTTAAAAACCTAAATGCATCAATAAAATTTTAAAAACAAAAATCATTCTTTACATCTGACTAAGTTATACTTCAGTAATGCATAGCTGTTTAACATTTAAAAATCAATTACTGTGATTCAGAAAATTCACAGAATAAGGGAGATAAAGACAACTATTATTACAAGAGAATCAGAAGAAGCATTTGATAAAATTCAACATACATTTATGGTACAAAACTAAAAAATTTGACAGAAAGGAACATCTTTATGCTAGAAAACAGTTGACCAACTATGACCGATAGGACAAATCCAACCCCTTTGTTATAAAGTAAAAGTACATAGGCAAAGATTCACAGCTGTTCATTTTCATAATACCTCTGGCTGCTTTTCTGTTCCAAAGTCAGAGTTTTTAGTGACAAGAGTCTGTATGTGTCCTAAAGATGAAAATGCATACATCTGTTTCTTCACAGGCAAAGTTTGTTGATCCAGACCTACAAGAAAATATTTAAAATCTCTATGTGGGAGTAGGAATAAGAAAGAATGCTTGCTCTACTACTCACTATTTTACTAGAGGACCCAGCCAGTACATTCACAAGGAAATAAAATGAAGAGCGTAAAGGCTGAGAAAGATGGCATAAAAAAGTCATTCATATATGACATGGTCCATGTAGAAAATTTGTAGAAGTTATAACTACTAATATATTTAGTAAGTGAAATATTCAGGGTTATAAGATAAAGATCAATATACAAATCAACTTTATTTCTATATTGCAGTTAACAAAACATAGTTGAAGGCATGAAAAATAGAATTTTAATATATTAAATAACTAATCACTTAAAAATTAATTATTTTGAAATATATTCTAGGTCTTTACACAGAAAAATATAGCACAGGTAAAATATAAAATACCTCAATAAATTGAGGCATATACTATGTTTATCTATTTTTTTTTGTAGCGGGGGTATGGTTCCCTGGCTCAGAATCCAACCCAGGCTGCGGTGTTGAGAGCACCAAAACCTAGTCACTACACCACCAGGGAACCCCCATGTTCATCTATTTGAATGCTCAACATTGTAAAATTTTCCTTCTGCCAATTTGATCTATAGATTGAGTGGAATTCCAATATAAGCCTCACAAGGTTTATTTTAGGGCAGAGACTAGGGTAGGATATTGACAAACTTATTCTAAAATGTACTGTGAAATACCAAGAAACAGAATGGTAAAGAAATGAACAAAGAAAAGACAGAGACTTATACTACTATATTCATTATAAATCCAATGTAATGTATGTAGTTATTTTATGAAGAAAATTGTTGAAAAACTATAAATAAGACCTAACACAATCAGAAAAGTCAATAATTTTGTGACCAGAGTAAGATTCAATATCACAAAAGTGTCAATTCTCTCTATACAAAAATTTTCACAAAACTTGAATTCAATTCTAAATATATATTGAGAAGCAGTCTCAAGAACAGCCAAGATACTCCAGAAGTAAAAGTAGGTACAACATGTCTTACTGGTATATTTATATGTCATGAAATAATTTAATAAAAATAGATTGGTGTTAGAATGAGTTAGAATTGTACACCATTGGAAGTGAAGACAGAAGGCAAACGGAATCAATATGGATGAACATATAATTTATAACAAAGGTGGCAATACAAAACAATGAGGAGAGATCCATTTTTTTCAATAAAAGTCCCTGATTCAATTAAATATATACAGAAAGAAATGGTAATTTACCCCTACTCATACCACATAATATTAAATCAAATTGGATTGTCGGTATGAAAGTAAAAAGTTAAAGGAGAAAAAAATATTTTAAGAGAAAACAAGTGGCAGTTTTTTCAGGAACTTGATGTAGGTTGTAGGAAAATACTTTAAAAGTGTTTATACAAACACTAACCATGAGCAAATTATTTATTTGGATACATTAAATTAGGAAATTCTGTTCATCAGTAGGCAATATTAAGAAAATGAGTATACACCAAAGAATTGGGGAAGATAGTTACAAAATTTATAAGTAGATAAGTGTCATAATCATAGTTCATAAAGAAACCCTACATATAAATAAAAACAAGACAAATAACTCAAAGAAAAAAAGTACTAAAACATCAACAAGCATTTCACAATTGATGCTATTCAATTGGCCAAAAACCATTTGAAATTGTGCTCTAATGCTTTATTCACCAAGGGAATTCAAAGTAAAAACTGGAGAATATTACTGCTCACCTACAAAAATAAATCACCTTAAAGACTGACTACTGGTAGGAGTGTAAATTATTTTAAAACTTTGAAAACCATCTTAGTGATATATATGTAATTAAACATATGCATAACTTATCACTCAACAATCTCACTCCCAGGGCAACAAAACACATGTACAAAGTTATTCTTAGCAGAATCATCCAAAATGGAAAAACAATTGGAAACAAACTACATGTCTAAGAGTAAATTAAATACATAGATGAAGTTGAATATTTATGCAGCAATAAAAGCAATTTAAATAATTGAAAAGCACCATGGATGAGTCTCACAAGCATTAACAGTGAGAGAAAGATGTCTAAATTTTTACTTCATACTGAATGGTTCCATGTATATAAATTTAAATAACAGGCAAATATGTTTATGGTATTTGGAATAGTAGTTACCTCTGAAGAAGGGAATTAATTAGTATTTGATAGTTTCAGAAGGAAGCTATCAGAAATACTGGATCCATGTGGTAGTTTGTGCTAATCATCAAGCTGTATACTTACTATACAGTTAATAAAGTTAAAGTTCAACATACATTTATGATACAAAACTAATAAAGTTAATAAAATAATAACAATGCAATGTATCATGTGTCAATATAAAATAACCTTGTAGTTAAAAGTGCTGTTCTGGATGTACAATGCATCTGAATGCTGCCATGTACTACCTATATAATCATGAATTATTTATTTCCCCCATTTTTCACCTTTGTTTCACCATCTACAGAATGAGGATAAGGTCATTTCTATTTATTTTTTGAAAAGTAAATGAGCTAGTGCATGTAAAGTTCTAATGAAATGTCAAGTATTTCAGTTTATTAAGACTCAACTTTAAAAATGGAACAACTTATTGAGCTAGTCTCTGTAAGACAGCTGATTGGTTGAGATTTCTTTTTCAATAGAGTCCAAGGGGAAATAGAGGCTGTACAGAGCAGTATGGCTCATGACATTAACAGTATTAAAGAAAAGGCAGTGAAACACTTTTTTCTGCTTTTATGGGCAGGAAGGTAAAAAAAAAAAAAAGATAAACATAAAGATTGGAGCCACTGTGGTGTCCATTTGATTTTTCTGATCACATGGAGTCCTCATAATCTCTGAAAAAACAGGACTACTGACTTTCACAGCCACATTACCTCTGTAGTGCCACAGGCTCTATGCTCAGTTTAATGTGAAATTCTCAAACTTTTTTTTTATAAGAGACCCTACATTTTTTATTTAGCACAGGGCTCTGCACTATGTAGTTGGTCTTGCTCAAAAGTGTTCTATCAAGTACCTAATTTATGTAATGTTTTCTAATTTATTTCAGGAATAGCAGGTAGGGTGTCTAGAGTCAAGAGAAAAAAGAGGTTTTACTTTTTGTCAGGCTGACAATTCCTCACCATCGCTGTTCACAGCCACCTGTGAAGAATCCTAGTGCTCTTGAGAGAATTATCATTCCTCTTGAATTCTTTCTCACTTTATGGGAAGATGATTCTAATCTCCATAAGAAAGCTGTGGGAATTCTTTACGAGGAGCTGATTATAAAGAAGACTATGTTCTGAATACGAATCTAAGGTTTCACAAGAACAAGTGTAGAGAACAAATCTAAATCGATTTGATTGATATGTTTACTTTTGTGTAAGATCGCTAACAATGTGAAAAGTTCAGTGAGAAAGTGTGAACATTTTTTTCATAATAAGTTTAAAATAATAATTGGAACTGACTCTAAAACAAGTCTTGCTTCTTTTTAAATGCAATATTTCACCAATTATTTTGACATCATAAAAACACAATGAAAATCTACAAGTTCACAAAGTTAAGTTACAAAGACTTGCTGATACTGGAAGTAAGACAAAAGAGCTTAAAATCTAAAAGAAGACTCTTTGAGTTCTCATTAAGAAACTGAAGTTTGCTCATATTGTACAGACTAAATATATTATTGCTTGAATTTTTGTCATCATACTGAAAACTCTAATGGGCCTAAATGTAAATGTTATTAATAAGTTAAAATTATCTTAATGTTTAATTAATTTCACTTATCTTTCCATCTTACACATTTATTATGGTTAAATTTTTGAGAAAAATGTTAATTAAATTATTTCTTTAAATAATGAGTAATATGTACTTTTTATTAAATTTATTGAGGTGACATTGTCTAAAAAAATTATATATGTTTCAAGTGTTTCATTTATTTTGATTGTCAATAAGAGAGAATTTATTTTTTTAGTGGTCATTTCTTTTTAATTGGATTTATTGAGGTGACAGTGATTAATATAATTATAAAAGTTTCAAGTGTGAAATTTTATAATACATTATTTGTATATTACATTGTGTGTTCACTACCCAAAGTCAAATCTCCTGGTGTCACCATATATTTGACCTTTTTTAGTTTATTCTAACTCCTTCCACTCTTGCCCTTTGGTAACCCCTATATGCTATATGTGTCTGTGAGTTGTTTGTTTCTTTGTCTTGTTTGTTTATTGCTTGTAGTTTTATATCCCACATATGAGTGAAGTTACATTGTTCTCAACTTTTTTCATCTGACTGACTTGACTTTGCATGATATTCTCAAGATTCAGCTATGTAATCGCAAATAACACTATTTCATCTTTTGTTAGGGCTGAATAATATTTCATTGTATATAGGTACCGTCTTTATCCAGTCATCTATCAAAGGACACAGGTTGTTTTCACATCTTGGCCACCATGAATAATGTTGCAATGAACATAGAGGTACGTATAGCTTTATGGGAAATGTTTTCAGGCTTTTTGGTTAGATAATTAGAAGAGGGATTGATTGGCCATATGTTAATTATATTCTTAATTTTCGAGGAACCTCCATACTGTTTGCCTTCTAGCTCCGCCAACTTCACCTTCCCACCAGCAGTGTATGAATGATCGTTTTTTTCCACAGTCTCTCCAACACGTGTGATTACTTGTGTTGTCCACAATAGCCATTCAAATAGCCGTGAGGTGGTATCATAATGTGGTTTTGATTTGCATTTCCCTAATATCTAGTGAAGTTGAACATCTTTTCATATACCCTTTGGCCATTTGTATGTCTTCTTGGGAGAAGTGTTTGTCTAGGTAATCAGCCATTTTTTAAATTGGATTATGTGTGTGTGTGTGTGTGTTGTAGTTGTTGTTGTTGTTGAGTTGTATGAGTTCTTTATATATTTTGGATATTAGCCCCTTATCAGAGCTGTCTTTTGCAAATACCTTCTCTTATTTGGTTGATTGTCTCTTTGTTTTATTGTTGGCTTCTTTTGCTGTGCAGAAGCTTTTTAGTTTGATATAGTCCTGTTTATTTACATTTGCTTTTATCTACCTTGCTTTTAAGATCAAATTCATAAACTCGTCTCTAAGAAATAGAAGACAATAAAATATATAGAAGAAAAAATAGGTATTAAATAACTAATTTTGATATATTATATATGAGAACTATCTGGAAAAATTCCAGCCATAAGTGCCTCTGTTTTTCCTGTTACGTGGCTGGACAATTTCTGGACAGCCCTCCTAATACTGTTCTTGGATCTACCGTACTTGTTAAATCTTCTTGTTGTACTTATTCAGTTAACATACACCTGTTTCACTTCCTTTTCTTTACCCACCTGGCTTAATGGTGCACCTCATGGTTGTCCTCTGTTGAGACATGAGTACCTTTCTTCCATGGTTGTCATCTCTCCGCGTCTGTGTGCCTGTCCTGACCCCAGATAGGTGTGGTAGACGGGTCCTCTACACCTGCCTTCTTGCTGTGCTTTAAACATGTGACTTACCCTTAGCTTCTCCTGGTTGAGTTTTACTGATGCTATTCATTGATTTGTAAATGCACTTGTAGTTTCCATTTTAATACCACATTTGTTAGTTTCCTGGAAGGGCTGTAACAAAGGACCACAGCTAGGTGACTTAAAACATAAGAAATGTATTGTCTCATGGAGGCTAGAAGTCTGAAATCAAGGTGTGAAGAGGGTTGAGTCCTTCTGGAAAAGAAGGAAGGATCTGTGCCATGCTGCCTTTTAACGTCTAGCGTTAAATCTAATGCTAAATTCTACATTATTTATATCTGATTTATTAACTGTAATTATCTCTCCTTTAATAACACTATTTATTTGTTTGTTTGTTTATTGTTCAGACCAATCCTAATGTTGGAGCATATTTTCTATGTCAACTATGTAGTGACAAGGAACAGAGAGTAAACTTTTTTTTTCTGTGAACAAGTAATTGAAAACTGTAAGGACATGTAACTCAAATTTCTCGAGTCTAGGGACAAAGCAAATATATACAGTTGTGTGTGTATATATGTGTGTGATTGCCAAAATGGGGAAAAGGGTCCCAAACTCAATTAATAAAACATAAAATATAAAACCCAAAGTGAAAATGAGGGTAATATATCACAATTTAGGTATTATAGTAGGAACATGGATGGCCAGAAATTCAATCTATCACACATAAAAAATGAAGCTTCTTCCAGAACACGTAAAAAATATGAATGCATACAATACAAAAGATTATGTTCTTAAAATCCACAGACAGAAACGGAAATGCTTAAAATTGCATGTTGTACTGATATGGAATGAAATTGAATTCCTTCAGTAACTGACCAAGGTATTCTCAAATCAAATCAGCAGACAATACATTGTGCAGTTCAAAAGAAGGACCTCTAACTAATGAATAAAAATATCTCATTTCAGCCAAAATGGAAAAAGATGTTTTTATATGAGACTTTTCTTTCCTTGCCTGTCGGCCTCACTTCGGGTAAGGGCCAATTTCTTGGCCATCATCTACAACTCAGAGTCATTAGAGAATAGAGATAAAAATATTTTTACAAAATTCTACATTTGAAATGAGAATTTATTGTTTCTTTTCAAAGAACCAATACAAGATGTGAATATAGCTTCCTAATTCTTAGTGATATTTTTAAAGAAATTACCATCTCCTTAAAAGCATCTTTGTCTTCAGCTGTACTCTAAGTTTTTCTTATTTGTTCTGAAGGATATTAAAATAAATTTTCCTCCTAAACAACTTTTAACTCATGAACCAAGATCATGATTTGGTTTAAGCTTGTCTAAAAAAGAATCTATCATAGAATTATTAATTCAGGAAACAGCCATAGGTGTCCTGCTTTGGTGTTTTTACACTAAAATAAACTGGGCAATGATTGGAACATTTTCCTCCTGGACAAGGGAAAGAGAAAAAGCTGTTTTGTTGTTGTTGCTTTGTTTTTGTTTGTTTGCTTGTTCGAGTTTCTTTTAGTCAGTACATGTGAAAGATATTTAATTTTGGAAACAAAAGTATATAAAAAATAAACATAGAAATAGTCAATAATTTTTGCCATTTTCCCCTGTTTGTACACATATTTCTCTTGTTCTGCAACAATTCCCTCAGGGTTCTTATTAAAGTTTTTTTCTTTGTTTTTGTTTCTTTTTATTTTTTTTATTTTGCTTTGAGAAGCCAGTCAGGTACACTAGAAAGCCACAGATATACCCACGGTTCTCAAGCTCTGAACACATACTCCCCTTGTAATATAGGCAATTAACAAGAATTATATCTTGAGTAATATAGATAAAGATGAAGTCCAAAAAACAAGGAGACAATCTTGTGGCTGTACTGAGATCTATATGTGCTTTTATTGAATAATTAGACACCTGGCATGTGTTAATTAAGGTTTTAAAAATGAAATGTAATGGGATAAAACAGGTATATTATATATATGTGAGGATAATTTATTAGAACAAGTGAAATTTGTTTTTAAAGCTGCTTAGCTTTGATGACTCATAAACAAAATTATGTGGAAGGAAAAAATAATTGAAATACTTACAACTAACACCCACTCAGTGAGAGGTGATTAATCCTTCTTTAGAAGAAAAAAATATAGAATCTCAGAACTGAAGGTCACCTCCAGGTACAGCAATGCTTATCTACTTGAAGCAGATTTTTTTAAATCCTATATTTAAAGATATTTGTGATTGATATCTCATACCTTTCTTTAGAAATATAACCATCTATTTAGTCAACTGTCCAATCAATAACATCTCCTTAGGTCTAAGTTTCTCCAATTTTATTATATACATAAATCACTTAAGAAGCCTCAGTAATGTAGATTGTCAAGATGCACTCTCAGAATTCTGCTTCATTTAATGTTTGGAGGATGCAGTAATAGATATTGTGACAACTTTCCAGGTGATTCTGGAGTAGGTATTTTGTGGACCACACTTTGGGAAATACTGCATCTGGTTAACTAACTCAAACCCTTATATAACTCTTTGAGATGACATGACAGGTTCCTGATTCTGGATTCTCGCCACACTCAATACCCGTATATCCTTTACCACCTGTATGGTTATGGGCATGTGACAAAGACTAGGGAAACTATGATACTAGTCAAGGGTATATTAAACATCTCAGATTAATAGAGCTGGTGATTTAGCCCTAGGTCGAACTTGCTCTTTATGTTTATCCTGTTTATTTTGCATTTGCTTCATTTCTATGATTAATTTAATTTATGTGTATTCGATATTCAACATAAATATCAAACTTATTAACTTGCCAAGAGGATCTAGTATTTTTTAAGCTTTAGGTCTTTCTTTTCTAATGCATTTTGACTTTTCTGTAAGGTTGAGTTTGTACTTGCTACTCATTTATTGGCAGACCCTTTTCTTTCAATTTTCAATTGCACAACATTGACAACCTTTGAGCCTGCAGCTACACGTTAGCATACACCAGCACTCCATAAGTGTCCCTCATGCAAATTAAAATGATTTCCAAGTATTAATTAGTATTACAAAGCCTAACGTACATATATACAGTAAATATATACAAAGAAATATATTTTCACAATGCCTCTGCTGTAATTGATTTTATATTATTCCTCCAATCGATATTATAAAAGTAAGTCCAGATAACTTCCTCAATATCATACAGCTGGATTGGAAAAATAGACTTCATTGAAAAAATGTGTGGGTCAGAGGTAACAGAAGGCACATATCCTTCAGATCATCCTCTATCCCAAAGAAGCAAGCATTCCATTGAAGATAATCTCTCTTCATGTCATTGTTCTCCCTTCTTGTAGTGCAGGGAAGAAAGCAACTTTGTCTATCAGAAGAGTAACAGAATTCTTGGGCACTAAGCATTTAACTGCTTCTGAGAGTTGTCAAGAAAAATCTACCGCCCAAAATGTGGAGGATTTGAAGTGCTTGGGAAGTAGCCACTCCTGCCACTGAGGAAAAGGCCATCATTAATACCATTAGAAGTGAGAGAATGCAGCCTCACCTGTTGAGTAAAGGCAGGAGCCACTGGTCCTAGCTAGCTCACTCTCCAGATGAAAGTGAACGACCTACCATGGTAATTTAACACAATTTAGTAAGCACGGGTTTACTTATGTTTATATAGACTGTCTTCCAACAACTGTGGTTCCAACCACAAATTCTACCTTAATGAATACGGGGAATTGGGACAAGAAATTTTACTAAGCTATAGTACTGGCAATGGAATGCTTTTCCATTGCTTTTATTACATAAATACAACTAAGTAAAATATAGCCACTGTTTTTAGTCATATATTCAATAAACACAAAACCTTTACAATGTGCCTATTAAAATCACCTTCTTCTTAACCCTTTTGGAAGCAAATAGTGGAATAAACCAAAGATGAAGCGGAAAATATGACTTTTCTACTGAGTTTACACATGATAAGTTAAATCACTTGACTTTTAAAAATTTTTATTTAATATTTAATAAATTGAACACATTGAATTTTAGACTGTCAGAATGACTTAAAACATTAAAATTTTATGCCACTGAATTGTTAATGTAATCTCCCCAAATTAGCGATATGCCAGTATTTATGGGTACTGTTCATCTTATTGTTAGGTGCTTTGATATGCCTTCAAAACAGAAATGTCTCCAACTTTTATAACATGGGCCTGTTTCTGGTACATATCTGTACACAATATAATAGTCCTATCCTATTTGGCATTCTGGTTTCCAGTTACAATTCCTTCAAAATTGGTTCATTTTGCTAGCAGTTATTTGCTTATTCTGAAACCCTTTGGGTATCTATTTTCTTATTCTATCTCTGTATTGAGATTAATAATAGCTGACTATTGTTCTCTTCCTTAATATTTCAAATGATTGAGTCAGTTAATGTCACTCATTTTATAGCTTCCTTGGGGCTAAACCATTTCAACTAACTGAGATGCAATGGGCCATTCTATTTTACTAATTTATCAATTTACACTTTCCCATTTCCTCTGGAAAAAAAATGTATAAAATTAATATTGTAATGAGGGTTTTTCAATATAAATTATTTTAGTGAGAGTACAGCCAGAATAGAATAAACTACTTTAAGTATTTAAAAAATTGAGGATTTGATGTAGATAATTTGTTTGATACATTTTGGAACAACTGAGCTAATGGTAGAAGTGATATTTCTGCATCCCAGAGGACCAGCCAAACAGGCAAAAGATGTAATCACAGAGATCTGCTTGAAGATCTGTTAGTTGCCCAGAAAAGAGACAGCAGTGACAAGAATCTGCTAGATACAGAATAGAGAAAAGTAACCAGTATCTTTGATCCTGTCATCCTCTTATATTCTACTAGCACTTTGCTTTGGATAAACTCAGGCAGAAAGGAGTTAGCTTGGGTTGCTGGGAGACAGCCTGTGATGGTCATCCTCTTGTGATGTTAAGCAGAACCGGGAATAGGAAATAAACAGTGTTTTTCACACAGAGTATATATACCGCCACACTGCTGTACACATTAATGGATAATATTGATAGCAATAATTATTGGATAAAAAATATAGCTGATAATCCCAAGACTGATTTCATGATTTTAAAATGTTTATTTCTCTTATTTTGATATTAGCGATTGGATATAATATTATTATTTATGGGTATAGAGTTAGCCAATAGAGATACTCAAGTAATATCATTATGGAGTATTGCAAGGAAATAAGAAAATTCGAGTTAAAACATCACATGTAATTGTAGAGCATTAGTAAATATTGCATACATTGGTCAGATAAATAGGGGGTAATAGTGATAAGCAAAGAAATAGAAATAAAATCAGAAAATTTTGTAATTAGTACTAATTCATGTGGAAGGCTGACCTAACAGATCATTTTTTCAAGCAAAATGGTATAAAATGTATGGTTAAAAATACATAGCACAATATAATGAAAATATGAATTTGAGCTAAAAAAAAAATTTCATGGTGACAAATATCAAGAGAGGACAACATAGAGCATTGAGGTACAGGAATTAAACAGATCTAACCCTATCTATTTTAAGATTATTATTTAATCATTCTGTAGGATGCACTTTAAAATATATTTGTCTATTTCTGAGAATAATTCTTGTTGAATTAGATTTGAGAATGCATTGAATTTATAAATTAAATTAAGGAGACTTATATATACATACACATATATAAACACCATTGAGTCTTTTCAAAGAACAGGCCTAGAAGTCCAGGAAGTGTTAAGGTCAGGGCTGTTCACAGGAAAAAGTATCAAAGAGGAGAGAGCCTCACAGAGAGAGAGTTCCAGGGGTTTCTCCTTAAGTAGAAACTGTGCAAGGCCAATCAATGTATTTGCCTGCCAGAGCTGCCATACCATACCACAGAATGGATGGCTTAAAAAATAGAAATATATATTTGTCACAGTTCTATCTAACTAGTTTTAATGCTCTTCCTTTTCAACAACTTTTTTTGTTAACATTTAATATACTTACCTATCTAGGAAACTTTGTATATAAATAAATGATCCTAGCATGTTAATGCCTCTTATATTTGAGTGATAAAAAATTGTGCATTTTTTAATTGCTAATATTTAAAGTGAGTATTTTTCCTGGTGCTTGCATTCAGAAAAGAGTATTTTTATTTTTTTTATACAAAAATACCATTACACAACATTGTGAAAAAGACCCTTGTGGAAAAGCAATAGCCATTAGGTCGTAATACATAATAGCTACTTTTGTTAGAAGGGTTCTGAGAACTTGCCAGCCCAGCATGATTGTTTCAGTTCCCCAAAGTACTAAAGAGTATCACAGTGCAATTCAAAGGCAGCTCCGTCAAGCCCTTCAGACTTGCCTCTCATTTAACAACTAAAGTTATCTAAATTGGTCTATTCCCACTTTCCACAATTGATGGTCAGAAATAGTGTTTTGGCTCTTCCTTTTCCCTTTAGTAGCTGCATTCATCAAACATTTATTGCATCTACTGTTTACTAGGCACTTTGCTAGGCACTAGGGATAAAGAAATCAAATAAGACTGTCCCTGACTGCAAAGAACTTGTAACCTAATTTACAAGTCTGAACATGACTCTTAAGCCCCATAACTCTATGGTTCTCAATAGCAAAAGGGATTGACTACTTTCTGTCACCTAATTCATAGTAAGACTGCTTTTGGGGAACATGAGTTTAATGTTGAGGTCTAGCGGCTGATAACTAGTCAACATGCAGCACATTTTCTATGAACCTTGCATTATGCTAAGTCTTTTACAAAAATATCCCATTTTATATTCATAAATACCTCTGAGAGACATTTGAACCTCTCAGTTTTACATTGGTGAACACTGAGGCTTTTAGAGGAAAAGTAATTTTCACAAAGTGCCCAATACATGTGTGGGGGATTCAGTCCAGGTCACTGTGTCCACAGATCATGCTCTTCCATTCTTTTATCCTGCCTTGCTCATCACTACTCAGGATCAAATCCGCTTATGCTGATGAGAGGTAAGCCAGCTCTAAAACATTCCCAGAAATAGTGCCGATTTGTTTTAACTCAAAAAGTCACCAAAAGCAGGTTTATTATTGTGATGGATGCCAGGTTAGGATTAGGCTACTAAAATCCTTATTGGAATTATATGGAGTATAGTGGTTACTATAATGCGTTCTGTTTTATACTTGTCTTTTATCACCAGATTTCTTATAATTTCTGTAGCAGGCATATTTTTTAGAAACAGAGATATATAGATACAGCTAAGATAGATATAGATTTAGATACAGATATAAATAGATATAGATATAAAATTTGGAAATGATCTGAAGCTAAAGATAACACTGAAACTTGGAAAGTCACAATTTGATTCTGCCTTGGACCTGTTCACCTTCAACTGGATCAGGAAACATTCCTTAAAATGCCTTGTAATATGGAGTTTGTTGTTTATTTTTTCATTTTTGGTTTTTATCTTTTGGGGTTTTTGTTTGTTTGTTTGTTTGTTATTGTTTTTTATCAGAGGCTACTGCAAAAACTATGCTTGGAAGGAATAAAATTCAATCCCTGATCTTGCAAACTGTGCTCTGTGAAAACTTTATGACTAATTCAAGCTTGGTTTTCACCCTCTTACTAAGTTTCAGACAGCGTCTTTTCTTTGCTTTTTACAAAATAGGTCTTGATTTGTTTTCTCCTGCTTTATTTATAAGGTTCTCTTATTAAAAATATATTTTTTTCTACAAATTATTTAATGGCCTGCTCACGATAAACCTGACCTCAAGATACACCTGTGCTCTGATGTCTTCTCTGATTTATCTATCACCACATTCTCAAAATATTTCATTGGCTTTGAAGCTTAAAATTATTACATATGTATTTATTTTATCTAGCCTAATACATGTATTCCTTTTGATATCTGCTGTTTCATGCTGCTTTATTCAGTTGATGAAAATTCAGTAGATTCTTAGGAAGTGTTGTTTGTGAGAATGATTTAAAACAAACCAAAAATATTCACCTACTTTTACAGCTGTCCAACATTGTCCCAAATGTTCTACTATTTTTAGTTATATTCCAATTCTATTTAGTAAAATTGCAGTTTATTCAATAGATCTTAAATAAATTTTTTTGAAACTAATGCAGGAAGATATGTGTTTCCCGTTTCATAATTTATGGACCAAAATAACTAAAATGCTCATTGATTTTTCCAAAATTACATAAAATTTAAGTTGTGAAACTAGCACTAGAAATCGAATCTTTCAATATCAAGATTAGTCTAGTGTCTTTGTATTTTAATATGGATGTTCTCTACTTTTGAAGACATATTACCATATTTTTATTTTACCTGTTACTCAGCTTATAAAATGTTTTAAACAAAACCATTTAAACATGGCTTTGTCCTAAAAGAAAAGCAAAAACAAAACAAACAAAAACAAACAAACAAAAACTCTTGTAAACCAATATCATGAAACTGTATTTTATAGATATTATGCATTTAAGTCAGTAAAGTGACATCAATAAAGTGAAATGTTTCAATTTTTATTGTGGATTGTAGACTACTTCATTATAGCACAACCACTTCAAAGCCTGCAAAATAATTTTATTAAAATGTCAAAACTCTTGTCAGTCTTTTTAATCACTTTGTTTGTACTGTTTGGAGGAATGTAACCCAGCAGCTCAGCTTTAATAGTAAGTAGTCCACTATGTTCTCCTAAGGGTGAGAGTGAGATATGAGAAAATTATTATCCTGCAAAACTGCCCTTAGATAACTATGATCAAAAACAACCAACAACATTTAATTTTATATTTACAGATTCCCACCTTCAGTTTTTCATTTATATTTAAAGGTATAACACATGAGATATTCTACATCCATACAAATGATATTTTTTAAAAAATTATCAGAACCCCTGTATAAAGAAATGCCAAAATGATGCTGAACTGTAACTTTAATTTTTATTGGGGTCAGTTATCCTGTACAATGTCCAGATCTTCCTTTGTTAAGGCCAATAGTATATTATATTATATAATATTATATTAGAAAGATGTCAACCCTTGGAGTTAAAGAAGTGTTCTTGCCATTCAGTTATGAAAATATATGTGTTCTAGGTCTGGTTGTGGAGACATAAAGAGGAACTAAATATAGCTCCCACTCTCAAGGTACCTGACCTAACTGATGTATTAATAGCGTGTATAGGTACAGAATTATTTCCATGTTGAAAAGATATATATTAGATATTGTGGAAGTTCAGATGAGGGTAAGATACCTCAATATTAGGGTATACAGAAAATATTTGTGAACAACAGGCAGTTATTTGGAGGATTTAAGTACACATATGGTTTTAACTTGTGCAGATAAGGAATTCTGTATAAAAAGAACTGAATAAATAGAGGAATAGATACAAGAAATTATCAAACTTATTTGACTGGAAGGATGTAGGTCAATTTGACTGCTAGAAAAATTACATAAGAAGGCACCTTACAATTTAAATAGGGCCAATTATTTGAGACAATAAATTCAACAGAACATCATTAATGCAAAACTAAAGAATTACATTTCATTGTCGAAACTAAAAACCACTGAAATTTTTGAACAGAATCAGAATTGACCTTAGAAAAATCTTGTCTGGCATTGAGTTATACATATGTTTAAAGGAGTTAGAGACTGAAAGTAAAGAAATGAGCTTTGAGCAACCACAACTTTATTTTTACCTAAAATGTATCAGAGACTTAATCTGAATCTTGGGGTAGAAGGTGTAATTGGGGCAGGGGAGGCTCCAAGTGCAGGGAAACTGTTTCCCTCTTCATAAATGGAAAATTATTGAGGGGTTTTGAGCAAATGCATATATAATTAACAGTGGTATATGAGTATTCTTCTCACTGCCAGTAGAGGACAATTGGATGGAAGGCCACAAATATGGATAGAGAAATACCAATAACATTTTTATTTTCAGTTTGTATGCATCATGATACTGACTTAGAGCAAAGTCTTGTGAAAATCTGATTTAAAACTGTCACATCTTAATACAGTTGGACGATATACCCTCCAGGATTTATTCATGGATTAGATATGGGTAATAGATGTGGATAAGAGAAAGAAACAAAAAAAATTATTTACAATTTTATAAAAATGGAAGAGTAGAGAAGAAGATAACCAATATGAGACACTTCTGATCAAGGTGAATTTAACAGGGAAGAAATTTACAATACTGCTTGAAACAAATAAAATCACGAACAAAATATATAAAATAATAGTTTTCAAATGTTGGAAATCCTGGAATGAAGGACAGTGGTCTTGGAGAGAGAGAAAACAAATAAGATGAACCCTATGATCGGTACACATATTGCCTTGATAAAGTTTCCAGATCATGGCACAGGGAGATAGACCCCAATGAACTCCCTCAATTCAAAAGACCTAGTTGATGAATCTAGGAGGGAAAAAGTAGAGATTGGAGAGCAGAGTAACAGAGACAAGAGAGAAGCACAAAACAGAGACCTATGGAGATCTGCAGATGCCCCCCACACACAAGTATTCAGCATAATACTGATCAGTACATTGATGTGAAAAATAACACCAACAAAACAAACAAACAAACAAACACTCCGCAAGTTTGGGGGAAAGCTAGTCAACAGAAATCAATGGAATGGAATCTGGAGTTGACATTTGTTTTTTTGAAATGGTAGATCAGAAAGGAGGTGTTCATTTTATTTTTTTAAGTGACCATACTGATTTCCAAAGTAGGTGTATTATGGTACATTTCCACAAACAGTGAATGGGAGTTCAAGTTTCTCCACATCCTCACTACACTTAGCATGATTAATCTTTTAAATTTTAATCATTATCTTAGTGGTATCTCATTCTGGTTTTAATTTATATTTTCTTAATTGATGTTAAGCCTCTTTGCAAGTGTGTTTGTCACAACAATCATATATATCACACACTTTGGTAAAGCATCTAGTACTACAGGAATAAAATAGGCATAAACTAATTCTTTCATATGATAAATTTCTTCTTTTTTTTCTTTATGAAAATAATTTTTAATTATTGAATGCTAAAATGAAATAACAAATTGTTTACCACATACATAGAGCTATGAAACAGCAGCGCAATTGAAAATAAAAAGAAACATAGTTGATAGACAAAAGGTAGAGATAGAATTTATAAAACATATGATGACCCATTCGAATTATCAGCCATCTGTCTGTAAAGTTATTCTCATTTATAACAAAATCACAAAATGTTTGATGTGGAAAGTAACTTAGAGCTTGTAACACATGAAACATTTACAAAATTATTTACTCTATAAATGCTGACCATATAAATCTAATTTCTTTATTCACATTTCATGCTCCACTTTATGAAATACTCAGTAACCCATAACAAATCACAACCCTGAAAAATAAGCACACTTTTTTAAGTTAGATTTTCTAAACGTATGGTTTAGTTTCATTTTTGGTTTATTAGTTAGCATGATGATTTAAAATAGGCCTTAGAAAATAATTCTTAGACAGTTTGCTTCATATTTTCCACATTAATCCCTAACATTAATCTCTAGAAATATAGTTCAGATAGAATGTTAAACATTTAAAAAAATGACTTCACTCTTTCTGAGCTTTGTTTACTTTTTTAAACAAACAAAAATAAAATTCATAAAAGTGTAAATTTTATGATATAAAGCACTATTTAGTAAGTATATTTTGCATGATAAGAGTAAGACCTCAAAGGATATTGATTGAGAACGTTGAGTCTGGAATTAGGAATTTTTTTTTGTCTCACGTAGGATTTACAGACGATAAAATGATTTTAACCTTCTAAAGCTGTTTTACATATTGACGCTCTCATGCCTACCACACGACACATTTATTGAATGACAGCTAGTAGTGATTTCATAATAATATTGACTGAATTTTCAGAGGTAGGTTGACTGACTGTAACTAGATTTTTAAAATTATTTTTAACTTTTTAATGGAAACTTTTAAGCACACACAAATAAACAAAATTGTATGATAAAGTATTAGCTTTAACTTTTCTTACCTAGATTCAATAATTATAAATACTATGCTATTCTGTCACACCTTCATCAACACCATACTTCTCTCTAGATGCAAAACAATGATTGCTTTCCAGTATATATATAAAATATGTATATTGAATAATTGAAATGTATAATTTGTAGTTGTATTATTGTGAAAAATGAATGTAGCAATGGATCTCTGCCTCTCAGAATTAACTTTCCAATTATCCAAAAGTTTTCTTGTACCTTCTCAGTTATTCTTGCTCCTACTCCACTCTTTAGAGACAATCACTAATTTGGTTATCACCATAGATTATTTTTCAAATTCTAGGAGCTATAAATTGAGTCGTACTGTAATATGCTTGTGCATGTGTGCGTGTGTGTTTTCCTGTTTGCATAATGTATGAGCCTCGTCTATCAGGTTACTTGTATCGGTACCCTCTTTTTATTGCTGAATAATATTTTGTTTTCTGACTATGCACATCTGTTTATCTACCATTTCTTTGATGGACTTTCTTGTTGTTTTCAGTCTTTGTCTATTATGAATATAGTGCTAGAACATTTTTAAGCACCCTTGTGAAATATATGTGTCTATATACAAAGTCTGATCATTAAGGTCGCAAACTTGGCGACATGCACTTACATTGGCAGCACTGTACAACCTGGTAAAATTCTGTATCCTTGATATATCTGTGTCTCACAGCTGTGTTTGTGCCAACGTGTGGCAGTGTCTTGCTGAGTGTCGTGCATTATTGTTGTTGGGTGTTTCTGTGTGCCTTCACGAGAATCTTGGAGCTTAAATTAGAGCAACCAACAAACCTTAAATTTCTTGTTAAACTTGACAAGTGAAATCGGGGACATGTTAGACCAAGTTTATGGGGATAATACCATGGGCAAAATGGCATTGTAGAAATGGATTAAACATTTTTCTGAGGGGAGAGAAAGCATCACTCATGGCTCTTGCATCACAAAAATGCACCAGCTCACACGACACTGTCTGTGAGGGAGTTTTTAGCCAGTACACAGAAAACTGTATTGGATCACTTCCAACTCACCTAATCTGGCCCCCAGTGACTTCTTTCTTTACACAAAGATAAAGGAAATATTGAAAGGTAGACATTTTGATGACATTCAGGACACCAATGGTCAAATGACGACAGCTCTAATGGCCATTCCAGAAAAATAGATCCACAATTGATGTGAAAGGTGCCCTAGGCACTGGCATCAGTGAACAGCTTTTTAAAGGGAGTACTTGGAAGGTATCCATAGTGATATTCAGCAGCGAGGTATGTAGCACTTTCTCTAGGCTGAGTTCATGAACTTAATTGTCAGACCGTGTATATACAGTCATACCTTGGTACTTGACTGATTTAAAACTCGTCAAATCTGGTAGCTGATGTATTTTGATATGAAAATTTTATCATGGTACTCATCGTTTGTTTGGTACCCAATGTGCAAGTTAGAACTTGTCAGTGTCAGTTGCCTCGTGACTTGCTATACCCTTCACAGCTGAAAGCAGGGTCACACGTCAGTCATGCGGTAGCCCTTGCCCTGTCCACATCCCCTTGTAGTCTTAACTTCTGTAGTCATTTTGTGTATTTTTGGTTTGGGAATGCAGTAAATTTATTTACATTATTTCTTATTGGAAAAATTTGTTTGGTACTCATCATTTTTGGCTCTCAACTTGCCTCCTGGATCCAATTAATGATGGGTACCAAGGTACCACCAGACACACATCAGTTGTCTCAATGTGTATAAATAGAATTGCTTTATGAAAAGATAGTTTCATATTTGATATTTAACTTAATATCAAACTATAGAACTTTTTCAAAGTGGTTATATTGTATGAACCTCCATCAGCAATATGTAAGAGTTGGAATCACCTACTTTTTATTTGAACTGTGTATTCTTTAAATTTAGCTTATTGTCATTTCTTGACTAAATAATTAAAATGGCCTATTATTAAGTATCTCAGACTATTGTCAAGCTATTTAGTTTCTCCACAGTGAATTCAGATGGTTAATATATATTTAATACTTAATTTTCACTTCACTTTTATTAATAAGGAGCCACAAGCCTAAAGAAGTTAAATAAAGTTCACACAATTGGTCAGTTTTGGGGTTGTTTCCATCAGGCAATTTGACTGCAGAGCTTGATCTTACAAATACTATTTACTGCCCGATAGGGAGATCATTCACTTAGTCAATTTCAGGATCTCTAACATAATGATTATTTAATTAAATTAAGTTTCTCACAATGCTAATTGTTTACTCAAATAATGTTTTCGTCTAGACTAAGTTAGAAAGCAAGACGACATACCCACTCACACAAGGTATAAACGTTTCATTCGAATTGCAGAGAGTAAAGTGCAGAAATAAAATCTATTGTCTCAGATTAAAGCATTTTTAGTCTGAAGACAGTGTGTCACTGTGGTACCTATTGTACTTGAAAATCATCTGCCTCCCACTTTCTTTAACTGCAGACATTTGTCAACTTAAGTCTATGCTTGCATTTTACATATTTTTAGTATTTCAAAGCACAAAAGTATTTAATGTATAAATATGTAGATGCATACATGTATATACATATTGTGTGTAAATAATTTTCTATGAGAGAACATGTCTATGTGCATGCAGACACATGTGGACCATACAAGCACACAATGCTACACAATAAATTAATTAGTTTTCAAATAACTCTTACATACACCTACTTAAAATTGCAAACATACAATTAGTACATACCTTCCATTATTAATAAAAGTTCATTACATGTTCAAAATCAATTAACAAATAATTTGAATATTAAAAGTATCAACAACAACCTATACATACAAACATACACACATACATATATGCACACACAATCACAATGTCTAATGTATGTGCAATAAGCTTATTTTAATTATATTTTTTTACTCAGAACAACTTAAATGCCTGAATCCCAAAAAGTATAGTAATCAATGTTCTACTTTTTAAATACATTTTGCAACATTCTTCAAAAATTTCAAGTATACATAACTTCAATACTTGAACAAAGTGTTAGCTCAGTGAAAAGTCCACCTTTTTCTTTTTTATACATATATAAATTGTATATTAGAACTTACTTTGCTTTTTTACAAGAGCAAAACTGAATAACAATGGAGAGTGTCAGATGCAATTGACTTTAGTTGAGATATTTATATCAATCTCTCCTCATTCCCGTCCCTCCACCCACAAATAGGTCACCAGCCTCTGCTTGTATTCTTCCACTCTCTCTCCAAGGCTAGAGCTAAGCAGGGTCAAATAGACTTCTTGCAAGTGCTTGTAGTGGAGTACAAAAAACTTTTCATGACTTATCATGAGGTGTGAATATAGAAAATTTTAAAACTGAAGAGTGAATCACATTAATTTTAGAGTAGTGAATTGCTGTAATTTCCTTTGAACAGCCTTTGATTTTAAAATTTCCAGAAATTTTTGTTTTTACTCTACTATAAAATACGTGAGATTAACTAGTATCTTTGCATACATTCTACTTTTTCATAAGTGTGTTAAAAGTGTAATTCCACTATTTAACACAAAGAGACTTCAATTAAAATAATAGATAAAAGAAGTTGTGGTACATATATACAATGGAATATTACTCAACAATAAAAAGGTGAGACACTGTCATTTGCAAAAACATGGATGGATCTTGACAGTGTCATGCTAAGTAAAATAAGTCAGATGGAAAAGGACAAGAACCATATGATTTCACCCACATGTAGGATATAAAACTACAAGCAACAAACAAACAAACTCAGATACAGACACCAGAATGGTAGTTACCAGAGAGGAAGGGGTAAGGAGGTGACAAAGAAGGTAAACTGGGTCAAATATTTATATGGTGACTGAAGGAGATTTGGTTTTGCATAGTGAGCACACAATTGAGTATACAAGTGTTGTATTACAAAGTTGTACATCTGAAACTTATATAATGTTGTTAACCAAATGTCACTTGAATAAATTTAAAGAAAAATAAATGAAGAAAAGGAAAAAAATCACCAGAAAATAAATATAACAATAAATTGTGACTATAAATATGCCACAATAATAACTCCTTAAATAACATTGTAAAACTGTATACATGTTCTGTTAAAAGAGTATGGTCATAGTACAGATGGTATATTATCTCCCAAATTTCTTGCATAGCATCATAGGTTGTGTTTATCAATATAAACTATATTTTTATGTCAATAAATACAAATTTACAATAAATATAATGTATTACTGCATTGTATGCAAGTACCAATACTATAAAAAATCACTACTATTAGGCATTTGGATTCCTTTCAATTTTATTTCATTATTATGAAAGATATTACTACAAACAGTATTAAAAATCAATCTTTGCATAATTGCTAAATTCTGTCCAAAATACAAATGTTTAATTCAATCCCAAAAAGAAAGATGTAACAAGATAACAAATATATAGTGTCCTTAAATGTGCATATTGATTTACATATCCATCAATTAAATAGAGTCATTTACTTCACCATTATTGATACTAGATATTATCATTCTTCAAAAACCTTTACTGATAGAATTTCTTTAATCATGCAGGGTATTACATTATTTTTTCATTAATTATTTATCAGGTTGATAATATTTAAGTATCTATTGGACATTGTTTCAAAAATTACATAGTCATAATTTTATCTATTATTCTTGGATTATTTTCTTTTTAAATATACACTTGAAAGGCATGTATATGTTGTAGATATTAATTCTTAAAACATAACATAATTTAATTCTGTGGTACTCTAAATGTATGGAATTTGTTCATTTTCATGTACGCAGATCTATCAATTTTTAATTTTTCTTTTCCATCTTCTTTTTTTAATTCCCATTTTAATTTAAACTTGGATCAAATCCAATAGGGTTTTCAATTATTCATATAAAAATACAATATGAATGTGATAAAGAGGTCTTTAAATACAAAATACTCTTCAAAATAATTAAAAAATCTATCCCAATGGTAAGTATCTCAAAATAATAATTGTATTATAACTATTAAAATAGATTATATTTTTGTAATTAATTTTACACTTGAGTTTTTAATACACCTAAAATTGACTTCGTTGTTAATACGTGAAATACAGGTGTGATTTTATTTTACTTTTTCCTGAAATGCTTTTACCAGTGTTTCAAGACCACTTACTAAAATTAAATCCTTATTTTGTGCCCCAATCCCATTAATTTGTTTGCAGTTTAGTGTGTTTATAATACTCCAGTATATTTACAGGTTAGCTTGAATACAGTTGGTCCTTTCAACATTTGATCTTCCCATAAGGACAGAAATTATATAACAGTTTGTTTGTCTTTTCTCTATATATCTCAATAGTATCTTAATTGTGTATATCTTACTTATTTGTGTGTTGTCTATTACTCATTTTTTAAATATTAGGATTAATAGCAGTGAGTCACTTTTGCTTTCCTCCTCTTAAGCACCTTTTTATATAGGTAGGTCTAAATCTCATGTGTCGTCTTAGTGACAGATTTTTGTCTCCAGTTTATGCCATATACTTATAAAAAATGTATTTCTAAGATATATCTGCTGGACACTGCCAAGTCTCCTGTGAATAAATTCTCTCAAGCATCTGCCAGTGCCTGAATGTTGTAGTTTTATAGATACGCCTTTTGGATTATTTGCCTCTTCGTTTATCTTATTAATTCTCCTAAATATATAAGATCCCAATGACTTCTGTGAATTAAAAGCAATTTCATTGGCAATAATATGCTACAAAATGACCCCTCCACTCACTCCCTACCACCCAAGCCTGATGACTAGAGATTTCCACGTGAATCACATAAGTTGAGTTAGATGCTTCTGTTTTAAGTTCTTTTTTTTCCCAGGAGTCTTTCCAGTGTCCACTCATATAAATTTCTGTTAGGACATCACATCCATCTGCCATGTGTATCTAAAGCCAAAACAGTAGATAAGAGGTTATTTGATTCCTAGAAACAATCTTTGGCAGCCTTCCAACAAATTTTCCTAAAATGAATATGCTTGTTATCACATTATATTTTAAGTTATATTTTCAAACAGAACAGAGTTATCCATACTTTTGTAAATTGTATTTCCTTCTATAATTTTGGTTGTTTCATTTATATATTTAATCGATTTGCAAGTCGTTTTGTTTGCTGTGAAGAGTAAACCCACTTCCATTTATTTTATTGTATAATTAATTTTATTTTTGCCTCTGTTACTGGATGTCTTCATATATTACACTATCTATCCTAAAACAAACAAACAAAAAACCCCAAACAAACGAAAACCAAAACAACCAGTAAAAAAACTCAGCTTTTGCTTCTGAGAGATTTTTCATGTCTCTCTTCTCTCTTCCTGTCTAATGAGCTACATAAAAAGCTCAGATACTTCTATGGACATTGTAATATGAAGCTACATATTTAAATGTTATGCCATATGCCAGAAATCATATAAAAATGATTAACTCTCAGTCATATTCAGATGACACCAGACGCTGAAGATAAAAGGCATCAAGGTTTTTTAATAAGGAAAAATATAAGGGAAAATCTATCAGCTGACCTCAATTTTTTCAAAATCAAAGTCTAATTGAGGAACTCCTACTAGATAGAGAAAGTGTGATCCATGGATTTTATAATCAGTTCAAATTTCTTTGAGTATAAAGCCAATATAAAAATGATTTTAAAATGTAAGAACTCATTTTGTGCCTGTGTATCTGTCTTGGGAAATTACTAGAGGATGAGCTTCAAGCAACCAAGAAATGACTTGGGAAATTACAGCTGAAGGACTAGTAGTGATAATTGAATATACTTATATGAAGAGTAAATATTAGAACAAATGTGAGTATCAGAGCAACCAAAAGGTTGCCAATATTATGTCTTCTAACCACCTAGATGTGATCAAATTAAAACAAATTAGCTGAGTGGTGACTATACTCAATAATACTGTAGTGTGTATTTAAAAGTTGCAAGAATAAATAATAAAAGTTCCCATCAAAATAAAAATTTCTATGGGACAGATGGTAACTAGACTTATTGTGATAATTTTGCAGTGTATACAAATATCAAATCATTATGTTGTACACCTAAAACTAATACAATGTTTTATGTCAATCATAGCTCAATAATAAAAATGTAGCACTTATTTTCTACAAGAAAATTCAAAAAAGATTAGAGGAGACATAATTTAAAAGGTTTAAAATTGGATAAACAAAAATATACAACTGAAGTTAAGATTTTTATTGGATTGTCTTCCAATATTTTTTAATTGTAGATTTGATAATATTCTCTTTCAGACTTTTTCTACAGATGGTATATTTGAGCTGTGATAATGGAAATACATTTTAGTCTAAATATAAAAATTTTACCTCACTATAAAATCTTATAAAACATCTTACATCAGCAAATAAAGCTATATAGTTAGTAGATGTACCACATTCTCTAACCATTCCCACACTTTTGGAAATTTGGTTCTTTCTAGTTTTCCATGATTTCAAACAAATCTGAGAGGAGCATTTTCAGGTGCCAAAGCCATTTTTCTATTTGAATTAAAATTGATGTTCAGATTCTGAATTTTGCCAGATTAAGGAAAATAAACATTAAAAAATAAATAAAACATTTGCTCTGAAGAACAAAGAATACGGAAAGCAGAGCAAATTCACAGATTGGCTCATCTATAATACTGAAGGTCAAATGACATCATTTAGTTGGAATACCAAGTAGAAATAACAAGAAAAAGGAGATACAAATGTGCATGTGTGAGCATGTCCTTGTCCTGAAGAGTGTACAAAACTGTAATTATAATACCTGTGATTTGGGGAAAATTGGGACAATTGAGATTAATATGTAATGATAAAAATTCTTTCATAAAAGGAAACAAAACACTGCTACATGCACCAACATACTTCTGCATATTTCATTTTGTATTTATGCATTTTAAGCTTAGGTAACATATTTATAAATATAAATATAAATATATATATATATATCATATCTATAGTAAACCTATAGGTCATATATATGCATATAATATATCCACTGTAGCAATTATCTTATAAGATTTGGCTTGTTTACAGTTTGAGCTATTGATATTTATGCCTCATAGGTATGTCTTTTTATTAATAGTACCTATGCACAAATTGGCTTGTACATATAGGATTGGAATAACCAGGTTAAAGTATATATTTATATTCAAATTAAAAAAACACAATATTCTAAAGTATTAATAGTTGGATTGGCAAAACATTTTGAAAATTGCTTAAAAGTATATTAAATATTCAATTACTCTATTTTATTCATTTTTTCATCATAATAAAAATAGCTAACATATGTTGACTATTAACTCCATGCTGAATATAGCTGTTACAAAACTGAATAAAATATTTTACCCTCAAGGAGGTAAAAATTTTGTTCCAGTTAATGGAATTACAGTAATGTATTCAGATTGCATGTATCATTGACATGTTTCATATGTCACTAAAATAGATTTTTATTGCAGGATTTCAAATAGTAGATGGTGATACAGAATATCATAACTACATTTTTTCATTTGATTCAGGTACCCACTATGTACAAACCATATTGCAAAAACATTTTCTAATTTTAATTTTGTCTTTTTTATTCAATCGTGGGTTTTAGAAAATCTTCAATAACAATAAGGAAATAATAGCTAAGCTTTTGCTTGATAGATTAAGAAATAGAGCTAGATAGAAGACAGACCACATACAGAGCAAATAAAAACACAAAAATAATTCATCTAAAATTCAAACCTTTATGTTCTATACCACTATTTCTTTATTGTCATAATATTTCATATCGAGAGTTATTTACATTAGCTTTGAAAATAATTTGTAGATTAATTAGACTCACAAAAATTGTATTAGTTTAAATCTTTTCAAAAGCTTCAGTTGGACACCCATTCCCAAGCACTGCCAAATACATGTACATTGTTAGATAAAATTATGGTACGTGGAGTCATGCAATCTTACTCATTTTCACCCCATATAAGAAAGTTACACCTCCTGTAGGTCCTTTATCTATTTGGACCTGGGATTTTATAGTTTTTTAGGTGATTATCATGAAGAACATTTATTGAAATCACTTCTTTTTTCTACCTTAGCTCAGGACCTCTCTCCTAGGTTGTTTGTACAGTTGCAACAAATTCTGGATTGATCTGTTCTGTACCATTTTTCCTTCCTTAATTAATTTATATCATTTTACTATTGTCATTCTGAAATATAGCTATCATCAAGTTTTAAGCTTGTAAATACACTTTAACAGTTCCAAATTATACATGAACATAATTTATACTCCAGTGCTTTATACAGACACCAATTATATATAAAAATTATTTGCTACAGGCATAAATGCACAAGAGAAAATATAAATTACATCTTTCATTTTTGAGTGTCAATCTCTCTCATAACATAGAGAATTCTAATTCACTTTTAGTTACTTACCTTATAAAAAAATATTTTCAATTGCTGCCAATTCCCAAGTAAGTTTGTTCTATATGTCAAAAATTTGATGCTATTAAACCGTGATCCTTTGGACAACACTGAGTTATACTAATTAGGACTAGAGTTAGAATACATATTGCTAAAAAGAACTAAAGTTGAATTAAAGTTGTGATTTATCCTAGTCACCTTTTGTTTAAATTTTGAATTAACTGAATTATAATGCTATATGCTAATAGTTTTTAATAAAATGTAAAAATAGATCAATCACAATTAGACATTTTGCATAAGATTTTAAATCTGCCATATTTTGTGCTTCTTAACACATTCATTGCATATTAATGAGTATTTATTGAGCGTCAGACCTTATTCATGTTAGAGTTTATATTATGGTTGAATAGTTAATTGTCTTACTTTGAGTGACATTTTTGCATCTCCAGTCAGAATCAGAAGAAAAATGCAAGTGTAAATATTCTCTGATGTCATGAACTACAATGATAAGGAACATTTAAAAAGTAAATTCCATGCCTACAAATTCCTCATTTCATTTTATCCTTTGTATTGCAAAGAGATGAGAACAACAAAACATATTATCAACCAACAGATTTTCTTCAGGAGGTATTATTTGTTGATGGTTTTCATTTGTTTGTTTGTTTTTTGCTTTTTATTTCAATCTCATTGCTTAGAATGTGGCAGGCAAATTAGACATTTGAAAATAATCCAGGAGAAAAGTAAAAATGAATTTAATTATAGCACAAATTAATGGAGAGGATAATTGATTTAATTAAAAATTTAGATAATTTTAACAAAATGATTTGCAATTCCCAACATTGAAAGAGGGTTATCAGTCTTGTGATGCATAAACAGAAGTTGGGAATTTGTATTCCAGATTCTAACAGCCATATGCTGTATAGCCCTCTCTTGATCCATCTGCACAACATATTATCTTAGTTGGTTGGATGAAATTGAGTAAGGAAAATATCCCTTTGGGAAAGTTGATTTTATATTGAAGTTGAACATATTCTATTTATATTTTGTTTCTGTGTATTTTAATCTTAACAGCTGAAAGAAACCAAATGTTATTAAGTTTATAGTGAAAAAAATGCATGCTCGATTACATTTTTTATTATGATTGAATTGTACTGAATTTTCAATGTGTTTATAGTATTGGTGAATGATAATTAACAATTTTGAAAAAATATTGTAAACCCTTCTCTGAATTGCTTTAATATAAAGTTTATTTTAAATATTACTGAGTATTATAATATATCTGAGCTGTAATTTAAGTCGTTGAAAGAAAGTTCAGAGGACCTAACAATATACATTGTTCTTATTTTTCACCATTCCCAGCAAAAAAATTTTTATGCGATCACCAAATATCTAACAAATAAGACATATGCCAAGCTCAATTTTATATTTTCATTTTCTTTGTAGAAAATAGAAATTAAAATATACACAAATACTTGTAACATTATAAATAATTCTATTTGTGTTATGGCTGAATTTTTAAGTTTAGAAATAACTGAAGCTTTGAACATGGGTTATAAAACAACTGAGATTGATTGTATTAATTTTTCTAAGTTATAAATGAGATCACATACGCATTATAACAGTACAAATCCTTATATTAAGAACTTTTACTAACTGGACTCATGAATGTTGCAGGCCGGTGCCCACTGGACTAAATGATGGCAGCTTCTGCCATTTGCTGGATGGCCAGTGTGGAAGGAGAGTGCTCCTGAGCAGTGCCGCTTCCCAGCAGGCCCTGCTGAAGTTACCTGCTTTGAGGGGAACCATCACCTTTGCTCACGTTCTCCAGGGCAAGCCAGAGATTGAAGTCAGCCTGCTGGACTCCTGACTGCAAGTGGCCTTGGAGCAATCCTCCTGTGCTACCTGTATGGTAAGTGGGGACAGCTGTGGAGAGGGTGCATCCATATTGGGCATCGAGTCATCCCAGGTTGGAGTGTGGCCTTGGATTTGAATCCTTTGTAGTTTGGGTTAGACTCTTGCTCATTCACCACTGGATTGACCCTCCTACCCCAATCTCGACTTTAGCCCTGCCTTGATTTCAGAGTTTGGAGTGGCAATCTTCACTACTCAACACTCATTTAGCATACGATGCCGGCCAAGAGGAGGCCAAGTTCTTTTTTTCCAGCTTTTTCTTAAGCAGCTCATACAAGAGAAGTGATACCGTCTCCATTTACAATAAGGAAAATGGGGGTCAGAGACCTTAGGTGACTCCCAGACTCACATCTCAAAGTCATAATCTGGCTAGAATAGTAATGAATTATAGAGGCAATATATTTGTTCTTTTTGTTTTGTGTTATTTGGTTTGTTCTTTTAGATTCCATATATATGTGATATCATTAGGTATTTGTCTTTCCCTGTCTGACTTATTTCACTTAGGGTACTAGCTTCCAGGCCCATCCATGTTGTTGTAAGTGGTAAGATTTCATCCATTTTCATGGTTGAGTAATATTCCAGTGTATATCTTCTCTATCCACTTGTCTTTTGACAGGCACTTGGGTTGCGTCCGTATCTTGGCTATTGTAAATAGTGCTGCAGTGAATATATGAGTGCATATATCTTTTCAAATTAGTGTTTCAGATTTCCTCAGATAAACAGCCAAAGTGAAATTGCTGAGTCAAAAGGTAGTGCTATTTTTAATTTTCTGAGTTAAATCTCTAAACCGTTTTCTATAGTGCTTGCATTAATTTGTAATTTCACCAGCAATGCACTCGGGTTCCCTTTTGTCTGAATCTTTTTTGTTGATTTATTGATGACAGACTTTCTGACAAGTGAGAGGTGATACCTTATTGTGGTTCTAATGTGCATTTTTCTGATGATTAGTGACATTGAGTGTCTTTTCATGTGTCTATTGGCCAGGTGTAATTTCTCTTTGGAGAAATATTTATTCAGGTCATGGAGGAAATGTATTTGAAGATTCTAGTGAAATGAATAATTTTCCATAAAAATTTTTTAATTGATTCAAGGATGCAAATTTTGGTTAGATATATGAATGGGTGAGAAGATTCTCAAGAAATAACCTTCCTTTTCTCCCAACCCAAAACTCTGGAGATAAGTGGTTTTATTGACAAATTCTTTCAGTTTTTCAGGAACAAATAATGTCCTATGTGATATTGTTACTGAACACAGTAAAAGATGATGGGCAACTTTTTTATTGCATGACACCTGTATAAGCCAACCCAGAGCCTGTTTGTAAAGGTTGGTAGAGAATACTGTGTTATGCTCTAGAATAGATTGAAAGGAGAACCACTGGACTCCAGTGTCAAAGAATGCTGTGAGCAGTAATCAAGGGATACCATGGCTTGTGAAATGCATCTCGCATTCCAAGATGATAGGCATGAAATAGATGTTCATGTAAGAATTTATGACATATTGTTGTATACCAACATCTCTTAGGAAAGTAGTTGTGCAATTTTTAAATCAGCTATGAACACATAGTAAATTAAAAAGACTAACTCAGGTGTGCTACAGGTGTGGGGTGTCATTTGTTTCACAACACACCAGGAGACTGTAAGATCATCAGATGCCAAGGAGACATTTGGCAGTGCTAGGTGTTCAGGTCTGGTTAAAAATTGTATTTTTTAAGCGTGACAAAAAAGAACATTTACTGAAACAGATAACTGGAAAAGTGATACCGTCTCTGACAAGGAGTTTTAAAAATTATTCCAAGTTCACTACCATTTTGTGGGGAGATGGGGTAAAACATTCAACTTTTTTCTAGTAGTCCCATCAAATACTTGCCGACACCCCCAACACCATACATAGGACACTTTCATTTGGTAACTGTTTGAAAATGAACAAGTTTCTGAATCTCCCTGAACTTTACATTTTTAATTAAAGCATTCTAATATTTCTGACATAAAATAACTTGTTCTAAGTCTAAGTCTAAGGGTTAAAATAATACTAAAATGAATAATGTATGTGTGCTGCTTATTAAAATGTAATATGCAAGGATTATTCAATAATTCTTCTTATTATTAATGTTATCATGGATCATTAGTGTATATGCATTACACCATGCCAGATAAAATATTAAATTAAAACGAAATATAATAGAGGTCCTTATTTTAAAGCAGCGTATAATCTATTTGCAAACCATATTAACAAGTAGAATGAACACTAACACACATAGTTACCCCTGCATATGAATAGAAATATTTTGAAAACTGAGGAATGGTAACAATCCTACTAAACATATGAAGTATTCTAAAAAATATTTTAAGTTCTAAATCACATGTTACTGAAGACATTGTCATCAAGGGGATAAATATGGAAAGCATGTCATAATTCTCATCGCTAAATGACCATGTATCTCTAAGCAGAAAAAAAGGAAAAGAGCTAAAACTGTTCGAATGAGTTTGAAGGAGGTATGTGACTCTCTTATGTTTCATGTCCAAATCAGATGTGACTCCTTACCTCTTACTGTAGAAAATGAACTAACTCTACCTGGGTCATTTAGCAAAACTGGACAGCCAAAAAAGGATAAATTTGAAGATCCTTTGTGAATATATTTCTGGGAAGACATGCATCAGAATCCCCTCATTCTTAACTTCTCTGCAGTCTCTAATCAAAACCCGAGGGTTAAGACATCTCATTACATTCTAATCTTTCTCTATAATTTGACAGAATGGTGCTGCTTATACAAAGATAATAGCTGTTTTATTTTAATGAAAATCATTTTTTATTCAGGTATTCTTGGTACATGAAAAAATAAAGAAATGCTTGTGATTCCCAAAGAGATTATCATTGACTAGACTTATTGAGAGAAGTTGGGACATGTACTAAAACTAAAAAACAGAGTATGCCAGAGACACATGCCAAATAATGTTGTGAATACATTCTAGATTCTAATTGTATCAGTTCTGTAGAACCTTCCATCTTTCTAGGGTTTGATACTATTTTCATAGTAGAAATACATTCATGAAAATATATGATATTTAAGATTTGATTTTATTAATATTTCAACAGATTTTACATTTAACAGTAAGTGAAACACTAATTCTTGACAGCAATTTTTTCATATTTATTTTAGCATTCTGGCCCCAAAATATGCATATTTACTCAATATAACATCTCAAGAGCAAGAAATATTATCCTAGGTAAATTCTTTTTAACCACAGATGCTCAGCAACAAGATCATACTTAGCTAAACTTATGTCAGTCAATAACTCATCATAAAATATTTAACCTACCTAAAATAAGATAATTAACAGGATAATTTAAAGGTCATTTATAAAGTAGGCGGGTTATTGAAGACCAAAAAAATAGCGCATTTCCTGTTACTTAATCACATAGTGCTGTTACTCCCTCCTTGGGAAAGTGGGGACAGACTGGTTGCCAGAACCCAGAAATATATAATAGTGTATTTGTGAAGTGCAACTTGAAGTAATAAATATCACACAAGAACACAGCCAACCCTTGATGATTGCAGAAGGGAGACTCAAAGAAATAAATAGCTGCATCCACACTTCTCCATTACTTTGATATTCTTTCAGGGCATCTTAGTGCGTTCTGGCTGGTCTCATAAAATATCATGGAATGGGTGTTTTATAAACAACATAAAATGTTTTTTCACAGTCCTGGAATATGAGAAGCCCAAGATCAAGGCATTGGCAGATTTGGTGTCTGGTGAGAGCCACTTTATGGTTCACAGATGACTGTCTTCTCATTGTGTTCTCACATGGAAAAAGAAATAAGGGGGCAGCTCCACTGTCCTGACCTAATCACCCTCATACCCTCACTTCTTGATAACAGTGCATTGCGGACTAGGTTTCAACTATGAATTTTGCGGGGACAGGACCATTCTGTCTGCAGCATTCTGCCCTTGTACTTCCAAAATTCATGTCCTTGCATGCAAGATTCATCCACTTGATCAAAATAGACCCCAAAGTCTTAACTCATTCCAGCATCAACTTAAAATCTAAAGTCCAAAGTATCTAAATACCATCTAAATCAGAAATGAGTGAGACTCAAGGTGTGATTCATCCAAATTCCTCTCTAGTTGTGAATCTTGGCACCAAAACAAGTCATATTGCAAAATACAATTGTGGATAGTTATAGAATGGGCATGTTCATTCCCAAAGAGAAAAATGTGAAAGAAGAAAGGAGTGACAAGTCCAAGATAAATCCAGAACCTTATGGGATAAGCATTTAACTTTCAGGCTCAAGAATCATCATCCTTTTTAATTGGATGCTCTGCATTTCAGGTTCACTGAGGTCATCCTACCTCAAGGATTGGAATCTTGTGCCTGGAATTCTCTCAGGCAACAGTTCTGCCTCAGCTGCTTCTCCTTTTGGGGTCTGCTATGGACTCTCAGTTGGCCCTGCATTCTGAAGGGCTCTCGCAGGACTTAGCACTATGAAATTTAGGTGAAGGTAGCCTTGCCCCCCTAGCTCAGCTCCTGTAATCTGTGCACCAACAGAGAAGGTGCCATTGATGTCTTTTACTAGATTTATATTTATTTGTCTCTGTATATCTGATTGAGTAACCTGTTATAAACTGTCATAGAATGAATATTTTTTTCCTCCAAAATGCATATGTTGAAATCCTAGTCACCCATTTGATGATATTTGGAGACTTGACCTTTGGGAGGTGGTTAGGTCATGACAGCAGGACCCTTAGGAATGGGGTTGGTGCCTTTCTAAGGAGACTCCAGCAAGCTTCCTTGAACTTTCCACCATGGGAGAACACAGCAATAATAGGGCCTTCTGTAATAATAAGTCAGGAAGTGGGCTCTCCTCAGATACCAAATCTGTCAATGCCTTGATCTTGAAATTCTCAGCCTCCAGAAATGTGATATATAATTATTTTTGTTTATGTATCACCCAATGTATAGTATTTTGGTAGAGCAACCCATAAAGACTACAACAGTGATAATTTCCCCCATAATAATGATTCATTTTGGAGAATCCTTCCATTGACTCAGAGTCAGCCTTGTCTGCCATGCAGGTAACTTTTCCCCTATTTCCAACAAATGTTATAGAATTAAAACTTGCCAAATTGTGACTTGTTACTTTGTTCTTTTTCTAGTCTTATCTGAAGTATCCAAATATTTCATTTATATGAAAGTGGTAATATGATAATATAAAAATAATCTCCAATTCTCATCTGTAGAGTTTGTGTTTAGCTTATCAAATAGTTAACTGTTGTACTTAGACAGAGAGTAATAAATTCACCACATTCAGAGAGGCTGAAATAGGAGTCTTTATTCCAGAAGCCAGTGACCATTAGTGGACCAACATCCAAAAAACTCGTGGCCCCTTGCAAACTCAGGGGAGAGTATTTAAAGGCAAAAACCACAACCAGCTGAAAGAGGGAGATTAGCCAAGGGACTTACAGAAGCTAAGATAAGCAAGTTAAGTTGGGCACACATGGGCGTTTCGTGGAATCTGACAGACTCAGGTTTTTGGCAGTCTCAAGGGCACAAGTGGGAAAGTCCCAGGGCAGTTAGCAGTACAACACATTTTTTATTTATTTGTTATTTATTTATTTATTTATTTTTGGTATGTGGATAGTCCCTGGCTGGGAATCGAACTTAGGCCGCAGTGCTGACAGCGCCAGCAATGAAGCCTTAAGCCACTACACCACCAGGGAACTCTACGACACATTTTTTAAATGAAGTACAACTCATAACAAAATTGAGTATAATTAATAACATGGTGTCACTTATGTCAAGGGCCCTTATTTTTTTCATAGGGAAGTACTTTAATGTAATATTTTGGAGTCATGATAGGAGCTGAACATTAGAGAGATGATGAAAATGCTAGAACATATAAAAGGTTGAGTAAGTACAGAATGGAGATTGGTATGGAAACTGTAAATCAGGGAAGATTTGATTGTGTGAAGAGAACAAAGAACTCACTAATCTCCATAGATTAAAAAAACAAAAATGATTTCTTTATGCAATACATCTATTACCTATCAGCCAGCAGTCTCTGCTTATCATGTTTGTTCAGAGAATCAAGCTGACAGGAGCTGCATCTCAAAACATGCTACCATGATTATAGGGGCAGGGCATAGAGCGTGAAGTGCACAACACTGAGTTGTCTGCCAGAAGTGTATGTATTACTTGGTTTTATGGTTTATTGGTAAAATAATAATATAAATAATAATAATAACAGGATCAAATCTAGCTTTTGTGGGGAAAATAGCAAATTTACGTGGGCAAGAAACAAAACACATTAAACATAGAATAAGAATAACAACCTCACACAGATAACACAAAAAGTTGATTGCCTTGATAATACAAAGAATAAATCTTATTTGGTTTAAGCTTTCTATCAAAGCTATGAAAGAAGTACAATTTCATCTCCATCCTACCAGTAAAAATATGGAGGCACAGACAGTAAAGTAAATTGCCTTTGATGACACAAATACCAAGTTCTAGTTTTAGGCTATGGACCTGGAGTACATGGGTCCAGAGTCTAGGCTCAAGATATTGTACCAGATATGTTTCCATTTAATCTTTATATATTTCATTTTACCTCATTTTATTTTGTAAACTCTGGGTACTAAACTGGTTTTACAAATTAGATTGAGTCAATCTATCCACACCTGCATCCCTGATGAGAGTCCATTGCATCTTGTAAAATAGTGATGCATTCCACAGGACAAATAAAGCATAGCTGAAATTTTAACAAACTCCTATGACAGCAGAGCAATAGAAGATCCTAGCTTGAGTAGGCATATTTGTGATCCTGAAAAAATATCCTCTGTAATTTTTTATAGTGGGAATTGAATAGGAGATTATAAAGTCCGTATTAAGAGTAAGAAAAGCAGCCAGTAAAACCAAGGTGACTGCTGTAGCTCTCAGCATGCAACTCTATTTACAGACAACATAATTTCTGGAGATTTGAGAACCTTACTTTCCTTTGTCATCATCAAATTGAAACATACGAGGAACATCTAGAAAAAAATCCAGCTGTAAATGCTTCTATTTTTCATAGTACATGACCGAAAACTTTCTGGACAGCCCTTGTATACACAAGGAATAAGGTTCATGGGTGAGGGAGGCTTAATTCTATTCCAAATTATAAAGGTGTTAGATGACTTTCAATTAAAAATGTATTGCACAGATTTTTAAATGAAAATCCTTATTCCTATTTGACATTTGAATTAAGTCTGCCTGGGTCAGTTTGTGATTAGTAACAGTGCTAGTAGTTAAACCAGTTGGAAAAAGAATTGGGAAAATTGCATTACAAATATTCTTTTTGTTATGAACAGGTCAATGGTTTCACCAGACTTAGTCTCAGGAGACTCATTTTCTTTTTATGTTGGATCTTTCAGTTACTAGTGATTTAATTTTTAATATGTTATATAATTCTCATTTTATTCCTTCTCCTAAGAGTGTGAGACTACACTAATTTCTAAAATATTTGGAAAGTTCAAGGTTGTTTTGGGGTTAAATATTAAAAAATTAACTCACATGTGTAATCACACATCCCTGTTTTAAATAGACAACAAAGGAAGTTAAGAGAAAGTTTTCTTGGTGCTTATGTTGAAACCCAATGTGTTTACACACAGAAGTGTTATTATATACAGTTCTGTTCAGTAGTTGTTTTAAAGCCACATTGATAATCCCTCATACATCAAAAAACTATTTACAGATTGCCTACTATGTACCAGGTACTATGTTAGAAATAGAGCAGTGAACCAGTCACAGTGCCAGCTTTCATTATAGTTCCACTGTATTTGTGAAATTTGGCTCATGAAATTTGATAACCGAGAGCAGTCAGTGCTAAAATGGGGATAAACAAAGGAAAGGATAGACTAGATGAGATAGCATAGGTTGTGTGAGTCACTAAAAATTTGTTTCTGTTATGTAATGACATAGAAACTCCCATGATCATTATCCGAGTGAAGAAACAAAGGGCATTCCAAGATGAGGAAAACACAAACACCAAGGCCTGAAGGTGAGATGAATATGGTGTCTGGGATTGCATCTAAAGTTTGACCTGAGCATTGGGTTTAAAGAGAAACTATACTGATGAAGCAGAATTTGTTGGCATGATCCAGACCATTATAGAAAGTCCCTGAGAAAGGGCATTAAAGTGGAATTGTCTATTTGAGGTATAACAGTGTTCATCCCTGTATGCTTAAAAACGTTGTCAGCCCTTGTTCTTCATTTTTTTTGGTGGGGGTGGAGTGGGGCTAGTTCCCTGGCTAGGAATTGAGGCCAGGCCATGGCGTTGAGAGCACAGTAGCCTAGCCACTATCCCACCAGGGAACCCCTGATTTCTAGGTTTCTTTCCAAGATATATGAAGTTGAAAAAATTAAGTTTTATCAAAATAGAATATTATTTCCATTCTCTCTTTTTCTTCCTTTATCTCTTGTCCTAGAGGTACCAAACTTCTCATGGACACATCTCTGCTGTTTATGGAGAAAAAGAAAAAAAAAAAGTTAGGGATACAAAAATGGATGTGATGGTACTGGTCTCTCTCGGGTAACACTAAATTACCCAGACTACATGTGTGCTCTAGGACTAGGTATTTGTTGGGTACACCAAGGACTCCAATCTCAGCAGGAAGCTCCGGAACTATCAGGGGACCTCCATGAAAATGGGTCTTTCATACCTTGTTTAGTCTAGACAGTTTATTAATGTTTTCTTAATCATCATGAGAGCTTTCTAAGATTTTTCAGCTTATAAATATTATTTTTCTCTGAAGTTCTTTTCTCACATTTATTTCTTGGAATAGAAAAGATGATTTGAATTTTACTACATTTGTTTGATATTGCACGTTTTTAGGAGTTCATTTCACGTAAGACTTAACAAGACATGAATATAATTTAGTTTGTCAGTATTTTTTAAACTGTTCCTTTAAATTTCTCAATTAAAATACTTAAATTTTAATTAAGTATAGTTTATAAAACGTGATTCAAGCAGTGAAGCCATGCAAAAATACTTTATAAATAATTTATTCCAACATAATTAGATATATGTTTTAGAATAATCATAATTGGAGGAAAAACATATAAATTACACTAAATCTTGTGAAAGACTGGAGAGAGGAGAGACTTTTATATATAGCTGATAAAATTAATAAGGATCAATTAATATTTCAAACCTGATTTGGCAACAACTGCCATTTATTATAGTGTTATTATCAAATTAGGATGGATTTAGTCTATTTCCAAGAAAAAATTTCAGCTTCGATGGAAAAAATTTTATTACACTAAAAATATTCAAAACAATACAATTACGGGAGCAATTAGGCAGGAGTTTAGGAAAAGCCTCTTTGAAAAGCTGATGTACTTGTTTGAATCAATATATGATTTTAAGTGTCTCTTTGAAGAGGGCAATACTGTAGAAAAATAAATTTACCAACTTTTGGTATAAAACAGTAATATCAATAATTAAAATGTTAAAATGCATTTTGTATAAATGTTTTTTTGAAAGTTGCTCAAGTGTAAAGAAATGAAAGGGAAAGTTTTACTTTGAGATGTCAATTATAGATTCTATTGAAAATATTACATAGCTTATTAATATATTCAAAATCTAATTTAAGTTGAAATTATTATGTAAAATGCCATTAAAATCACCAACTCTCCTGGTAATCAGTGTTCAATGGAAGAATGGATAAGCTCTACATTTAAAGAATCTTTCAATTTATTGCCAATCTTCAAAATAAAGACTTTTAATTATTTTGGCACACTCTAATTTACTATTCAATACAGAGAAGAAAATGATCTGAATAATACAATTGGTTCTAATATCTCCGGATATACATAGAGGGACTATGAAGTATGAGAGGTAGCAATTGTTAGCAGTTTTAAAGCCAACATTAATAAGGAATTTCAAATTTTTCTTGGGTCTCAGCAAAGTAACTGTACCTCTGTGGTTTTAATCTGTAAAATAGAAATGATGATGCAATTCCACAAGTTGATGTGTGTTTGAAATGAGAAAATTATGGGTGAAATCATTTATACACTGTAGAAGCAAACCAAGTGATTTCTTCTCAGTGACATTGGTGAAATAAACATAATGCTATATTGTAGGATAATTTTATAAATTAAATGAGATAAAAATGAAGTAACTTAAATATCTGACATATTGTACACACTGAATAAAAGTAAATATTTGTCATAGTAAGTAAATAGCCTACCACTTTCAAATTAGTTGTATCATTTTGTAAACACAAACATTGTGTTGAAATATAGCACATGATATTTAATGAATGTAGAACATATTGTTTGAAATATATTCTTTAGTTTTATTACATATTTCCTGTGCCAAACCAAAAAGTAAGTAAACTAATGAAACAATCAGCAATCCTCTTGGCCTACAATTTCTTTCGACATAGACCCTCGGTTTTTCTCGTGGTCTTATTGGTCTCTGTCGCAGAAACATTGGGCAAGTCTGTTTCTCCTTTAAAAGAATCCACTATCAATCCCAGGTCAACACTTAATAACAATCTGATGGCCAATGTGTCTTATATCTCAATTAAAATACATATACACACACATATACATGTAATATAGATGGTTATAAGAGGAAAATATTTGGAATTTGCATCTCAGCGTTGTTTTAACTGTAATGGAAAACATATTCTTTATTAAACAAATGGTGAGAGGGTTGGCACACAGGGACGAATGTGATAATAGAGTAGGCACAGATTTACTTTCTCTTTCAGTATACATGAGATGTGAGTTTACCAAGGAATTGAAATAAAAGTTCTGGGTCTCTAAACTACATTGAAGAAGTTACTTAAATTGGATGATACAATACTATAAATATAGAAAAAAAATGTAATTTAGCTACTATAGTTCATTCTCTTGAAGCCGAAAGGCTTATTAAACATTGCATAATATAAAGTTTGAAGAAGCTTGTTTTAAAAAAAGATTTTTGTTTTATCTTCACTATTTTAACACTGATTTTCAATATGGTTCTCTATCCACTAACTTCAAAGGCAGGTCAGAGCTTAATCAGTCTTTTCTGACTCATCCCTGGTTAAAGGAGCATTTGTAAAACTAGATCAGAATGGCATCTAAATTGACAATTACAATTTCAAAGCCCAAAAGCCAGTAATATAGGTACTGAGTGAAGAATCTGATAAAGCCAGGTAGTTTTGAAATTAGTAAAAACGAAACTACAAAGTGAAAAATGAAGACATAAAAGGTCAGACAAGAAATCTGTCTGAGCTTTTTCACTCAGGGTCAAAATGACTTTTTGGTGCCGTGATAAACAGGGATTATGAAATAAAATTGATGTGAAAATCACAAGAAAGAAAAAAAGCCTTGACACATTTGCCCTGTCTCTGTGCCTTATTTCATATCCACCAGAGTCAGCATGAAGGAGAATTATAGGCAGATGTTTTGCTGAATGTTTCTTCTTTTATGAGAATAACAAAGGGAACAAATGTGAGTAACTGCATTGAAGAGAAATAAAAACTATAGATTTTGAGGAGTGCATTAAGTTATATTAAGCTTAATACCTTCCGAAGACTTGTGAGTGGTACACTTTATTGGACAAAAGTGCCCATATTAATGTAACCATTTTAGACATACATTTTTCCTCAGACTATTGGTAAACAATACACGCAATACAATTAAATAGCCTTTAGTAGTATTTTTAAATACATATTTGATGTTTTGTAAAAGGTGTTAAGACAATCTGGTGTCCATTATATGGCATCCCTCTGTTAATGAGAAAACCTGATACACTATATAAAATGTACAATTAAATATTCAATTTACTCTAAAAATGATTTTTGGAGAGTAATAATTGATACAAAATTGTAAAACTGGGTTAATATTTTCTGAGTCTCTGATTCTTAATTCATACACATTAGTCAGGGGAAATAGCCATTATTAAATTCTCCAAAGTTTAAATTGTTCATTTAAAGTTAATTATGCCTTAAATATTTATTAGTATTAAGTTGGGTCTGTGGATAAATAAAAGAGCAGAGACTGGGTTCTTAAACAACTCAAATTATTATGGAAGAGGAAAATAAAAACACAGAAAATGAAAATGTTCTATAAACTAAGATGCATGAAACAAAGTATTAGCCCAGCATGAGAAGAAAGGCACAATTTCAATCCACTCTGGCCTCTGATGACTTTAAGATGACAGCCACAGTCTCCAGCACGACTAGGAAGGCTTTGCACCATCTGATGCTTGAGTGGTATGAACCTTGCTTATTCTTTCAGCGTTATTATATTATGTGCACTCACAAAATTCTAGCCACACTCCTATTTGTCAAATACTAGACTAGGCTAGGATTGCTCTCAACCGGAGCTTCTGCACTTGCTATTACTTTATACTGAAATAAATTCTTTATGATTCTTTTCATAGGTGGCTCTTTCTCTTTCTCCAGGGGTCATTATTGATGTCAACCCTTACAAAAGCTTTAGTTGTAGGCCTTTACTTAGGCCCATATCTTTGTTAGAAAAAATATGTTGCATTTGTGATAATATTGGTAGAGCTGAATATGGTGATGTCTACTATCAGAACTATTCTGCCTTGTCAGATGTGCAAAAGCTTTCACTCTTGTTCTCAAATAAACTTTGTTTTGTTTTTAAAAAAAAAAAAAAAAAAAAAGCTTTCTCCTGCTCGCTTACTGAAGCAGCCTCTTTTACTGTTACTTTGTATGGTTGTGCCCTTGTTTTTTAATGGAGTAATTCTTCATTCATTTGCTTCCTTACTTGGCATTTGGGTGCTGTTCTCACTAGAACAGATGCACTAGGAAGGCAGATATCTCATTTGCACATTTGCCATGCCATCCACAATTCCTAGCAGAGTTTCTAGCTGCCCCAGTTTCCTCATCTGTAAAGTGAGGATTTTGTTAATTAAATGAAAAAAAAAGGCATCTAAATATTTAAGAGAGTGCCAGGCTGCAATGGTTGCCAAAAGTGTTAGTTACATTTATTTTTCACAACCTAAGTTCTTGGGATAATAATCTTTCACATGCTACAAGTGTTTGACCACAAAAATGGAATAACTATTGTGTAAGTTTTATGTTTTATATATAATAGTTATCAATGATATCATTGATATACCTAATGGATATTATACACAGACAAGTATATAAAAAATTATGCTGTTATAGGAAGAAAAGTTACATGTTTATCAAAATACTAAATGTAACTTCTTGTGATTTAAACAAAATGTTAAATATAATCAAATCAACAATAAAATGAATACAGTATGTACATAATATTTCTGACTGTGTTTGTGTATATGTAGATGTACATTTAACTTTAATTACATGGTCTGATATAAGAGTAAAATTGGTTTTAATGTAATTTGAGCTTGTAAATAAAAATGGCTACAAGGCAACTTTAAAACACAAAAGAAAATAACATGCTTTTTACTAAATTTTTAATTTTAGGTTGATGTCTTTTCTTCTCATTATCAGACTTTCTGTAAAAAAAGTGAATATAATAATGAACACTTAGAGAATAATATATATTTGGAAATCAAATTACCCTGTATCATTATTTCTTTCTTAAAAAAACTGGTATCATACTTATTTGAATAATATGTCAACCTGTGGTAATCTTACGATCTTGTGATTACAAGCAGGAAGGCAACTGAGACCCGTTACAGATATTATACCACTCATCTCTCAGGAAAAATAAATATAAAGCAATGCTATTAAATAGTAAAAATGAAAATTAGAATAATTCTAATGCTTTTGAAAAGAGCTTTTATTAGGAAGAGCACAATTTCCATTACTGTACCTTATAATTACCTTAGGCATTGGTAAAATAATGACTCTAAATGGAAGAGAAATTTCAAGTGAGGGCATGTCCTAGATTGAAACAATGATGCAAGGCAAAACTCAAGATTTTTGTGAAGGGAGAGAATGTGAGTGAGGGAGTGTGGGAGGAATATTTGAGGAAGCTCCCTAAATGTACTCTTTACACCAAAAAACCCAAGCACACAATTAGATTACATCTGGCCCTGAACAATCTTTTCTGAGATATAATGTTTTAAAATATATTCAAGCTGTCTCTCATTTGAACATTATTAAAGTCAATGTATTTCCTTTTCCTAACTTTATAAAAAGTAATGAAATATTGACATTCTATGTTTTATCTTCTCCCCATCTCACCTCTATCATATAGCTCATATAGTAATTTTCCAAATAACACTCTACTAATGTTGATTGCTCTCTCAATTAATTAAGTTTCTTCCAATTTTAAATATTAGTTCTCTGTGCTTCTTTAGTAATTTTATGCTCCATTTTCTTAATTGCTAGTTGTAGCTGTGGGCAACATGTCATTATGAGGAGGGTTCAAAGGTTATACATTATGATATTTTTCTGAATGTGAGCTGACTGTTTAGATGCCACTTGCATGGGGAAAAAAAGCCAGAGACAGATTCATTGTAACATTTTCTTGTATATAAATTCCTTTAGTTTTCTATTAGACTTAATTATGTCAGTACAACAAATATTTTCAAGTACAAGATGTCTTTGAGGAAACTAGGATAGAAAGTTGATATTTTAAAAGTCAGCTTACTTATAAAAAATGTTGGCATTTATGGAACTGGATGAAGGATTGAAAATTTGTATTTTTTAGAATTTTAATTTGTTAATCTGATACATACCCAATCATCAAGTTTAGAATAAAACTTTCTCTCCTTTTAATTTCTATAGAATTATTGTATACTTGATTTTAAATTAAAAAATTTTAAAAAACCATTGCAAGTTACTTAAAAAAATGGTACTTTGTAAGAAAGCAAATTTTTGTTAAAAATACTGGGCAACTTATTAAATCTATGGTAAAATTGAAATAATGTCAGGAGCTAGAAATCAGAGTTCCTAAGAAAAACTCATCAAAATAAATAAACACCAACCATTTCAAAATTTACTGTCCAGAGAACACCCTTTAATCGGCATATATATATATGAATTTATATTTTTTCATGGTTCTTCCCTCTGTCCAAAAAAAAAGAAGTGTACTTTGATTAACTTCTGCTGGGGAAACAAAACCATAGGGTGAAAAAGCAATTTCTTATCCAAAAGGAAATTTAAATATTTTCATCAAAAGATAGTTTGGGTCTAGTAAAAATAATTCGCCATCATCATAACCTCTTTTACTTCCCAACTTCTTTTCAAACTATTATGTTTAATATCTCATGATTAACCCAATTATTTTTCTTGGTGGTTATAGCAGGCAGAAATTTATCATGCAGTTAGCAAAGTAAACAAACTCAGATGAAATTCAGCAGAAAACAGCTTTATACGTTGTTGGTGAATTAACTAAATACCAATAAACGTGTTCCAAAAAACAAAATAAAACTCAGATACTAATTGACAGAACTCCATCTAAAATAACACTGAGGAAGTAGTCTGCTGAAGATACAATTACACTAATTATGAACACCACACCTTGCAGATTTTGCTACTTGAATTGAATATGAGCTATTGCTGAAAATTCCACTACTATTCATAATGCTGCTTTAACAGTACAGTTATGATATCAAATGGACAAGTTACAAAAGGAAAGAAATAGATAAATGAGATTACATAAAAATATTAAAATATTTTGTTACCATCCAAAAAATGAAAAAGTAACCTACTTTTACGAAAATAAGATGACACATGTATCTCATTGGGAACATGGATCCAGAACATATAAAGAACTCTTGAAACTTAATAAAAACACAAATAAACTAATAAAATAGGAGGCAACTAATGTATCAATATATCATGAAGAAATAACAAGCAAACACATAAAAAGATAGATTGTTATTAATCTTTAATAAAATGCAAATAAAAACTACAGTGCAATACTTTGTAAGAAAGTAACCACCTAACTAGATGGTTAAAATCAAAAGACAGAATATAACAAGTGTCAGTGACGATATGGAAAAATTGAACAACTCATACATTGTTATTGAAATGAAACTGAAACAACCGAATTGCAAAACAATGTGGCAGCTCCTAAAACTTTTAAACATAGATTTACCATATGATATAGCAGTTCTACTCTCAGCTCTTTACCCAAAAGAAAAAAAAAAGTATGTCCAAAAATGTTTGCATCAGCATTATTGATAATAGTATTTATTATGTGAAATCTATAGAATAGCACAATCTGTAGAAAAACAAAGTACATTTGTGGTTATTCAGGACTGGAGAGGGACTGCTAATGAATACATTATGAATGAACATATTCTAAAATTAGGTTTATGATGATTATACAAGTTTATAAAAATACTGAGAAAATGTTGAATGCTGTACCTCACATGGATGAATTTTATGCTAATATATCTCAATAAAGATGTTAAAAATTACACATAGTCCATTAGAAAAGGTGTTATTTATTGGAACTATACAAAAATAATATTGTAGTATTAACTGTGGTGTGGTATATAAAGTATTTTTTCATCTCCTGTCACAGGTAAATGATGTAATAAAGGGTTTGAAGATTTATTAAAAGAATTAATGAAACTCAGACTTATTAGTCCATGTTATTTGCATGTACATTTATAATCATTCCATCTTATTGCTATATTGACATTTCAAACCTGTTGAAATATTTTCTTTTCTTCTAGAAATATTCATTGTGTTATGGCATATTTTATTTTATATCAATTTATCCATTCTCTTTGGTTACTGTGAAGTTTCTCATTCTTCTAAACCTTTAAACTCTTTAGATATTTGAATCTAAAGTGTATCATAGGTCTAGGGTAGAAAGTATGTTATAAGATTATCTTTTCATTTTTATCCAGTCTGATAACTTTTGCCTTTTGAATAGAATGATTTTTTTCACTTCTGTTTAATGTAGCTGCCTATGTAGTTGAATATATACAGTTTTGTGTGTGTATGTGTGTGTGTGCATATCTATGGAGAGATGGATTATAGTCTTTTTTATTTACAAACATATACGAGTATATGCCATTTTTTGTGTTCTTGATTTCTTCCTGTGGATGACAGTGGAAGTCTATTCTCCACAATCAGCTTTTCTAACTTTATATTAATTTTTAATCTTCCATAAATACCTACACCTCTTGCATACTGGACTTGTTGTCATGTTTTAATTTTGATTAGTTTTTATATCTCCCAAGTCTTTTATTTATTTGCTCTTCTGAGATGATATGCAGAGTGAGTCCTCCTGTTATCCTGTAAAATTTTTATGGGCACTCCAAGACTCAGCTCAAATTGTATTTCACTCATTAACATTCTCAAAACTCTCTGAGGAGAAATTAGTCTCCCCATTATTGTACCCTTATAATAATTTATTTGCATCTATATGGTATTACTTATTTGTGTCAATATTGTATGTGTAGATTGCTGTCTGCCTTTTGAAATCAGGAAAAAAATACTTTGGCTCTCACTTTTTGTGAGCTATGTATTTCACAAGAATCAAAAACAGTTTTCTGTAAATATAAAAGTTCAATAATTTGAAGAATTGAATTAATCCTACTCCTACCCAGTATTATTTAACAAACCAAGATATTATATATTATCTCAAACCTGTAGCACTCAATAAATATTAGTTATTAACGATGATGATCATGTGAATCTAATGATGAAGAGAAAGATAAACCAAGCATGGTGAGTGAGGTACTGAGGCTGTAAAGATTAATAAGGACTAGTTCTTTTCATTCACTTTGTGAAACATTCATAAACAAAAAATGCAACAAAGTGTTCGAAGGACTGTGCTTCAGTTACAAGGTATATGGGACACAAAAGTACGTTTTCACTTTCATTGGTAGATGGGTTAGCAGTAGAAACTCATAACAGGAGTCTTTTTGAAAGATGAAAAAGATATTTTAACTAGAGCAAGTTAAAAGCACCAAAAATATAATAGCATGATGTGTTTGAGATATTATGTGTTGATTATTATGGCTAGGGCCCAGGTTGCAAGGAATAAGTACATTATAAAAATCTGTACATACAGTACAGAGTGTTTATTATACTGCAATTTTAGTTACCTAATCTGTTTTCCCTTTCATTAAATAAAAGTCCTCATTTGGAAACTCTTAATATAATACAGGTAAAAGATGAAAGATGATGGTGTTTTAGATAAGAGGTACTTTGTCGTGGAACAGGGATAGATACAAGATGGAACTATAAAGAATAAGAATTACAGTAAACAGAATGGTAGATCAGATTTCTTAGAACCTGACCTTTTTTACAAGATTCTGTCATAATAGTCTTTTATCAAACCTGTTATTTTAAAAAATTTAATATTTTGTCAATTTGGGAATTCCTGGATGTATACTTTGCTCATGAACACCATACATTTAATAATTTTGTTTGGGAAAAACCTCTTTTTTAGGATATGAGATTTATTCAAAATCCCTTGGTTGAAATAAGAGGTAATAAATAGACATTTCAGACATGTAATTTATGTTTTAAGAAAGAAATCTCACAATGTGAGATTACGAGGCAATTACATATGATGTATTCATGAACTCTTCTATGATTTTAGTTTTAATTAAACCACACGTAAGATATTTTTTAAAATTATTGGCATGTATTTTCAGTATTATTCAATCATTAAATAAACTGTGAAGAAAAATATTAACTTGAAGGCAGCAAATAATTTTTTCTAATTGTTTAAAAATGAATCTCTATAAAATAGTATGTATTTAGCATAGTTACTTTACAGTAATGTCCAGAAAACTGTAGATTGTCAGATTGCATTCCTCTAAGTATTCTTCTTGGAGAGTTAACTCAAAGCTACCAGTATTGTCTCCATTACAGAAATGCAAATTTTACATGTTAGGATTTCTTACATATTTGTATTTGAAATATAGTTTCACTGCTAAAATATTCTTTGCAAATAATATGGTTTTTTAAATGATTGATAATAATCTCCTAATTTAAAGTATATAAAGTATTTTTATAGTATATATTTTTCACAATTATTTGAACTATCTCAGTGTGACTTATTATCTAGAATTAACTGCATCATAACATGACGCTCTATTTTAAAAAATATTTTGAAATAGTAGCTTTTAGTGTTCAATGAGTATGCCATCATATAACATACTATAAATAATGTTTCCTAATTTTTAAGATGGTATTTAGTACATATTATAATAAAGCGGTATGAGTGTTTGAATAAATGAAAAATTATACCAATAATGACTCCAGGTGGTAGAAAACAGTGAGAATTAACACATGAAAAGAAGTGGTTCAACGTCAACACATTGGTACTATTTAAATACAGTTTATGAAGAATAAATATTGTGACTTAAAAAAAACCCTAAACATTTATATTCATTTTTCATTATTGAATCATTCTTCCACTTAGCATTTCTATTGTAATCAGTTGTTCAATGGGTTGTATGAGTTTATCCTTTAAACCAAATTGTCTGCAATAATAATATATTATTTGCTAGGATACTTAAATATTTTGAGATGTATATTATTTGGCATATTTTTTTATTGCATGCTATTAAATATACTGTATTTTAACTGCATAATGCATTTAATGTCATATTATTTATTGATTCTTTTTATATAGTCAGCTATATTCCTTGCATTATATAAAATACTTAAAAATAATGATGTTATAGTTGAGTGGTAAAGGGTGCTGTAGTAAAGAAAACTTAAAGAAACAGAAAGACATCCTACTGAATGGAGAAGATATTTGCCAATGATGATTTTGAAAAGAGGTTAACATCTAAAATTTATAAAGAAGTCATGTGACATAACACCAAAAAATCTAACAATACAATTAAAAAATGAGTAGAAGACCTGAATAGACATTTCTCCAAAGAGGACATAAAGATGCCCAGTAGATGTTCAAAGTCACTAATCATCAGAGAAATGCAAATTAAAACCATAATGAGATACCACCATGCACCTGTCAGATTGACCCCCATCAATAAATCAGCAAATAACAAGTGGTGGCTAGGATGTGATGGGATTGCAAATCGATGTAGCCACTATGGAAAATAATATGGAGGTTTCTCAAAAAATTAAAACTAGAACTATCTTATAATCAAGCAATTGTACTGCTGGGTATTTATTTAAAGAAATCCAAAACACTAATTTGAAAAGATATTTGCACCCTGGTGTTTATTGCAGCATTGTTTACAATACCCAAGATATGGAAGCAATCTAAGTGCCCATCAATAGACAATTGGACAAAGGTGATATATCCTGGTGATGTCAAAAATATTATACATATTTTAAGAGACTTTATTTATGTATTACTTTTCAAAGTTGAATTGAATTATGGTAGCAAGGTGTAGGATGACATTCGCTCAAAAAATGGTGTTAATCAAATGAATGCCAATGTCACCATGCGACAGGCAGAACGGTCAAAGAAAACAGTGGAAGCACGGTTGTTGTTCAAGCAGTTTGAAGTTATATTTGATATTTGAGAACATTGAGTTTTCCCCCCATTCTCCTGATTTAACACTCCTGACTTCTACCTACTGGGACCTTAAAGGATGTGGTGTTCCATAGAAAACCAGCTACACTGGAGAAGAAATTGAAACAGCGTACACAGTGATAAAAGTGGACACTTTGGACAATGTTGCTCAAGCACTAGTTTGCCATAATCAGAAGTGTCTGGACACTGATGGTAGCCACTTTGAGCACCTCTTACAATTGTAGAAGTCCAATGTCATTTTTATTCATACTTTGTTAGAGATATATATTGAGTATTACAATTTTAATACAGTTTATTTTCTTAAAATGTGTATACCTTTTTGGCCCCCTCTGCATATACAATGGGATATCACTTAACCACAAAACTGTAATAATCTCACCATTTGCAACAACATGGGTGGACCTGGAAGATATTATGCTAAGTGAAATTAGGGAGAGAAAGACAAATATCATATGATCTCACTTATTTGGAATCTAAGGGACAAAAATAAATGAACAAACAAAACACAGACTCACAGACGCATAGAACAAGCTGATAGTTGCCAGATAGGAAGGGAGTTGGGGGACAGTATGAAAAAGATGAAGAGATTGAGAAGTACAAATTGGTAGTTTTGGTAGTTACAAAATAGTCATAGAGATGTAAAGTAAAGCATAAGGAACACAGTAAATAATATGGTAATGACTATGTAGAGTGCCAAGTGGGTATTAGACTAGTTAGCAGGATCACTTTGTAAATTTTATAGATGTCTAACCACTATCGTTACACCTGAAACAAATATAAAATAATATTGTCAACTGTAATTGAAAATATTTTTAAAAGGGGGAAATATGGTGAAGGGAAAAAAATTTCATTATCTATTGTAAAGACTACAGTAACATGCTTTGACAACCTGAAGTATGTTAGGGCACTACACACTGAATAAAAATGTGCTGTTTAAAACAAACAAACAAACAATAAATAAATAAATAGTGCTGGTTCTGGAGTCAGAATTTATTGGTAAAATACTGGTTCCACCAATAATTAAATGTGAGAAATTGAAAGATTGCTTTATCTTTCTTTGCTCATTTTTTTTCAGCTGTGAAATGGATTAATATTTTGGAATCATGGAATATTAGAAATATTAAATCACATAATGTATAAAAATAGGAAGGAGAGTATATTAGACTTTCTCAGTGTACAATAAATATACCCAGAAATAAGTCAAAAATTCCTATGCAGGGGATAAGTATTTTGTTATTTTATGTTTGTTGAGACATAGGGGCATAATGTATACATACATTACTTTAAGTAAATGACAGCTAACTTTTCCAGTTTTGTTATTATTTTTATATTCAGAAAGACACTGCTTTCTCTTGATAGTGAAATGAGTCAGACAAAATGACCTTCCAGATTCCAACTTATTTAACATCTCTTACTGAAGATTTCCAAAGGAGAAATCCGTTACTTGTGTAAGATTCGGCGATAAAAACTTGAGTATCTTCTTCATTTATTCCTGTAATGTTATGATAGTTCTATTCTCCAAATAACCTCTCATTTTAGCGGAAGTCTTGGTAAATATCATTGAATCAATGTGAGCATTTTGTGTTTTTGTTTTTGTTTTTGTTTTTCTGGTTCCCTGGCTGGGAATCGAAACCAGGCTGTGGTGTTGAGAGAGCTGAAGCCTAGCCACTGCACCACCATGGAACCCTCTCAATGTGAGCATTTTAGAGTATGTTGTAAAATATAACAAAATAGAAATTTGAAAGAAATTAATATACAAATAAAGGTAATAATACATTATTGTGAAAAGAAATTCCAAGTTTATATAATAAAAATTTAGAATCTCCATTAAACATTTCTTAATTTAACTTAAATTATTATAGAAATATTCTGGGGGATGAGGGGCTGGAGACTGACTTCTGAGAGTCAATGTTCTACCACATTATCCTGCTACTGAATTCACTTTATGTTCCTTCTATTCTCTTTATGTATAGAAAAACTTGGAGGCATAATTTAGAAACTGGTGACAATAATGATATGAAACAATACAGTGGTAGATATAAGACAATAAAATATTTTAAACCATTCCTTGCAAGTGTAGCAATATTTCCTCAATACCTTATACCATTACAAAGCTGTCATTAGGACTTTTATGTGTTTTTCCTCTACTCTTTAATCAGTTTGTGTAATTCAGGTTAATGTAAGAACTAATGTCTAGAAAACTTTCAACATGTTTCTTTCCATATAAATTATGATTTTATGAAAGTTAAAGGTATCAGAGGGACACACGTGTGTTGAGTAGTCTATTTTAACATTCTTAAAGACAAACACATTGGTAGTATTCTACCAATACACATTGGGACATAATTCTACTTACGTCTTTAAAGCATTTTATTTGTATTGGTTGTTGAAGTGTCTGTTTATTAGAAGTTACTTTGTGTAATATATCCAACATCAATTTATGTGGGAATGTGCAAATTTTAGCAATGTTTTGTTAATTTATTACTTCCTCATAGCTAAGTACATATTTAAATTTTATCCCCACATACCTACTGCATTCTCATGAATGCTCTGGAAAAATAATGTATTTTTTAATGAAAACTTACTTAATGTTTTTTAGGTGACTGTTTTGATTTCTTGCATTAAGGGAGTACTTAACCAGCATGATCTCTTTTATTAATGATGCCAGCAGGAGATATGTATTAAATTATCCATGACTAAAAACAAGTTAAAATTTTAACAATATATAAAAATGTGTACTTTGGGAAAATATTTCTAATAACAGAAATATTAATTAGAAAAAGAAAATCTACTTGAACAATTGTATTTGATGAAGATTAACTGTACAATAACCCACTTTTACCCATTCTAAAAATGAAAGCTTAATAGTATTGCAACTGTTTACTACTTCAGAGTACAGAATAAGAGTAGTCACCTACTGTTGTCAAATTTACATCTAGAGTAGCCATGTCACATTGTACGAATTTCTTCACTAAACATATTATTATCTGGTTATCAGTGTACTTAATTTTCTTCTATAGAAAGAAAATTTACTTTTTATATTTTATCTTCTTTTTCCTCCTATTCCTTGACCCTGTCTGGCATATAGTGAATTTGGGATTAAAGTTCTCAGAAACACAGTGTTCTATTTTTTTACCCACAAATTCTTTTAAAAGTATGTTTTAGCCTTAGCGTAAACTTACTTTCACTGATAATGATCTAAGATCAATTGTAAGCATGTTGCAATATCCCCACAATTTTCATTATTTTATGTTTGGTTTCCATTAAGCTATGTGGACAATATGAGAGAATGTTTACTGGATTGAGGAGTTTGCTTTTTTAGAGTTCAGTTTATACTGAAAGCATAATTTCTATCTAGGTAATTTATTATTATTATTATTATTATTATTATTGTTATTGTTATTGTTACTCTGTATTGTTTAGAAAGAAATATTGTAAGATTTAAATTTATTATCTCTTATTCTCTTTACATAACCAGAAGTTTCCACATGCCACTCTGAAATGAGAACCTACAAATTATAAAGACGATAAGGTTTTAACAGATGGAAATACTAGAATTGCTTGAAAATAACATCAAAATTAGATTAAAAGGAAGTATCAGAAAATTGAGAATCTTCATGAGCTTACCTTTATAAAAGAGCACATCATATTATATGGTATTTTGATTTTACAAGTGTCTTCCTTAAGGCAAGAGTCCCATAAATGTAAGATACAGGACTTGAAAAAATTAAAAACTCCTCTCATAGTTCTTATCATATTAATAAAGGCAAACAAGTTGATGGTAATTTTGCATTCCTCTAATGCTATTTATTATACATAATAAAACTACAGACCAATTAATAAAATTAATCTGTTTTCTCTCTTGGAAAGCAAGCAATGTTACTAATAATTTCTACAAGAAAATTTCATTATTTATATGTTCTTGCAAAATATTCTGGTATATATCTTAGAAAAAAATTTGTTTTAATAAAAAATGTTTTTAATTCACTATATAAATACATCTGGATGTATTTGGATGTTATAGCTCACCATGTTGCTTCAATGAATATTGTTACTAATCCTGAGGAAAATAGGGCCATATTACATTTTGATAAGCCTTTTATGTTTTAACTAGAAAGGGAATGGATCACTGGTAATATAACTTATTTAAATGAATTTCTAACACTTATATTTTAATGAAAATATGGTATTTTACCTCTTGGGTAATAAAAATCATTTACTAGATGTTCAAATTACTATTATATAAATTTAATAACTATATATCTTTTATAATTTTATTTTTCACACTATTTTTAAAAATAGATGAGACTTTTATCACTTGTATCTGAAAGCAATTTTATTTTATAAAAATGAATAAAATGATTTTTCTAAATAAAATATTTTATTGTAAAAATTCAGTGTTTATTTACTTATTTTGGTATGCATTATAGAAATTCATAAATAATTTATATGTATCTTATGACTCATAATAAAGTCACGAGTTTAAATTATGTCTATATATTTATACATTAAAATCTGCTAAACTTGAAATGTTTGATACTTCTTTATAATTTAAAAAGTAATGAAAAAAATCTCATTAACATAAAAACATGAATTAGTTTAAAAATAGCTGCATATAAATTTGGCAATATTTATCTGAAACATTATTATTCATAAAAATGTATCCCTGGGAATTTGTTAACATAGTTCTGTAAAGCATTGGAGAATTGCAGACTTTTTACTTTATTATTATCTTTAGTAATCCAAACAGAAGGAATCCTGTTCCAGATGCCTTATACTAAATACATTAGTTTATTATTATAATTGTGCTCTATTTTGTCTTTATGTTTGATATTTAGGGCTTTAATATTCTTAATGTTATCACTCATATCAATTCCATATGGGTCCATGAGAATAGGTATCATGATACAATGTCTTGAAATAAACTGAAATTTTATAAATTCATAAAGTGTTGTTCACAATTGATTATGTATTCTACTTCAATTGACAAGATACTTTATGCAAATTAGGAATTGAAATTATAGAAAAAATTCAAATTATACTTAATGCAAGCTGTGGCCATATATTTGTTACAATCTATAAAAACTCAACAAATTTTATTAAAAAATGACTATCAGGGACTGCATGCTAGAAAACAAAAATGAATAATTGTAGGAAACAACGATTTGAGAGGGAACTTTGTAATGAATTTGAAAAGAAATCTTTAGAATTTAAGAATTACTACTCTAATAATTGAAGATAGATCCAAAAATATACAGGAGATTTCAATACTACTATCTCAGTAACTAGACTTATCAGTAGACAGAAAATCATCAATCGTATAGAAGGACTGAACAATGTCATCCACCAACCAAGAGAATCTAATTTTCTTTTATGATACCCAACAATAAATAAAGAATGCACATTCTTTTCAATTATACATGGAATATTTATCAGAATAAATTAAATCCTGGGTCAAACTTTAAAAATCTGTGGTCATACAAAATATCTTCTCAAATAATAAAGGACTTAAATTATAAATAATTAACAGAAAACTCAGACAAATCTCTAAACACTTCTGTGTAATTCATGAGTCAAAGGAAATGTTTTTTATGGAATTTAAAAATACATTTTAAATTGAAGTAAATGAAAATACAGTATGTCAAAATTCAACAAAAACAGTTCTTAGAGGTAAATTAATGGCAGTGAATGTTTATTTTAGGAAAAAAATGATTGAAATTAACAATGAAAGTTTCCACTTTTGGAAACTAGAAAAAGGGAAAAATAAAAATGAAGCAAGCACAAAAAAGGCTAAAGTAAACACATATATCAGCAAAGTCAATGCAATGAAATATAAAAAACAATATAAAAGGGAAATCTTTATAGATTGTATAATCATCTATATATAAAGTTCCAAGTTACCTACAAAAAATCCCTTAAAACTAGTAAGTGATATTTGCTAATAGCAAGATACAAGGTTACCACACAAAAATCAATCACATTTATTTATAGTGGTAATTGATAATTAGGAAGTAAAATTTTAAAATATATAATAAATGTACATATATATATAATAGCTCAGAAATTCTTGGATATAAATCTAATAAAACACGTACAGTTATGTGGAAAAGTACAAAACACTAATGAAGAAATAAAAGAAATATAAATAATGGGGATGTATAAAATGCTCATGCATTAGTAGCCAAATTATTTCAGATTTATAAAGTTCATATTAGATGTGGATTCTAAATTTCTAAATTTTACATATTTCTGAATCAGGAGAGCAAAGGATCTAATAGAGCTAAAACAATTTTCATGAACTATGAAGTGAAAAGTTTCATTCTAATATTAAGACTTGTTATAATTCTATAGTAATTAAAACAATATAATATAGTGAAGGGATAAACACATAGATCAATGAAGTAGGACAGAGAAACTAGTGATATAACAACACACTCAGGGTTAATTCATTGTCAAAAATACTGCAAAAAAATCTAGTGAAAAAAGGATAGTACTTTCAACAACTGTTGTTGAAATAATTGAACATCCATGTACTAAACAAACAAACACAAAAATGAACACATAATATCTCTCATACTTTACACAAAAGTTGTAACTTCAATTAGAGCATAGGTATAAATGCAAAACATCACCTATAAAACTCCTAAAAGGAAACTTCAGTGACTTAGGTTTAGGTAAAGGATTCTTAGAGAAGCATCATATGTAAAAGAATGAGGGGAAAATCAACTGAATTTGTAACAGTTTACAATTTTACCTGTTTCAAAAGATAGCTAAAACAATGTAAATCACATATCAACAAAGGAATATATAAATAATTAAAATTTATAAAGAATGCACACATATAATTTCTGATAATTAAGTTTGCAGACCTGCCGGTGTGCACTCACGCTGGCAGCACTGTGAGGTTTTGGGAAAGTTTTATAACCTTGGTGTATCTGTGTCTTCCAGCTGTGTTTATGCTGATGTGTGGTGCAGACCTGTGAGTGGCATTCATTATTGTTGTTGCATATTTTTGTGTGCCATGGAGAATGTCATGGCTTGAATTAGAGCTATGACCAAACATTAAATTTCTTGTTGAAGTTGACAAGAATGGAAGTGAAATCACGAATATGTTGGTCCAAGTTTATGGGGATAATGCCATGAAGAAAACAGCAGTGTGCAAATGGATTAAACATTTTTCTGAGGGGAGAGAAAGTACCACTAGTGAAGAGAGGTCAAGGTGGCCAGTCATGAGCAGAACTGGTCAAAACATTGCAAATTTCATCAAATTGCACATCAAAATCATTGGTTGACTTTGAGAAGCATAGCACACCAAGTAAATTTTGACAAAGAAACAGTTAGGAAAATCTTAATTAAAAATTTTGGCATGAGAATGATCTGTGCAAAAATGATTCCAAAGGAGCTCACTGATGAACAAAAGCAAAGGAGAGTTGAAGTTTGCTAAGACCTTTTGGAGAGGCAAGATGATGTTTTGGGCTGCATTATCACTGATGAAGAAACATGGGTGTATAAATATGACCCGGAAACAAAGTGTTAATGTGTACAATAAAAGCCAATCCTCCATGACCAAGAAAGTTCTGTCAGTTTAAATCAAAAGTCAAAACAATGTTGCTAAACTTCATTGATTTAGAGAAATTATTCATTATGAATTTGTACCAACTGGACAAACAGTCAACTCAGTTTATTATTCGGAAGTGCTGAAAAGGCTGTATGAAGAAGTTAAAATGAAAATGACCTGAAATTTTCACCAAGAGCTCATGGCTCTTACATCACAACAATGCACCAAATTACAAGGCACTCTACGTGAGAGAGATTTTAGCCAGTACACAAAATAACTGTACTGGAACACCATCCATAGTTACTTGATGTGGCTAGCAATGACCTTTACCTTTACCTGAAGATAAAGGAAATATTGAAAGGAAGACATTTTGATGACATTCAAGACATCAGGGTAATATGACAACAGCTCTTATAATCATAGCAGAAAAGAGTTTCAAAATTGCTCTGAAGGGTGGACTAGGCGCTGGCATCAGTGCATAGCTTCCCAAGGGGAGTACTTCAAAGGTGACTGTAATAATATTCAGCAATAAGGTCCAAAGCACTTTTTCTAGGATGAGTTCATGAGTGTAATTGTCAGACCTCGCATACTACTTCATTTTTTAAATACTTTTTTATTGTTAGACTTATTGGGGTGACATTAGTCAGCAAGAATTACATAAATTTCAAATGTACAATTCTACAGTGCATTGTCTATTTGTTGCATTATATGTTCAATACTTTTTCTTTATACTACTAAACTACAGTGAATTATCCATTCTACTGCTGATGGGCATTTGGTTTGTTTCCAAGTTTTTGCTTATGAGTTATCCATGAATGTGTCTTTTGGTTAACATATATGTCCATTTGTACATTTTGTATGATTTGGTATGTATACATTTGTACAAGTTAATCAAATATGTACATATTTGTTAATTAGTGCATCTGAACTTATTGTATATTATCTGTTTTTCTTCTCTTCAACTATGATTTTTCTCCTCTCTCTTTCCATTCACTCACCCTTACCCCTTTCTTTAGGATATGTGTGTAAAATTGATTTGTCAGCACTAGAGTATCAACTTTGATATAAATTGTGTCCAATGCAATTAAGCCTTTTTCTCTACTATTTGTTCTCTACTTTGTTACATGGATTGATTGACTATCTTTGCACCAATATGCAGTCTTAATTTTTGGTGCATTTAGTAAGTATTGATATCCAGTAATAAGATTTCTTAATTAAATTGGCATTCTATTAATACATTCTATGTACTCTTTTTTGTTTCATTTAATTATTTCTGAAATTTTTTCTCAATAATGTCATATTGAGCAGGTTTGCAATCTTTATTTTGGATTATACCTATATATAATCCTTTTGAGTCTATTATAAATAATATTATTTTTTTAAATTTTATTTTCTAAATATTTGAGGTGGTATAGAGTTTCCATGGCCTAATATGCCCTGTGAGCAGATTATCTTTACATCATTAGGTAGAATGAATGTTGATAATTTCCACTTATGCATTGGGGGGCAATCATAAAAGGATAATGTGAGCAATGTTATAATTGGCAGTCCCATGCTTACATGGACTCCTACGTGCTGATTTTGACTATATTTATGCTAGAGGAAAAAGTGGGTATTTTAAAGGTCAGTGGCTGAAAGTAACCTCACAGGGTGATCTGATCATAATTCCTAACTGGGCAGGTCATGGATTTATAGTCATACCCCAGACTCGTAATTTCTTTAGTAAAATGTTTCTAAGTGAGCCCTGTCCATTCTCGTGCTCCTGGGACCTAGGTTAACACGTCCTTGAAATGCCAGAAGTAATCTTCTTTTCTAGATCCCTGAAAGGCTAACCACCTTCAAGGGAGCACATAATCCTGTACCTTGCTTTCTTTCACCTTCATGCTACCTTTCTTATCTTTCTTCCTTAATTCCAAAAGAAACTGCACAACTATCATTCTCAGGAGCATTGGAGATCTGCTTCCTGACATGTCATCAGTTTGGCTCAAATAAACTCTTACAAAAATTCTCTAGTTTTGGACATTTTTACATCAAGATGGTCCATTATTAGCCTTGTTTTGAGCAATTTTGCATACATAGAATGAGTATATCTGAATTCTGTGAGAAGGCGTAAGTGTAGATATCTAAGTATTTGTGTAAATTTGAATATAAGTACATATATTTGTAGCAATGTTTCACTGTGTTCATTCAAATGTAACTGTTATAAATTTGAGAATAGCTGTTTTAAATCTATGTAAATAAAATGTGTGCAAGGGCTGTCCAGAAAGTATCCAGCCAAGTAACATGAAAAGTAAGGCATTTATGGCAGAACTTGTAAACCTGTGAGCTTATGTGTTTAAGGAATATCAGGAAATGAACCAAACATTTTTCTTCGTAGAATTTTTGTTTTAATCTAGTTTTAGTGTACTAGAAAACATAAGTCATTATAAGGTTTACTTCATAAAATCTTTTACTAAATATATTTATTTTACAATATCAAAATATATAAAGCAGAAGAGTAATTGTTTTCCATTAAAATGTCTTCTTAACATTTGACACATGATGATGAAAAAATCAAAACAAGAGTAATAGGAAAATATGATTTAATGCATAAATTAACTTACCTATTATTTCTACCTACCTACTTATCATCGTCTATCCATGAGTGTGTGTTTTGAACCCTAAATGCCAATATATAATGTATTTATAAAAGTGTTAATAATGATTGTTAATACTTTTACAAAATTTAAAGTTCAGCTAGTAGTATATGTTGAAAAAATACAGTCATTAGTCACAGTCAATAATCATAGTTATTGATTTAATTTTGGGAGATGACTAGCCCTGCTTTAAATGTTACTCAGAAATTGGCCTTTATAACTATATACTTTCATCAATATTATGAGAGCACTTCTATTTTCTCAAATATCCTGTACTAGTTTAATCATTTTATGTTTTTCCAATCTCATTGTTGCATCATTTTTAAAAAAATTTTTGGTGAAATTGAGCATCTTTCATTGTTTAAAGTCTTTTCATGTTTAAAGTCCTAAATTGAGCATCATGTTTAAAGTACTTTTCTACAGTGTTTATTATATTTTATTTACTGATTTATAGTTTTTAAATTAATCCTCAATCTGTTGTACATATACATTTTATCTCTCTGTCTTTTAATATTATTCATGATACTTCCAAAATAAATCTCATTGGGATTTTCATTGGGATTCCACTGAATTTATAGGTTTATTGAAGGAGAGTCAACATGCTTTCAATATTGCTTCTTTACATTCAGGGAATTATCCACCTTTCTATTAGGTCTCCATATATACCTCAAATGAATTTTATAGTTTCACTCATTTATTATGGACACTGATTTTAGGTATATTCCAAAATATTTTATAATCTTTGTTATTAATATGAAGGGGGTAGTTTGCATATGAGTATGTCACTCATGCTTTTTAACTGTGGTAAAGGAGAGAGTTGATGGATTTTATTTATTTATATGTCACTAAGGAAGAATACATATATAGATACTTAAGACCCTGGCTGTGGATTACACAGCCTTGGAATGAACTCTATTTGGCTGCTGTTAAAGTGCACATCCTTGGACAAATTAGTTTTTCCACTTTAATCCTGTTTCACCATCTGTAAAAGGAAGCTACAAATATAATCAGTCCTCCTAGTAATTGTACTAGAAACACTATTAACATTATATCCTTAGGCATGATGTTATCTATAGATCTTTATAGATATTATTTAAGAAGTAAATTAAGTACCTTTATAATTTTTAGCTTACCAAAGTGTGTTTTATTTTTAAATTGTTTTCAAGAGATTTGGTGAGATTTGACTGTTGAGAATCTGAAGGCCTACATTACAGGCATACTGCAATGTTTAATACAGACAGTTAAATTGCCTTTATTCTTAAAATTAAACAAAAATGTTTCACTGTTAGGGAAAAGTTTACTCTTATTATCCTATATTTGAGAAATACTAAAAATTTATGATTAATTATTGAATTTATTATTTTTCAAAACTCAGGATTAAATAAGCAATTTTAAGATTTTTCCTCTTTGATCAGTTTCTTAATTAAATTTTATCACCATAAAATTCATTTGAATTTTTATTTACATAAGTATCATACCATCCAGATTATAGGTTCCATAATGAATGTCTGCATTTAATATTTACAACAACTTATGAGATGGATAATGTCCATAGCTTTCCTAGGTTGGCCTCTAGTAGGCCTATAAATTTCTTTTCCCTATACGCCTACAAATTGTAGTTTTATATGAGAGACACTTATGTGGATGTGTCATGGGCAAAAAGATCTCCTGAGATCTGTGAGAGAGAATTTGATGTAATCAGCATACAAAAAAATTTTCAAATTCCTAAAAAAACCCAAATTGTCCCATAACCATAGTAACATGACAACAAATACCTACCTGAAGCCAGTCAATCTATCAACAACAGCTTGAATCAGTGAAATTTATCACTAACCAAACAGTAATAGACTCTAAGTTTTTAAAAAGGCCAATCTTGGACCAATTCACTCCAAGAAACACACTTCTGGCTGTAAATCAATCAACTAGTCAAATAATTATGATTCTACTGATGACATCAATTCTTTACATCTCTGAGAGAAGCTCCAACCCCTGATCTCCATGATTATGCAAAAACCTTATCAGTTCTGAGCAGTCAACTCTGCTCACAAAGGCTGTGCAGTTCCTTGAGTGTAGTTTTGTGAGTACAGCTTTTTGTTTTGTTTTGTTTTATCTGAAGACATAGGAGACCAGTTATCTACCCTCCATATACCGAACATATGAGTACACACTTCCATTCTAAAAGGTAATTACTGTTCAAAAGCAATTATGAAATGGAGCTGGCATATGCTGCCAGTCCCTGGATGACTCAGTTTTACTGACTAGCAATGAGTCACTGTGGCTTTTGGCTGTGTTTCTTGACCTTTGGTTTCACCTTCTTAGACACCTTACTTTTCCCGTTAAAAAAAAAATGCTGGTGTCTGCAGCTGAGATTGCCTTCAGCCAGTTTCTTGCCTGTAATAGTTTAGAAGTCCAGTATCACTATCTGTCCACTTTAGTTTAAGCTGGCCTTTCTATTAGTGTATCTCTTTTAAAATCTTTGAGTCATGGGGAGTACATGAGTGTATTTTGCGTGTCAAACAGATAGGATTTGTGACCAGTGGGCAAACTGTGGCAGATTGTATTTCCCCAAGTTGGCTGCACCCATATAAGATGGCTGTCTAGAAAAATATCCAGCCATAAATATCTCTATTTTTCATATTTCATGGCTGGATACTTTCCAGGTAACCTTCATATATTCTACTCACAACCTTTTAAAATGAATTTCTTTTAATATGATTTTTACATTTCTCCATTGAATTGTGGGTTCTATGTTTCCTGTTGTTGAATATGGCAATAACTTTACAATTGTCTTAACCCATAAAATATGGGAGAAGTCATGATATGTGCATTTAATTGCTAGGTTATAAAATATACTGCAGCTTTCACATTGGACTCTTAGGCCACTCACTCTGAGGAAAGTCAGCTCAGTCAGCTATCATACAATGAGAATCATCAAGCATCTCCTTCGTGAGGCTGAAGTAGAGAAATATTGAGGCCTGTCCAAGAGCCAGTCCCATATTTCCAAAACTTTGTGTGAGCTAATTTGAAAGTAAATCTCTAAGATCAATAAAATTTTCTAATAATCTCAGTCCCAACTATAACAATGCAAATTCATGACATGGCTGATTCCAAACAAGGACTGCCTAACCAAGCCCTTCACAGATTTTGATTAATTATTAGATAATAAAAGATGATTTTCAAGGCACCGTAGTTTGGAGAACTGTTATGTTACTTTAAGTAATCAGAACAGTATTCATTTAAAACATCAAACAAATGTACATCAAAAAAAGAAGTAAATGGTATAAGACTTAATTGAAGAAATGAAAATTTTGAAATATTTTTCCATAATACTCAAGAAAATAACAAAAATCTGATCTTAAGTAAGCATTTGAAGAACATATATCTTAACACAATAGAAATACAAAGTGATCTGGAATGACTCAAAATTTAAATGAAAAATAAAATATTACCATAAATAATATTTACATTCAAAGTATTAAAAAATTGTAGTGCACTGCTGAAAACTCAAATATAAGATAACCTTCCTCAAAAATATAAGAAAAACAAAATATCAATAATAAAAAATGGTACCATCACATAAATGTCACAGAGTGTCCAGAGTTTTGAAAACTCATTGTCTCTTAAGAAAAATAAAAGAATAAATGTAGCCTTGAACAAATTCAAATGTGTGTTTGAAGAAAACATTCCCCTCAACAAAATAAAATAACTGAATTAGAAAAGGTAAGTGTGTTGCTGCAATTTATTTGTTTTGTTTGTTTTGTTTTGTGTTCTTTTCATCTGTTTCTTGAGATAGAATCTGTTTATTTAAATAACAAATTTATAATTTATCAGGAATTTACTGTTTATTTGCATTATATTAGTGATCTTTGCAATATATAATAAACATGTAATTTATATATGCAATATCATATCATGTCTCTTCATACTATAAATAAGCATAACCACTCATGAATTACTAAACATTAATAATTTAGTAGATAATTTTTATAAATGTTTTATTTTATGCAGCCATTATTCTATATGTATTTATCATAATTTGGTGATTATTAGCAAAATTGAATGAGGGTTTTCTGTGAGTTCAATGTGTATTATGTCTCATTTAAAACAATAATATATGGAATCCCTCTTTTCCCAAATCTGCTATCCACGTTATATTTTCAAAGTTGTATTTGATGGAAATTCAGACATATGCTATAGTGTTTATGACTAATATATAAGAAGGAAATTATTAAAAATTAATGCATAACAAAATAAAATGCAACCTTTTCCAAACCTTAGCTCTAATAAACCCCTACCCTCAAAAAATTAGAGTATAATCACATCGACATTACATATCTATCATAAATCAGATATTCAAAAAATTCACACTAAAATACAAAGCAAGTGTAGAAATACAACAAACTTGGATCAAAGAAAAAATTAAACACTAATTTAGAGACTTTAAAAAATAAAATTATTATTAAATTAAATAAATTAAAAGCATTTAAATAAATTTGTTTTATCATGTATTATTCTACAAAATGACATACTCCATACTTCTATAAACTTCAATGAATTAAAGTCACTTGTAAAAATACAAGGAGGTTTTTATATAGAATGAAAAGTATACTGGACAGAATCAGACACTCCATGATCAGCTACTAATTCTTTGAGAATCAAAAACCCTAGCAAATTCCATGCTTCTAGAAATTACAATATTTAAAGTTTTATTCACTGTATAAAGTAAATAAGCATAAATTAAAAATGAATAGTATGGGTTTCCACTGAATTACAGAAAGAAAATATGAAAAGGGAGGTAGAATCACATAACAATTGCACATTCCACAAAATTCCATTCAGCATCAGGGTGAGATATCAATCCAGAAGAGTTACAAATTTTAGACACTACAAAAACCAGATTATAACCCCACATTCTGATTACACAAAAATTATCCAATTTCTGGACATAAAAGCCTGAAAGCACACTGAGATACAAGAATTTTAAAGAAAAATTTGAATCACTGCTATGGGTATTTGGGGCTCTATCAGATTTAAGATTTCTCTAAAGTTCACCCACTGAAATATCCTCCCAAACCCATAAAAGCTTTTGTTCACAGGTACACTGCATGGAACCAAAAGGAGAAAGCAAAGCATACCCGTCTAAATCCTTCTTCATTCTTTTATCGTTACTCATGTTTTCTGTCTATGTACCTTTCTATTTTTAAAAAGAGATAAATATATTTTACTTTACAAAAATCACTGTAAGAATTTTAAGCATTATAAACTATTTGAGCTATTTGGGGAAAATCAACACAATTTGCTTTATAAGATGATACTTTGAGATCAAAACTGGCAGAAGGAGTGGTTTAATCTATGAAAGGTAAATAATATGTTCAAACTTATTATCACTTCCACTGAATAAGAATGTCAAGATTACCAAGATATATTACCTTAGGGTAGCAATTAATTTTGTCTAATAGAACTTAAATATAGCCTACGCATTGAGATTATTCAAAATGAAATATAGTGTGGAAAGTTGTATGTAATTTAATTATACATTTAAAAAATAAAACATAATGCTGAGTCTATAGATACTTAAATTGATTCATATTTTGATTTATCAATGTTTTTGAATTATTAATAATTATAATTATCATTATTATTGTATAATAAACAAGTAATTTATACTTTCTTAAATATAGTCCTCCATACATACATTTTCAAATTACTTCTCAAAACACTTTCAAAAAGAATGCTGTCCACGTACATTAAAACGGAGTCTATGCTAATACATATTTTTAATTGCAGATGTTCACATAGAGGATTTTTACTGTTTTGGCTTGAGTCTTTTCAAAGTATATTTCAACTATGCACACTTTGATAGCAAAATGATTCTTAAATATATACCTTAAGAATAGAATTCCAAAGATGATAAATGAACGTGCTAAAAATCAGAAAATACTTAGTCCAGGTTGAACTTCACCAGTGTTGGATTAATTGTCTTAGTTCTGAATTGACAAATAAATTTGACTTCATTTTTAATGAAAAATATTACTGAAATATTTGATAGCTTTTCCCGAAAGTGATTAATGGAATATAAAATATGCATTTGTGTTACTTCATATAATTTATTCTTCAAAGAGCATTGTAATGCATGTTTCTTGATTAATAACAATGTCCACAAGAAAGACTAGCCCCTAGCACCATACTGCATCATTGCTGACAACTGAAAAATAAAACAAACTCATAAATATTTAATGTTTAATAATAATTTACAAACCATAACAAGAAGGGATTGTGGTATTGGAATTAAGTCTCTTGGTACTGATCATGTAGTATAACGACACTGAAAATGTGTTGAAGCAAGATTTTTCAAGTGACTATATTATAATAAAAATTTTTAAAGATATAATAACTAGATTTTAATAAACAAGTAATTCAGTAATGTTGTTTTAAAATGACAGAAACTAATTTCCATATTTTTACTTCTTAGAATATGGTTAGTACTAAAGATGAAGGCAAATGTGAAAATTGGTCTCACATGACCTAACTAACCACTAATACAAAATACACGGGGCTAATTGGGTTCATTTCATTAAGCATTAAATGAAGGTAAAATCCCTGTCTCAAAATTAAAACTGTCACAATTTAAGAATCCTAATTCTGCATTGTAGTCACATGGTATTTATTTAGTTACATTATATGGTGAACATTGTATTAAGCATAGATTTTTCTATCTTAAAACTTTAAAATTTCACTAAAATGTATTGCTGAACTTTTTGTCAAAAGTTACATATACTCAATAGAATAAAATCACTTTCAAAAATACTATCAGAAGATACCTTTTTGTAAATGCTGTAATTTTATTTGCAATTGAAATCTTGTTTACTAAGTATAAATGTTTGCTATGATTTATCACTAATATTAGATTTCTTACCAAATGCTGTGAATATTTTCTTGTCTCTTGATACACAACTTTCCCTATTCTTTAAGTAGCCTAATACACAATTATAAATATCCATTATTTTATGGACACTGATATATGCAAGGGATGGTTATTAAATTTTGAAAAATAAGAACTTCAATTTCTGATTAGAATGTGGAACATAAAAACCCCCTATTCAATGAAAATATTTTTAAAAGATAAAATAATAATCATGTGCTTTTATAATGTAAACAGTGGACATTAGGAAGCTTCACAGAGCTGATTACACTAAGAATAAGTCCTTGATTGGGAAGTAGAAAGCTGTTTGTTCAGAATAAATGCACATATACAATGTGTTCATTGGATAGCAACCATATTTCACACATTTTAAGTAGGTATATATTTCTTAAACATGAGGACTAAACTATTACTCAAAAAAATAATAAATTTAATTTCATCAAAAAATTATTTTGATCAATGACTTCATTTTTTATAAATAGCAAGAACCATTCTGAGAACAAAAATTTCTAATCAATTGATCCAACAAACAACTTGTATTAGAATACATAATTACCTAAAATCAATACTTTATTTTTAAAAACCCAATTAAAAGTGGGTAAAAACTTTAAAAGATACTTCACACACATGGTATGCAATTAGCCAACAAGTACTAAAAGAAATGAACAACTTCATTATTCTTCAGAGAACTTTGAATTTAATTATAATGAGATATCAGCCATAAAAATAAAACACAATTAAAAGTGTAGTAATACCAAATGTTGACAGAAGTTAAGTAACTAGAATGCAAACACATTGTTGATGCTATTGCAAAACAGTAGAACTACTCTGAATTGCTGTTGAATGTTTTTAAGGATAAAATATATCTGCTTGATGATCAAGCAATTCCACTCATAGTTATTCTGTAGGAGTGAGAAAACGTATGATCACACACACTCATACAAGAAAGTTTGTAAGAGCTGTTCATAACAGCCAAAATCTGGAGAAAATCCAAATGTCCAACAGCAGAAGAATGATAAACACAATGTAGTATATTCATTCAGTGAAATATTATTCAGCAATAAAAACACACTAGTGATACACAAAATGCCATATACGAGTCTAACACCATTATGCTGTATGAAAGAAGGGAAACAAAAAAGATAATGTATTGCATTACCACAGTTTTATAAGCTAAAAAAAGGGGAGTAAAGAATCCTGGTAATAAAAATTAGAATGAGATTACCTTGGAATTTTTTAGGTGGTGGAGCAACAAATGAATTGACTAGAAAAAGTCACTGAGGAAACTTCCTGGGATGAGAAAAAGATTCCATATTTTGAGTGGTGGAATGGTCATGGGCATATACATTTATCAAATTCATTAAAGTGTACATTTAAAAGGGATATATTAATAGTTTTATGAATGTATATTACACCTTAACAAAAACGCAAATTATGTTACAGAACATTGGGATCAGAGTATTGTCATATTGGTTATAGCACATTTAAAATTCATCCCTGAAAGGAATAAATTTACTCGAGTCAGAATAACAGGGTTTTAAAGATGAAATTCTTTTTTTTTGTTTTTTTTTTGTTTTTTGTTTTGTTTTGTTTTGTTTTGTTTTTGCTTTTTGGTATGTGGGTAGCTCTCTGACTGGGAATCGAACCTAGGCCGCAGCACTGACAGCGCCAACGCTGAAGCCTTAAGCTGCTACACCATCAGGGAACTCCCAAAGATGAAATTCTTCTATTTATCACTGTGATGGTGGCTTTAAGGAGGTAAGCTCAAGGGAACGGCAGAGATGTGAAGGAAACAAGACAGATCAGTGTGTTCTGTAAGGAGCTGAGGTGTTTGGGTGTGGGAGTTTCTTGGGGACATTTAATACTGGGAGCACCGATGTTTGACTGAGGTGAGACACTGAATCTGAGGCTCTCAGGCTGCTTTCAAGTGTTTTCTGATAAAAAGATGCCAGAATATAATTATTGACAACAGATACATTTAATCTCATGTGTCCAACTAAACTGTCCCTCAACACTTAATTGAATGTCAATATTTATGCTTAATTTTTTCAAAGCCTGTTTTAATTAGCTGGCTTTATTACAGTTTAATGCTTTGTCTAAATTCTGTGGGGCTAGATTTATTTTTATCTAGTGAAGAAACTTTAATAGATGATCTCAAATTTGGTGAAAACAGAATTACAAAATGCCTTGTTGATTTTATTTGATGGAAGTGGTGTGATATAACATTTATGGGTGCTGACATTTTATTTATTAATCTGTAGATTTTTGTAATATCTACTGTGCAGTAGAACAGTCACTGTGTAAAATGAAGCCTGTTTCCCAGAGGTCTTCAATTTTCTGCTTAGATCACCCAGTACTCTATGTTTACATGCACATTATTTTAATTAGTAGAATTTTTTAGAAGTTTTGGGTTTACAGAATTATTGAACAAAAAGTATAGAGAATTCTCACATACCCCTGTTACTATACTAACATCAGAGTGCTACATTCATTACAATGATCAGCCAACATTGATACATTATTAGCTAAATTTCATAGTCTATATGAAAGTTGCCTCTTTATATTCTACATTATACACATTTTTATAACTGAATAATAACATTTATCTATCATTATAATACTGTACAGAATAGTTAACTGCCTCCCCTGCAAATTAATTGTGCTCCATCTAATCATTCCTTCCTGTATTCCCAATATGTGGCAACCAGTGACTATTTCACTATCTCTATGTTTTCACTCTTTTTTAGAATTTCATATAACTAAAATCTCTCAGTATGTAGTTTTTTAAGAAATTCATCAAAGTGCATTTATTTTCATGTTTAAATATTTATTGTTAATAAAAAGTAAATCATTTAAATATATGTTAACAAAACTACAATATTTTAATTAAAATAATCTAGTCTTTCAAACAAAAATAATTACAATAATAAGAGCATCATTGTCCTACATTGTTTTGGAAATCTCTTTAATACTTTTTAAATTAATAAAATATCAATTACAGTTGATGTTCAATATTACATTAGTTTTAGGTGTACAATAATTGTATAACTTATGAGAGATCCTCCCAATAGGACTAGTACCCACCTGGCACCATGCATAGTTATTACAATATTATTGACTGTATTCCTTATCCACTACTCTACATCCTGTGACTATTTTGTATCTGCCAATTTGTAGTTCTTAATCCCTTCACACTTTACACCCAGAATGTATGCTGATGCAATGATAATAACAAATCCAATTTTGTACATACAAGATAAAAGTAAATCTCATACATTTGAATAAGGAAAACAATCAATACAATACCACAGAAATAGAAAAATAGATGAAAAATTATTATTCTTAAAGGGGATATTACTCAGGCAATTAACAGCTGACAAGATAATCACATTATTATTAAATAGGAAGAAAAATGCAGACCATGAAAAGAAATAATTCTGTATCTACCAACTGGATAGATATTTTGAAGTCTGAAAAGTCCAAGTGTTGCTACAAATATCAAATAATAATACTTGTAAGAAAATATTTATTTTAATTAAAATTAGAATGTAACTCCTAACAAAAATGTTTTATAATAAATTTAAATATATGAATCATCAATTATGACCTGGCAGTTTCTCTTCTAGTTAAGAATTCTAAGGAAGCTCCTTTACAGCTATATCAGAAGAATATTCATATCCTTATTTATCATTATTTAAACCAAAAAAATGAAAAAAGAGCCAATTCTCGGTAGATAGGCAAATAAATAAATAGGTTGCGGTGCATTTATACGACGACTCAATATACAGCAATGAAACTGAGCAATTTATCTTTTTATATAACTTGGATGCATCTCACAATATAAAGGTGAAGCCAAAAATGTTTCAAACTTATACATACACAGTGTGATACATTTATGTATCATAATGATAAGCAAGAGGATGATATAGATAACATTTGGAATAATGTGTACACTTGGGAGGAGAATGCGTTGGGGGAGGTACTTAGTGAGACCTAATGGTAATATACTGCAGTAAAATTTAATTGTATTCTTTTAACTAAGTGGAACCTACAGAGGTGGTGTGAGGTGTGTGTGTGTGTGTGTGTGTGTGTTTTCTCAAGTGCTATTTCTCAAAGTATAAAAAACAGTAAGAAATAACCAGTTTTGAAGTTTTGACTAATGAGAAAGGAAAAGGAGTCAGCATTATTGAAAACAAATGTAAGAAATCATTATAATGAGCCAAGAAATATAAGACGAATAAAAAGAGAGTAAGGTCCTGACAAGTAACAAGCAATGTATGGGGACTACAAACACGAAATTTCTAAAGGATGTGTTGAACTTGAAGTCCAAGGGAAACAGATGAAACTGTGTGGTTCCAAGAGTGTGGGAGGTAAGACTCTGAAACAATAAAGATTAGAGAATGATAGCATGGAACGTGATCAAGTATTACACCGCTGAGGAGAGAGGACCGAGTTTTGTCTTATGGGATGGTTTCTGTCACTAAACAACAGTGAGTTATAAAAGTAAATTGAGAAAAATGTAAGTCATTTGGAAATAAGAATTTCTTAATTGTAAAATATTATTATATTTTTTCGTACTCTGTATATGGGAAAGGAAAAAGACCATGTAAAATCATCATAGCTCCACAAGACTAAATTTCCAAGGATTTCACCTGCTCACATGTTTTCATATAAATCTAACCACCGATCAGTCAAATGTTGGCAGTTACGGCTGATTAAATTACTCTTAAGTATAATGTATGGCATGAAATGTCAACTAGTTACAAACTTTATAAATACCATTTTACCAGAAATAGTATTTAATATGTATATTTGTTTCCCTTATAAATTGGTGTTAACTACATTTGGTTTGGTTTACTTCATGAATTTTAAAACTTTTAATTCACTCTCAGTTATTATTTTGTTGCATTACAGTTTTGTACTTTAAAAGTCTCTGTAAAAACAAGTAAAAATAAAACTTTTTGTTTGCTTGAAGGACTCACTTCTCAAAGGTGTTATTACCAAACATAATGTGTTTTTTACAGACTTACCAGAAAGCAACTGTTCAGGGAATGAGATTTTGCTAATTTAGTGATAAATGTACTTAATATTTTAATATTAGTTTGATTTTTCATTAGGGGAAATGTACTCTTTTTATTATCACTGTGATGATTCCCAAATGGTCTTTTTGATTTCTTGGTTACCTGTACCCTGTGATAAAATTTTATTTACTGGAAACAATTGAATAACAAGCATATAAAAAAGTTTTAGTAACTGTTTAGAACATTTTTTTTTTCTGAAAATACACATAATCTAGTGTTTAGGGCAACATGTAAAATATGGTGCCATTTTTACTATTTTGCCATTCTTATTACATTAAGCACTGACAAATAGTCTTTGAAAAAAAAAAGATTAATATTAAATTATTTTTTTGTTTTTTTTTGGATAGTCCCTGGCTGGGAAGTGAACCCAGGCCGCAGTGTTGAGAGCACCGAATCCTAGCCACTACACCACCAGGCAACCCAATAATTACTTTATTTAATATCTAAAACACAAATGTGCAATTATAATTAGATATTATAATTTAAATTACAAGTAACTACCAAATGAGTATACTTTTCTAGAATAATTTGAACTTTTCACCAGTGCATTCTAAAAAATAATTTTCCAAAGTAATATTTAAAGATATAAAGTAAAATAATTTGATTTAATAATTTTTAAGGCAATACATAAAGTTTATTCCCAATTCTTAGTTGGAATATTCTTAAATTCTTAGCAGTTTTAAGGCTTTGTTTCTCTAAAAATAATTACCCACCTCATTTATTGTTATTATTATAAAAATGGAAATTAACATAACATAACCTACCTCTATGAATTCAAATTGTTAATAAATATCTTAAATTGTGGTTTAATCTTCAAATTGATCTTCAAAAATTGAGCAATACGTAAAATCCCCATGAGTGTGTATATCATCTAATTTTCTCATTTTTCTCTCATTTTCACATTTATCTAATTTCAGTAAGCCAAGCAGCAGTCATTTTAAATATTTATGTGCTATTGGCATTTCTTTCTTTGTGAATGGCATTTAGACACTCAGCACCTTCATAAATGGTCATGTGTTATTACTTATTGAGTTATATTTTTAATATACTACCAATGTTCAGGTATAACTATATTTCCAATAGTTTTTTATAATCAATTTATGCTTAAATTTTAAATATATTTTCCATAGAGTGTTTGTGAAATATAATAATTAAGTCATAGTCTCTGTTTGGATTCTTAGCTTTTACCTTCATGAATTCTGAGTTTGTATAACACTTAAGAAATTTTCCCTATCACAAAACTGTAAAATATTATAATTTTAAGAATTTCCCTATATTTTCTTCCTGAAATTATTTTAAATGAGCTAGTTAACTGAAACTGATATTTTAAGTATATTAGAATGTAGTAAGTAAAAAATACCTTCTTGTGGTCAATTCACCAATATTATTAATATAATAATAAAAAAGTATTAATGTGATAATTACCCATGCATTATGAGCTTATGAGAGAACATATAGTATAAATATATGTTTAGTTTTGTTTCCTATATTTGTATTGTTTTCATAAACTATTTGAATATTTCTAGAACAACCTGATATTGATAGAATGAGTGTCATTTAAGTGGTTCTATTTCCAAATGTTAACTTTAAAAAACAAATTTTTTGAGTTCATTAAAATCTAGAAAACTCATAGGATGGTATCGTATTTTCTAAGCATTTATTGTTATCTAGTAATATATTGCATCTGTCTGTCTCGCATTCTGCATCAAGTTGATCACCAATTTTAATACGATTGATTCATTGGACTAGATGATTATAGTACATTTACTTTTTAAATTAATTTGTAAAATTCCAATTTTGTAATTACTGTATTCCAGGCATAGAATTGCTCAGAAGTTCCTATAGACAAATATCTATGCCATTCCTGGAGTTTAAGTTCTAGTAGTAAGAGAAAAATCAAACAAAAAATGAGTACATAATATTACATATCAGAACATGAAAGTACAATAAAAACAATAATATACATACAAATATACATTCAAACACACATATACAAACACATACCCTAGTAAGGTATATTTACAGTTCAATTATTTGGAAAATAAATCACAACTTTAGAATTGGTAGTCGTGTTAAAGACGGTTCTCCGGTAAATACGATATTTGAAGAAAGTCTTAAGGGTAGAGTTGACATATATAGCAATAAAAATATAAGACTCCGATAAATTTTAATTTCTGATGAACATCAATTTTTTTCTACTATAAATATGTTCCAAGTATGTTCCTGTTTTGGGAAACAAGATAACCAAACTTATAGAGCTTAAAGTTATTGCAAATGAAGCAACAATTCTGCAAGTAGTTATTAGGTGTAATAAAAAATAAAAAAACCCCTGCCATGTCTACTTCTACTCTTTGATTCTAAATTCTTGTATTTTTACTGTGGTTGCAATAGCATCATATCAGGTTGTTAGTATAAAGCATTTTTTACCACATTATGTAACATAGAACCTCATTATTTCAGTATGCTGTCAATATCCCATCTGGTATCATAACTAAATCTTCAATAGGCCATCTTAGCCAGGTAATTCTGGTTGATCAGTATGTGGTAAGATAAGTGAGACTATTGCCTCAATTTTTTTTATTATGAATTGAATTTATGATCCGAAGCAAAGTTGTGTGGAATATGATGATAAATTAGATATTGTGCATATTCATGAATCATGGTGTCAGAAGCATTAGAATTAAGGAATGCACATTCATATCCAGAATACATGTCTCTTCCAGTGAAGACAAATCAATGCCTATGCCGTGATGAAATTTGTCCAATGTAATCAAGTTAATAGAGGTAGCTGCCTGGACACTCTGGAGAATATTGACATATGGGAGGATCAGCTGTTGAGAGCTAAGGCACTTCATTAGAAGAAAGTTTGTTGATTTCATTGATAGTCTCCATTTCTATTATTATTGTCCTTTTGTACATGTTTACTTTGAGCAAGCACTGGGTTGACTGGGAAAAGGTGCTGCCTGATATCCCTACAACATTTTATCTTCTCTACTTGCGATAGTTCATTGTATATGTCAACTTGATTAAAATATGAGATGTACAGATAGGTAGTTAAACATGATTTTCATTGTTTTTGTGAGGGTATATCTGGCAGAGATTAGCATTTGAATCAGGAGAATGAATAAAGAAGATTGCCTTCCCAAATGTGAATGGGCATATCTAATCCTGTGGGCCTAAATAGAACAAAAAAAGACTTGTTCTTTTTTTTTGTGACTACTTGAGCTATGACATTTGGCTTCTCTCAGTGCTCCTTGTTTTCAGGCCTTCGAGCTATTCTAGTGGTTTCTCTGGCTCTGCAGCTTGCAGAAAGCAGATCATAGGACTTGTCATCCTATATAATCATGTGAACCAATGCCATAAAATAATCTCTTTATAACAATTTCTATTGGTTCTTTTTCTCTGGAAAACCCTAACAGACCAGCTTATTGTGAGAGTATCTTGAATGTCTTTTGGTGAACATTCATCCTGGACAGAAATATCTTCACAGTCTTTGCCAAACTGGAGAGGCCCAGGTATATATCTCTTAGACCTTATCAACCACTAATTTTGGTTATAATCCTTGTAGATGTCTAATGCTTTAGTCATCACTTCTATTTGGTTGCATTCTATCTTGTAAAATTGTCCAAAAACCAGGTCTGAGTTTTTCCTCCTCAGTAAACCGGTTATAAAAAAATGTCCTTGAGCTCATAAGTATCAATTGAGAGACAAGAGGCAATCCTGCAGGAGAAAGTGTTGAAGGAATTTGAGCCACTTACTAAATGGAGTAAATTTGTCTGACATTTTTTCAAACTATTTCCACTTGATGATAGATTATTGCTAAGTATTCCCATCTGTATGATTCTTTGTACCAAATAACATCAAGTTCATAAAGAGTATTTATGGATGGATGAAATTTTATATCCTACTATTAGGCACTCACTCTTTACTATGATAGGACCAAACAAAGTCTGTTCCTTAAAAATAGAGTATTTATTGGCAAATGAATGTATGGATACACATCAGAACCTTAGAAGTCAGTGTTGTGATTTTCCCTTCAGTATTTGCCTGATGCTTCATACAGTATCCTTATTTTCCATAAACCCTTTAATTAAGCACTATGAGATCTTCTGGGTGTAATAACCAAGCATAACAACAGAGTATAGGGAAGCCTGGTTGGGCTGTAGAGATTCCTCCTGCTCTTTCCCCCAACAAAACTAGCATCCTTACGGTTTACACAGTAAATGCTCTACTCATGTAGAATAAACTGCCACTATATTCAAAACATCCTACTGATAATCTTGCCTCTTTTTACTATAAGGTGGTACAAGGTAAAGTAATCTGCTTTCACCATGGAGATGGTCTATTGAAATTTTTTCAGACTACTGATCTTCACAAACTTCCACTAAAGTCAACCCTGATTTTTATGGTTTTTAATTTTTGTATGATATATTATTAGAAGTATATTATGCATGTATATATATGTGCATAATAATATAATATATACACTATATTTTATGTATCTATATATTCATCTATACTTTATGTTGTAATTTCTGAGTCCAATATAACTATAATTTTTCTAAATTATATTTTGTCTCCTGGAAAACTTTATTTAGCATGTTTTGTTTTGTTTAATCCTCGATCACCAAAGACTTCTCTAGATATTTTGGTTGAATCTCCTCATCTTTAATATAATTGTTAAACACTTCAATTGGAGCTTAGTATAATACTTCTTTAAACTTAAAGAAAATTTAATGCATATAATATATATATATATTATATATATTACACACACACACACACACACACACACACACATACACACACACATATGTATATACATGGAGATATCTGAGGGCTGTCTGAAAAATATCCAGCCATAAATAACTCTGTTTTTCATATTACATGGCTGGAGACTTTCCAAACAGCCCTCATATATTTCAGGGCATAGCTTCATTTTTATCTTTCACATTTTCACTCTGTATTTTTTATATATTCTGAAGATACTTTATGTATATCTTTTAGAACACTACTTGATATTTCAACTGTGCTAGTCTACAGTTTTGCAATTTTGCTGAACTTACTATTTTGAATTTTTAAAATTTCTATGAATGCATCATGTTTGCTCTTTATTTCCTTGTAATTGTTCTCTTTTTTATACATATATGAGTTCATAACACAATACATATCTACTTTTTCTCTTTATATCCCTTGTACCAACTATTATGCTTTGCTTCTCACGAGGACTTGCTTTCTAAGTTTTTTCTTCTTATCCTACAACCATTTATAGAGGTAACGTTCACCCATACAACTTCAAATATATTGTCATCTTCCAAATTTAAATCTTTAATCGATACTTATCTGTGGAACTTCAGATGTGTATATCTTCATGTCACCTTGAAATCTGGAATATCTAAGAGATGCATTGTTTATCATGTCTGAACTTGAACTTATGAAATTCAAACCAAATTTATCCTTGTTCCTGTGTCTGCTATCACAATAAATGATCATTAAAGCAATGCTATCTTCAAGAAACCTTAAAAGCAATAATAAATCATTCCTGCACATCACCTCCTTCCTCATTTTAAAAAAATTTCAAGTTTTAGTAATTTAAAATATGAAGACTTTTTTGTTCTTCTGTGTTGACACAATTCTAGACTAAGGTAGTGTTATCTCTCACCAGTATTCTTGTCTTATTTTCATAATTTTCTTTAATAATGCATTTTTTATTCTTCAAAATAAATTTTCTAAAGTACAGAAAGGGTGAACTTTTTGAAATGTAAATTTAGTGTGTCATTATCCCATGTAAGACACTTTAGTTTCTACCTATTAACTTTTAGATACTGGTCAAATATCTTTATATGAATCGAAATACTTTCCATGATTGGCATTATCACTGACTTTGATAATTTATCTCTGGGCTTTTTGTATCATGCAGAGACACTAATTATTAAAATATTTTCCCCAGGTTTCATAATTACAAGTAGAAAGTGCAAAAGAGATTAGTTTACAACTGACCTTGCATATAGAGTAATAATATTTTAATTTTAGCTGAATACTCACAATTGATTTTAATGGGTAACAAAGTAATTTTACACACAAAGACACAGACAACACACATATATACCCCTGAAATAACCAACATGTCTACATAAATATACCTATTCTAAAGAAGTCACAATAGATGTGAGTGCTAGCCCTTATTACTGTTATATAACTACAGAAAATTTAGAAAAGCCATCACTTTGACCATCTGCTCTACTTTCCACTCATTCTTTCTAATAGAAAAGAAAACCAGAAAATGTGTGACTGCCAGGAATATAAATATACTATTGGAAAAATGACAACAATTTGTTGTAATGGACAGTGACTCAACTGTATGATGAATGCCACTTTACTTGGACAAACATCTTAAACTACGAAAAATAATATGAATTACACTTACAAAATGATAATGAAAAACTTGATATAATAAATGAAATTAATGAAATACTAATTGTGTACTGAATTAGTTTGTTAATCAGTAGCCTGGTAAGTACATAGATTAATAGAACATTTAAATAGTTAATACCTAATTGTACCAAGTAATAATAATTCTTGAATTATTATTATAATTGAATATGAGATATAGTAATTTACTAAGTAATGATAAAAATGAACTATAAAATGTAGGATTCAGTAATCTCACCTCTGGGTATTTATCCAGAGAAACCCAAATCACTACTTTGAAGGGACATGTGCATCCATATGTCCATTGCACATTGTCTACGATCCCAAAATCTGGAGGCAACCTGGGTGTCCATCTATGGATGAATGGTAAAGAAGAAGTGGTATATGCACATATATACAATGAAATACTACTTAGCTATAAAAAAGAATGAAATCTTGCCATCTGCAACAACATGAGTGGACCTAGAGGATCCACTCTAGTAAAGTTACTTAAACAGAGCAAGACAAATGCCAAATGATTTATATGTGGAATCTAAAGAACAAAATTAACAAACAAACAGAATGGGAACAATTCATAAGGAGAACATTGGACAGTTGTCAACTGGCAAGAAGATTGGAGTCATGGGGGAAAGGGGGAAAAGATTAAGAAGTACAATTGGTAGTTTCAAAATAGTCACAGAGATGTAAAGTGTAGCTGAAAGAATGTAGTCAATAATATTGTAATAACATGATATCAAAATAGGTACTAGATTTAATGGGGTGATCACTTTGTAAATTGCATGAATTTCTAATTAACATGTTGTGCACCTGAAACTAATAAATATTATTAATACACAAAAAATAAAATCTTACCATTTGTGGCAACCTGGATTGACTTTGAAGATAAAAAATGAATAATTAATAATAAATATTTTAAGAATGATAATACCTTATATATAAACTATTAGATCTTTAAAATAGATTTAAAAATTTATTAGATCTTTAAAAAACATGAAGAAAGTTAGACTGATATTATAGTAATAAACAATAGCAACTTTGTGTGGAATTTTAACTGGAAAGACCATTAATGATGTCAGTTTTTCAATTTTTACTTTATTTATTAGAATTCAAATCTAAATAACTAAATAAGGCAAGCTGAAATTAGGGGATATTATTTTCACTATTATATCCTCATTAACATTTTTTTCAGTCTAGGCACCACAATTTTTAAGAACTATTTCTTATATCTAAGTATTTTATATTTTTATTTCTTTTTTAAATTTATTTTTATTGTTTGTTTTTATTTCTTAATTAATATCAAAGACATTTACAGAGCTAAATTGTCCATATATGTGTCTCCTTATTTTTTAAATTATAAAGATCTTTTTCAAGATAATACCATAAGTTAGAGAGATAAATGTAAAATATATTTACCCAATAAGATAAATATGTTTAAGAGAAAAGTTAAACATTACAGATTCCTGGTAAAATCTTTCTAAATATAAATGTTTCTAATCTGAATATTGATTTAACTATTTACTCTTGCTGCACTCATTAGCTTCAGTAACCCAAATACAATACAATATTTGAAATTTTTTATCCCCATTGAAAATTAGAATTCTAGTAAAATTGGTGTTGCCTGGTGGTGTAGTGGCTAGGCTTTGGCGCTCTCAACGCCACAGCCTGGGTTCGATTCCCAGCCAGGGAGTTACTTAGAAAAAAAGAAAAGAAAAGAAAAAAGAATTCTAGTAAAATATTCCTTAAAAAGTGATATTAACACTTAAGCATTCAACAGTAGTTTACTAAACACCGTTCTGGTGTTAAGTACATAACTTTAAGAAGATAAGAAATATCCTGGCTTTCATGGAACTTAAACTCTGGTGAAGAAAAAGAACAAAAACAGGTAAATAAAAAATGAAACACAAAGACTATAAAGATAAATACTCTTGGGAGTTCCCTGGTGGTGTAGTGGCTTGGGGCTTCGGCTATGGCGCTGTCAGTACTGCGGCCTGGGTTCGATTCCCGGCGGGGAGCTACCCACGTACCGCCACCCCACCCCCACCCCCCGCAAATTAAAAAACCAAAACAAAACAAAAAACTCTTAACTAAAACAAAATAGTATGATAGTACATAGTTGTGACAAGTAAAGTAACTAATTTAGACAGGATGGTCAGTGAAGTTCCCACTGAAGATGTGATATTTCAGCTGAGACATGAAGGGTAACAAGGAGCCAATCAATATATGCATTTAAAGGAAGTAACCCTTGATCCAGAGAAACAGGCAAGAAATCTGAGCACTTCAGCAAGAGAAAATAACATGAGGAGATGGAAGGGAGTGAGGAAGGAGTTATTAGGAGAAAATAATTTGGACAGATAGAAGTCCCATCATGGTGTCTGGATGTTTTGGTTTTATTCTAAGTAAAATGCAAAGTCACTGAACTATTAGGCTAAGTGTGCCGATACCTAATTCAAATTTAGAAAGATTCTTCTGGCTATAGCATAGAATGTTAATTAACGGGAAAATATTCAGGAGTTTATAAACTGGATGACTACTGAATTTAACTTAAAATAATACTTTGTTAGTATAGCAAAAATGATTAGAGTATTCTTGAATTTGAAACTTTAATGATTCATTTATGGATTGGATATGTGAGATGAGGAAAATAACTTCAGAGTATGGTCACCTTTTGGCTGAAGCAGTTTTTGAGATACTATTTATGTAACTGAAATTTACGTGGAAAGGAGCTGGCTAAGTATAATAAAAATCTAGTCATCCATTGGGCATATCCATTCAGAGAAGCCGCCTTTGAAATCTAAGTGCAAATGCAACCTACACATTTTATATCCCTTTTTGAGCTTTAATTTTCTCCTTGGCACTTATCATCAACTGACATTTTATGTAATTATTTCACTATTTTATATCTTCTCCATCAGAATGAAAGTTTCAAGTGCGTAGTGAACTTGCCTATTCTGTCGAGTGTCATCCTGGAACAGAGTAAGTATTTATATGTTTTAAATAAATGAATTTTGTATAGATATTTAAATGTCTAATTCCATACTGCAGGAAATAAGCTAGGACTCAAGATACAATTTTTCAACTTATTAATATAGGTACTACTTAATATTATAGATTTAGAGAGAAGCTAATTTAGGAGGATAATTTGGACAAAGATTTAAAGTGTTTTCCAAACCAGATCCATTCCTGAAGTTTCTTAAATATTGAGATATTGAAGAGTTAGCAAAGGAGACTAAGAGAAAAAGAAAAAGAAAAACAAAGATAAATCAAGAGAGAAACTGAAGACTGAAGAGGCACAAAATGAAAATAAGTTATTCAGGAGAGATGAACTGGTGCAATACATACAAACCTATCGAGTCAAGTAAAGTGATATCAGAAAAATGTCCATGGGGTCAAATGATAAATTTGATAAATTTAAGTTCATTGAAAGAGAATGAAGTGGTGGAAGAGTAAATGGAGAGAAATGTAATTTTTGATACAATTGCTGACAAGGCATCCGGATTAGACAACACCTGAAAATATTTGATAATATATACAAAAAAATCTTTTTTAAAACCTTTAAAAACCTTTTTTGCCATTTGCTTGAGTTCTGGTTAACAGATAATCTATTTACATTTATCTGTCAGCTACCAGTCCCCATGGGTGCCGATTAACTGAGAGTCTGCTATATTTTAAATCCATCCATAAGCTGATAAAATTGTATTTATCATGCTGAACCTCATAAAAAGTATAACATAGTAGTAGCATTTTTAGCTTATATATTGTCTATTGTAGACACTGTATACAATGCTGCAATAGCAACTACTACACATATCTCTACATGCATATCCATGATCAATGTCCTGAGATAACAGCTTCAAGAGTAAAAAAGTGTCAACATTTTAAGATATGTATCATTAAATTGTCCTACAGTCTATTCTAGAAACCTAAATTCTAACCAAGAATTTATAAAGCAGTGCAATTCTACATTTCCCTGCAGACAATGAATAAATGTATTTATAGTCATACAAATTTACATATATTTCACAGCTGAGAATAAATAGTTTGTATTCCCTCTATTTTCACATAATAAATTATGATAAATCACTATGGTTAATAATATAATATAGTCAAGGAGCATATTTAAAAAGTAGTATTCTAACAGAATTCAAATTTAAAAAGCCATTTGGAATACTAATTAAACAAAATTGTTTTAATTTGATGATGATTGTCCTCATAAAGTAATATTTATTACAGTTACCTCTATCTTATTAGTAAGCAACAATGATCTGCATGAATAATTTTCATAGGAAAGTGATAGTGTTCACTCCTTTTAAACTTTTGACTTAATTTTTTTTCATTATTAGACATAATTAGAACTCTTTTTCTTCCCAAATGAAACAGTGACATATAGTTGTGGTTTTGTTCCCTTTATCTTCCTTGTACTAGTAATAAAATGAAGTCAATAAAAAATGTGCTAAGGCTAATTAAATGTAGAATGGACACATTGAACTCATAGATTATTAGAGTTTCAAACGTCCTTAGAGATCATTTTAATGTGATTTTTCTCTCAAAGCTGAAAATCTTCTATAATGTTTCTAATAGTTATGCATTCCACGTATAAAGGGACATGATGAGTTGTTAGAAAGTACGTTCTGATATTGAGCCCAAATTTCCTGTTTTTGAACATTTACCTGTCTGTCCTGAATTCTATCCAAAGACGTCCTAAGGCATCGTCAATACATCATTTAAAAAATATTAGAACACAGTTTAAAAGCCAGTGAAGTCCTAACTTTTGATAAACCAACTTTACTTCAGATATTTTAATGCTATTTGATTTCCACTGTTCCTGGTTATTCTCATTAGGTAAACTCAGTATCTCAACATCTGTTTGTATTAACAAGGAAAACTTTGACTTAAATTTATTTAAGATGATTAATTTTGCTATTTAAATTCATTAAAAAATCAATTATGTAAAGATTTATTCCCCATATTGTTAACACAGAAGAGAACATTAAGTTCAGTATTTCTGTATCTCTTCAACTCCAGCAAAGAAAAGAAACGTGGAGAACTGAGAGGCTCACCCACATCTATTAGATATATTACCAAAAACATTACTTGGTGTTCAGCCGTGTATTATTTAAACCTCTATCAAAACCTTTCCAAATAGATTTTTAAATTTTGAAATAAATATATAGGATTATGTCTTATTCTTAGATGTCACCAAACTGAATATTTTATTAGAAAAAAATAAGTTTACTCAGAATATAATATATTTAAAAAATGGATATCTCTGGAAACAAAAATTAGGAGTAATCTCATCCTTTTATTCAAACTAACTAAACTTAATTTGTAGGTAAATAAAGATTAACAGGAGACATAAAAATGTCTGTGATAATTACAATTTAATTAAGTAGAATATAAAAATCAGGAAGTAGAAGCATTTTAAAAGCTTTTGGCACTTTTTTGTGAGTGTCTAATTCATATCTATATATTTTTCAGAATGAGGCATCTGTAACGGGGAATAATAAAGCTCACCACAGGGAAACAAAGGATAAGCTTTAAAAAGGCAATTCTTTCTGCTGCTGAGGCTACAGCTAGAATCGCCCTACAGGAAATTGTGATGCTCTGGTACATTTAAGTAGTTCTCATTTACACAAGTGGAATAAGGCAAATGAACCTGAGGGGGAGCCCCCTTGTTTCATTTTTTATCACAGCAGTTCCTTTAAAAGATCGAATTTTAATGGAAGAAAATGTAATATGTTTATATGATGGGGACAAAATAGTAAAATAACAAATGCCCCTCCAACCAGTTCTTTTGAAAATACAGAAACTAAGTAATTGCTCATGTGAAATCTGCTTATGGATCTATTTCATGGTATTGCAATTAGATTTGAATGAATAAAATTGCTGGAGGACATTCTTTTCTCCTCCTTTTTAAAACTGGGTAATAATCTGTTAAAGTCATTGTTAGATGTACCTTCAGACTCACTGTGTTCTGATTCTAAACAACCTAGTTTAGCTCTTATAAATGCAAGAACATACTCTATATTAATCCTTTCTGCTTAGCCTCTCAGCAGGAAGAATTTAAAGTCATCTCAATGGCCCCAAGCAATATCTTTAAAAAGAATCATAGCAAAATCCTAATAGTTCATCTGGATCATTCAGATGTCAGAAAAATAACACTCCTAAATACAGCCTTCAGTGTTTTATTTCAGACTCATTTCCAAATTTTAAAGTAATGCAATTTTAATATCAGAAAGAGATGTTAATCAAGAGCACATTTATAGTTATACAAAAATAGTTTAATAGAAATTTGTTCTTTAAGATACTAAATTGGAGCTGCTCATCCTACTGCGTACCCCAAGGTAACTGGTTTGTACTCAAAATTGATGTATTTGATCAAATGGGGAATGATTTGCATTAATTGTAAATAAGTGTAATGATATAAAAATTCTGTAAAAGAAAATATATCATAGTCCAAAAATATGAGAAAATAAAAGTTGTTAAAATTATATTAATATCGCCAAAATAAAATGAGTATTCATTTAAAAATAATTTTGTAAGTATAATACGTATACCTACAGAAACTTATTTTGATCTGCAATAAACATATAGGTTAATTTAAAAGTTAAAAGAAACTTAAATTACTAAAATATATTTATTTTTAAAAGTACATAAGTAACTTGGCTATTTCTGCTTAAAATCAGATATATAATAGGGCATTTTACTGTAAATGAATGTGTTTTAGAGCTTCAAAAATAACTGGAAAATTTAAGATACCAACTTTTATTAACTTTATTAGAACAATAGTTATTTAGCACTTAGTTCTGGTTCTGTATTTGGTTTTTGAATGGTTAGGGACCTGTGATTGGGTATTTGTTATAAACAGAAAGAGACAATGTTAATTGTTCTTTTATATTTGTATTCATGGGGAATGTGTGACATGAAGTGTTGGAGTTGATTTTTTTCTTCCCATAGGAATAAATTTTAAATATGTAAAAGGCAGAGGAGCACTATTACATGTTTTTCATTTAACATTACGTTTGAAATCAAGTGTTATTTTAAACTAATGAGAAATTTTCTTAATTATTCAGAAAAAAGCCTTGGAAATTCTTGCATAAATGAGATATTTTAGAAGTGTTTGGATTTGTATAAACCAGTAATGAAGATAAAGGCATGATATCTAAAAAAAGAAGAATAGTGTGATGTAGAAGTTATCCCATGATAAAGGTTAGTCATTATATTATGGGTATTTCTTTGAAATTTATTCATAGCATTTGACCAGCATATTATTTTATAACTTACTGATACAATTACATATTAACTCTATAAAATTGCACAGTCCACATGTTTAAAAGCACGAATTTTCAAATAAAATGATCTATATTAACATTTGTAATTGGAGGAATGATGACATTTAATTACATTTTACCAATGTATTTTATCTGTATTTTTTTCTCAGACAAACACATAAAGTATATATATTTGTATAAAAAGCAGGTTTGTGTTCTGCTTTTTAGATGTGGTAAGATGTGATAAAATGTGGTAAGCATGTTGCACTGTCTCTCCCACAGAAAAAAGCAATAAATCTTTCTAAGAATGAATTTAATAGCTATTTGAGTACTCTGAAAAGTAAAAGTACCAGACTGATTAAGAAGAATTCCAAGCAACACTGAACCAATGGGGAGTTTTCCACTGTTTTTCCAGGACCTGAAGCCTATACAGCATTAAAAACAAACAAACAAACAAACAAAACAACAACAACTGAGCATTGGTGTCCAGGTAAGAGAAAAACAGGAAAAGCCCATTTTTCTGGTACATCAAGTCACCAATTGACCTTCTAAAGGTCACAAGACTGAGGAAATCACAGATAAGAGATCACAGGAGCCAAAACTCTGAGGAAGAGGAACCTTTCTTTAAAATGGAGAAAATATGGTTCCAGGAAATACTGTTGTCTTTTCTATCTCTCTGTAATTTTAGCACTTGGCTATGGCTATAGGCACAGTCACTGACGTGTGCCAGAGAGCTGGTAACTAAAGCTCAATTTTCTAGACAGAGAACAATGAAAAGAGAATTTGAAAGAACTAGGATTGCAGAGAGAAACCTGGGGAAAGTGACCCTTTACAGTTGTCTACGACTCCCGGGCTAGCTCCTGAATTAAATGAAAACATAATAAACCTCAAGAAATTAATAGAAAATTTAAAGTTTTATCAAGTGGAAATATTACACATAAAATATACAATAGATGAAATGAAAAATGTACTGGAGGAACTCAATAACAGAAAAGAAACAGTGAACTTGATAGATCAACAGGAATTACCTAATCTGAACAATAGAGAGGGGAAAAAGTTTAAAAAATGAGAGTAGAGATAATTCTCAGACTCTGTAATAAATTATCAGAAGACTAAATAGTCATATCATACATATTCCAGTATGAAAGGAGAGAGGGGGAGCTTTAAAAATATTTATCAAATTAATGGCTGAAAATTTCCTAAAAGATTAAAAAAGATCAGTGAATCTCAAACAGTATAAACCCCAAGAATTCCATGATCCGGTATATAATAATAAAACTACTGAAACCTAAGAAAAAGAAAAAAAACCTAAAAGTAGCCAGAGTAAAATAACACATAGCATGGAAGAGAACAACAGTTTTGAATGACTGTATATTCTTAATTACAAATATGGGAGATCAGAAAAAAGTGTGACAACCTTTTCAAAATGCTGAAAAAAATATTTACACCCAATGGAAATATCCTTTAGGAATGAAGGCGAAATAAAGACAGTTTCACATGAAGAAAAATTTTAGAAAATTCATACCAACAAACCACTCTGAAAGAACTGCTGCTAGAAGAAAATTTTCAGACTTAAGAGAATAATGCCAGACATGAACTTGAAACCTTGGCAATGAAGGAAGAATGATGAAAATGGGAAATATTTGGATAAATATAATAGATTTATGTCTAATTCTTTAAAATAATTTATTTGATGTTTGAAAGTAAAAATTATAGCATTGACTAACTTGATTTTCAATGTATGTAGACATAATGCAACACACAGATGATGCATTATAAAATTATACACCTGAAACCTATATAATTTTACTAACCAATGTCACCCAAAAAAATTTAATAAAAAGAAAAAAAATTTAAAATGGAAACTAATGTTCAGGGGCTTACATGATGATAAATTTTTTATAGTTCTCTTGAAATAGTAAAATGTTTGTTGTAAATAGAATGTGAAATTTGAGTATATATGTTGTAATCCTTAAACCAACTACCAGAAAAAAATGATAATGCTAAAATTATGTAACAAATCTTAAAGTGTGTCACTAAAAAACATTCAGATGACCCCAAAAAATAGGAAAGGAAGAAAAGTCAACATTTAAAAACATTACATTAAATAAATATATAAATGATTTAAACACACCCTTAAAAAGATGTCAGCATGGATAAACAATGATCAAATTATATGTTGTCCATAAAAACTTACTTCAGATAGAATTTTTTAAAAGTAAAAACAAATAAAGATACCATGCAAACACTAATCAAAACAAAGCTAGATTGCCTTTATTCATATTAGACAGAGTAAGAGCAAAAGACAATACCAGGGACAGGTGGTACATTGCATATTGAAGAAAACACAATAATTCTAGCTATTTATGTGCCTAAAACCAAAGCTTCAAAATACATGAATAAAAACTGACAAAACTGAAATAAAATTTAGATAGACCTACAGTTATAATTAAAAATTTCAATGTTTCTCTCTCAATAGTTCACAGAACTATTAAATAGAAAATTGGTAATGATATAGAAGAAATGAACTCTATCTATGAACTGGATTTTATCAATATTTTTAGAACATTCTACCCAACAACAGCAGAATGCATTCTTTTCAAGAGCATGTGAAAAATTCACAAAGTGTAATCACTTTGGTCATATTCCAATATATTCATACACTATGTCTTATTGCCTTAAAAAATACATAAATCAAAATAACAACAAAAGAGATTGAGCTAATCCTTGTCTGATTCCAGAATTAGTCTCTTTACCTTCATTGTAAGTGGCAAACGCTTATATCCCTTAACTTGCTGAGTCTATTCAATATACTAGTGTCTTACGTAGGCTTGTATTTAGGGTTTCGAAATCTGTTGATTTCTTTTTTTAATTTTATTTTTATTTTTTTTAATGTGGGTAGTTCCCCGGCTGGAAATCGAACCCAGGCTGCAGCATTGACAGCACTGAAGCCTAGCCACTACACCACCAGGGAACTCCTGTTGATTTCTTTGAGGTTTCTTTCTGTTGAATCTTAAATCTCAGTAAAAATAAAAATAACCATAAGTTTCAGAAGAGAAGGAGAAAACAACACAATATAGAGAGAATTTTCCTCAGATCACAGATAGAATAACACCAGTATTCAGCTCTGGAGCAAAACAGGATTTTTATAGGAGCTAAGGTAATATTTCAGAACACTTTGATAACATCATTGTCTATGATGTGGGGGATACCTTGTTAATCAATCTACTCCACACTATTGGAAGGGCCTTTGCTCACCAAACAATAGTGCAACACTAGCTCAGGCTAAATGCACACTCAGTATTTTCATGCCAAATTCTTACAGAAACTGAGTTGGTACACAGGTTTATAACTCTTTCTGGAATGGCCCTCAGAGCTGTCATCATATGACTCTTGATGTCCTGAATGTCATCAAAATGTCTTTGTTTCAACATTTCTTATATCTTTGGGTAAAGAAAACTCATGGGGGGCCAGATCAGGTAAGTAGGGAGGGGGTTCCAATATGGTTATTTGTACAATGGCTAAAAACTCCCTCATAGACAGTGCCGTATGAGCTGGTACATTGTCGTGATGCAAGAGTCAGGTTTAGGTTGGAGATTTTATTAGAAACTTCTATTAGGTTTTCCACCTCACAGCAAATTGAGACCACCATGCACAGGTTCGACTTTGGAAAGAGAGAACAAGAATACTGACTTTATTTATTCACACAGTACTTTAAGGCTTTTATTTTGAAACTTATTTTTCATTACACAATAATAATTGGACACATTTGTCCTTTAGTAATATAGTTATACCTGTTTTTTAATTCAAATACATTGAGAATATACACATGTATATATTTCTTTTAAATGAAGGAAACAAGTTTAAAACATTCTCTGGTTAAAGTTGTAATGGTTGAAATCTGGAAAGCTAGATCAATCCCATCCTTTATAGAATGCCATTGTTAAACAGACTTATTTCTGTATGTCTGTTTACATGTTACATATCACTAAGTCATTTACTCTGTGTAGTCTCTGAAATGAGGGCTTTAGATGCAATGTGTTTTGTTTTGCTTCGACTTTTTATTTCCAAGTCATGGAGGCATTGAGATGTAAATTGATAATCCAAATCTGACTTATGCTTTATTTAGACTTTGAACAATGCCTATTTAAATAAAAGAAATATATTTTATATTTGGAAGAATAGAGGATGTCAAAGCTGGAAACATAAAATATTTCAAGGTAACAAAAGTGGTAACCAGAGTCTGCTTGTACCTGCTCACAAAAGCTGTTTCTATTTGTTCCCAATAACTGTTAATACATGTTCAGTAATGTCACATGAGTAGCATGATAATAGCAATGGTAGTATTTACAGTATAGAAAAAAACATCATATCCATGGAGATGGTTCACACTGCCAGCGTTATGTGAGCATATTACCAAAATGGACCAAAAAAGAAAATTTAATCTTTCTCCAGAGGAAAATCAAAGAATTAAAAGACAATGTACACAGAATCTCCAAAAAATGTTCTCATATTTTTAGTAAAAATTAAAGACAAAATGTAATCAAAATAAGTGTTTTGAGGATTTTGTCAAAATCCTCACCTTACTTCTTTCATTCAGTAGGCCAAAAAAGAAAATTAAGTTTCGGTATGTGAATTGACACATGCTTTTATTTGCAACAGTTTTGCTCTGTTAGAAAAGGCAGTTCCATGATAGATCTTTTCTAGTCTTCCCATTAAAATGTTAGGTCATTGTACTCCAGCTGTATTCTCTTCCAAATGCCTTTTAGCCAAACTATATTGTTCAGAATAAAATGTTTCAGGAAGTATCACTTGACCCTGTTTCAAAACTTGCAGTCATCTCCCCTTTAAGAGACATGCTCCTATTCTGTGGTCAATAGTTTAATGATCTTTCTACAGGATGTAGATATTTTGCTTCTGTGGATTTCTTAAATGCAAAAGAATAGATCACTGATGGTGGGTGCCACAGGGATTACACTGCCTGTAGAACTTCAAAGAACAAACCACGTTGGGGCAAACCAGTAAAAATAGAACTCTGAAAGCACTGTGCTCTATCGTAAATATCTTGCTTACTTCCAGTGACACAAAAGGCCTTGAACATCGGCAGACATTTATTACCTCTGTAACACTTTTTCAAATTCTTGAAAATGAAAACATCCACAGTCAGGTTTATATTAATATCAGTAATAATCAGGTAGATAGGATTACTGTTTAAATTGAAATATCTCCAAAATACAGAAGGTGCCAAAAGATGCATACACATCATAAGAGGGAAAAAAAACTGTATTAAAATTGTAATACTCAACATATACCAATAGCAAAAGATGGATACAAGTCACATTTGACTTCTGCAATTACAAGAGGTGCTCAAAGTAATTACCATCAGCATCCAGACACTTGTGATTATGGCAAACTACTGCCCTAATAATGCTGACCAAAGTATCCATTTGCAACTCTGTGAGTGCTTTTTCAATTTCTTCCTGAAGTATCGCCAGTGTAGCCTGTTTTCTAAGATACACCACATCCTTTAAGGTCCCGCATAGGTAGAAGTCAAGGGGTGTTAAGTCAGGAGAATGTGGGGGAAATACAAACAATGTTCTCAAATTTCAATTACTACATCAAAATGGTCTTGTGCTCCTTGAATAACAACTGTACTTCTGCCATTTTCTTTGACTGTCCTGCTATTGGATGGTGACTAGAGCATTCATTTAATTAACTACTGTCTTTTGAGCAAACATCATACTACACATTGCTACTGTAATTCAATTCAAGTTTGAAAAGTAATACATAGATAAGATCTCTTAAAATGTGTATATTTATTTTGGTACCCTGGTATTTTATGGACTAATTTACATTCATCCACAAATATGCCAGAATTCTTAAGGACGAAATTGTAAAAGACACAGTCATAGTTTGAGATTCAGTCTTTTATATTCGTGATCATAACTCATCTCAGTTGCAGTTTAACATTCGAAATATGTGCTGATAACTCCCTGTACATTATCTCAGTCATCTTCAATAGAAGTTAGAAAGTTTGTCAATTCAGAAAAAGCAAATTCAAAAAATTCTAACAATTTTAGTTTGGGAGTGAACATCTTATTATATAACAAATAATACCTACTTTTAATTCTGAAATAGTTTTTATTTAAAATATGTCTATTATATGATTAACATGTATGTTGTATTCAGGGCACAGAAGTAGACAAGCGAGAAATGAAGATCAGAGTTTAGGATTCACCCTTAAGGGACTCAGAGTTCAATGGGGAGGCCAATGAATATGCATACAGTATAGTTACATGACTTCATAATTGCCTGGAGAATCACTATTAGCGAAATAAGCCATAAATAAGCCAAATTTTGCTAATAGATGACCGTTCCTGATAATCCATCTGTATTAAGCAGACATATTGCGACATACTTCATTTATTTATTTATTCTAGTGTTTTTAATTTTTTAAAATTGAAGTATAATGGACATAACTTATTAGTTTCAAGAATATTTGTATATATTACAAATTAGCAACACACTTTAAATTACAGTAATCAATAGATTCAATTCATGGTCAGTAAGCCTTGAATACAAAGCCATTACTAAACCAGGTATATTGATTTATGTCAGTTATATAATGAATATTATTTGAATAGTCAAATGACAAGTACAATTTTTGCTCAAAGTTAAATACATCTGCTTTTGAGGCACTTAAATACTTTAAATGAAAAAATGCCATAGACAAATTTTTATATAGTAAATTTAAAATATGATAACTATATAAAGAACACTATATCTTGTAAAACAAGGGCTATTTTGTCCAGGGTAGTTTCTGAAAGAGTTCTTTATACTGAAATTTTTAGGCATCAAGGCATACCTAATAAGCCTCAATTAGAAATAAAATATGTCCAATATATTGATATTCTTATCATTTGGAGTGGCCAAAGCTGCAGCATGAATATATCAGTTAGTCATTTAAACCTAAGATCAATTTTGTGCTTATTTAAGACATATAATTTTCAAATTATTTCTAAGTGTGCCATTTTGTGAACATGCTCTAATTTTTTTGTTGTTGGTTCCCTGAGTGGGAATTGAACCCAGGCCATGGTGATGAGAGCGCTGAAGCATAGCCACTAGACTACCAGGGAACCCCCATGTTCTAATTTTTGAGACTATAAAAAACAATTTTAGAGACTCAGTACACTAAAATAAATGCTCCTCCTGAGTTCCCTGGTTGTGTCAATTAAATAGTCATCCATACAACAACCTAACACATATCAAAGATTTGACCTATTCATTTCTTTCCCTATGGAATTAGATTTTAATACCAGTGAGTCTTGCTATTTGGAAGAATACTATGCCTTCACCCCTTACCATAGGAAAACACTAGAAAAATACCTATGGTCTCTCTCCCTACCCTCATTAGTGGATTGTTAGACATATTGTAAGAAATTAAGATTGGAAAGATTATGACCTTTCTCTTCCTACGCTCTCAAGACTTTTGTCTCCCTGCTGAAAGGTGCATTCTTGTGCATCTTTAGTGTTACATTAAGTTTTCCAAGGTAGAGTTAGTCAGTGAAAGAAAAATGAATTAAATCTAGAGGTGTCTCAGAAACAAAAACCTTATTTGGTTGTACTAAATGTTCACATCTGTCTGCTATTGAACATAATTATTTGGGGGATGGAAAGTTCACCATAGAAAAATATAGTCAATATTATTGTAATAACTATGTATAGTGCTAGGTGGGTACTAGACGGATTGGGGGGATCATGGCATAAATCATATAAATGTCTAACTGCTACACTGTACACCTGAAACTAATGTAAAATAATATTGAATGCCAACTGTAATGGACGCTTAAAAAAAACACTGTTATTCTATTAAATAGAACTTACATTTTCTTCACTGCCTGTCTTCCTTCTATATCTTATCATCCACTCACTAGGGAGAACTCAGTTTCATATCTTTACATTCCATGTACTTCCAGATAATTCCAACATGCTAATCTCTAACCCTGTTTTCTACCCCTAACTCTAGACTCATTATCCAACTCTAGCATATGAGTGTATGTAACACAGCCATAGTATTTTTGAAAGCAAATTTTTAAATTTTCTTTCAAAAAAATAAACTTTTTCCTTCAAAATTTTCTATTTCAACTAAATGAATCTCCATTACCCCAATTGCTTAGGACACAAATTTTTTTTCTTCACTTTATTTTTTATCTCCCATCCCATCACAAGTCTATGCAATCTATCAATGAGTCCTGTGAAAGGTTTCTTTGCAATCTATGTAAACTCTAACAATTGTCAACACTTCCATTGCTACACTGTAATCCAAGCCGGTGAACATTCTTCCCTGGACCATTTTAGTAAACTACTACCTGACACCTCTAATTTCATCCTTGCCTCCTAATAACCCATTTTACGTGGAAATCAATATGATCTATAGGCTTTAAAACCTTTCAAAAGTATTCAGTCTCAGACTATATCAAAATGAATGCCCTCATCATGGTATACCAATTATTACATTATTCAGTTTCATGCTATTTTTGTTACCTTTTGTTTTATCTTTTTCTTTCATTAATTTACTTTGTTAGCCCTACCAGTCTAACTGCTGAATTTCTTAAAACATATTTGGTCCTGATTCATGTGCACTACTTTTATTGCTCAATGACACTCTTGTTATTGATATCTGTGTGGCTTATTCCTTTAGCTCTTTTACACCTACCTTCACACGCTATCTTTTTTGGTAAAATTTTTGCAACTACCCTATATAAAATAGAGATGCCCTTCCATTTGCTTTATCTGTCTTTTATGTTACTCATAATATTTATAAATATAAAGCATTTTTTTTGGTCTTTCCCAACCACCCTCATAAAGATGTCAGATCTTAGAAAGCAAGAACCATGCTTTATCATGGATAAATTGTCTCAAAATTGGTCTGTCACATAGAGTTAAATGAGTATTATTAAATGAATGAATGCTTGAGGAAGGAGATAAGGTCATTATTTATTGCAATTCTTCAAACACTACTATCATTTAAATATTTCTTGAAAATACCCTATCTTTACATTTCCCATTACTATACAAGTTCATTCCCTCACATTGGCATATCACATTGGCATTCTAACTGGTTATCTTTCACTTGTGAAATTCATCTTCACCCTGATTAATTGATAAATGGATAGATGAAGTAATCAAGGAATGGACCTGCAAAGGAATTTTATTAAAATGTTAGCCATATCCAAATTAAAATGTCCCCATAGTTTTTATTAAACATGGGTTGATATGTGAGATCTTGTTTTCTTTAAGCTGATTCTTCGTGACTATGAAAGCTTCTAGTGTTTTCATTTTATAATATGCTGTACTCTTCTTTTATGTGCTGACAAAATACAATTGCTTGTTTCCATGCTACTTCATGTAGTTTGTCTTTGCTTCCATTCATCTTTGCACTATAATTTTCCATTCAATGATATTTCATCTGAAGAATATTTTATTTGTATTCCTATTATCAAATAACTAAAATTGTATGTATTGAAGAACATTATGTGCTAGGCACTGAGTTGGTTACTTTATACATAATAAATAATCCTTAAAAAAGATGTTGAAAAAAAAAAACATGTTGATATGTTATTAGAAAATAGAGCCACAGATAAGTAAGTTCATAAAGTTACAGAGTGTAAAACTATCAAATGCAAGTGTTCATGATTCCAAAACAGTATTTTGTTTTTTTCAATATACTATGACTTTAGCTTTACATTGTACTTTTTTTTAAAACATGGATTTATTCTTTATTCAATATTCACAGCAACACAAAGTAGTTAAAGAAGGTTTTAAAATGAACTTCAGATCTCAGAGATGTAGGTAAATATTTATATAAGCTTATAAAATTCTTGTCATAAAGATGTAAAGATTGTCCTTAAAAGAAAAATAATGAATTATTTAGTAAAACATAGGAATGAAAAAGAATCATTATGCATAGGATCTTAAAGTAAACACCTTCAAGAACAAGATAAAATATAGTGATGTCTTTATAAAATGTTAAAACATCCTGACTTTCACAGGAATATGTTGTGACATTTGTTTTCAATCCAATCTGTGGCTTCATGGCAGTCATTTAGCATGGCTGAGAAATTCCCTTGGAAACACAATGGCAAATAAAATTTTCATTTTAATATTGCTTGGGAGTACCCAAAATTAGATGGCTAATTATAGAATCATTAATTAGAAATACTGCATCTCTATACACAAAACAGATTTTTTAAAAAGAAAAGCAATGCACATTTTCATTTAGAGATAAGCATTATGTAGAATATGATCCTAAGTACTATTTTCAAATTTCTCTAAAGCCACATAGAATTGTAAGAAAAAAAACAAAGCAAAACAAAACTGTACAGTGCTATTTGGCTTAAGCTATTTTGCTGTTTAGTATAAGAAGCATCATGCTAGTTCTCTGCATATTGAAAAGTCTTTTCCCTTGGTAGAAATCATTTAAATCCCTGAAAAAAGTACATTTCAATTTTGTGGTTTTATAATTAGCTTTGCATTATATACACATTTTCCATAATCAAATCCTAACTTGTGGAACAGAACATCAATTTGTTTAGAAAGCATTGTTTATAACCAATATATCCCTTTAGACAATGCATAACTTGAACAACATACCCAAACAGGCAAATATAGCCTGTAGGGAAATTTAAAGCTTTATAGTTTGTAGAACCATGACATTATAATACCATGCTTTACATAATACTAATCTATAATTTATATTATCTCTGCTTTTTTATAAGCTTTAATTGAGGGTGAACTCTTGGGATAATGTTTAACTTATTGTAAATGTGCATTAAAAAGCTGAGCTACAATATTTAGAAAGTATTTTGATAATTTTGCCTTAGGCTATATTAACTATTAATTCTCAATCTCTGTGTTTACTTTAAGAAATGCATATTCCATATGTATAGCATTTATCTATAATTGGAAAAGAAATGAGTAAAAATGAATATATACAACAGTGATATACCACACTATCAACCACAGAAAACTATTATTTAAATGCCATTTCATAGAAACAAGTTATTGGAAGACAATGAGAAATATACCAGTTAAAACTCGAAGTATAAAATATATCTCTAGGAGGAGCTGTGTGTCTATAGAGGAGAGGCTAGAGAGTTAGTTTGCTTTCATTATTATTTAATTAGAAATAAAAACTAAAGAAATAAATCTCAAAATAGTTGAAAATAACTTGATTTATTATTTTATTTTTTCTGCAAGGTGTATTTAAATGACCATCATTGTACTTTGGGATTAAAAAATAATGGAAAAGGTGTTAACATAGATAGATTGCTACTAAAATTATTTTTTTTCAAATTATAATATAGTATAAATTGATTTATTTGATTTTTTTCCTTAGCCAGGAAAAAACCATCAGATTAATTATCTGAGGTTCTAAACATTTTTATTTATTTTCTTGTTTTAATTTTTACTATATTTGAAATGTTCTTTCCCAACACACATTACACTAGATGAATATGTGCTCTAATTTTAATCAAGTGATCCAAACATACTTATAATACACTTAGTAACATGTTTCATAAAGTTTATGATTGAGAGACATAAGCATGCACCTCTGGCATTTTATTCATAATAAGGAGACCTTATCTATAATTGACAATTGATTCAAGTAGAAGAAATGTTACCCCAACTTTCTGTAGATGGAAATTTCGTTTTGTAGGAAAAGGCCATACAGTAAGTTTTTTTTTTTTTAAGGATATCTATAAACTAGTGCATCACTATAAATTGTACATATGTTCTGTGTGTTTAGTTTCACATCATTTTTTTTATTGTTAGACTTATTGGGGTGACATTGGTTATCAAGAATTACATAGGTTCCAGGTTTACAATTCTACAGTGCATCATAAACTTGTTGTGTAATAAGTTTACCACCCAGTGTGAGTTCTCTTTGCATCACCATATACTTAGCTCCCCCTTCCTTCTCTTCCACACCTTCACCTAGCTTTTACCGGTTATGCAGTCACCTGTATCACAGCAATGTGTGCTATTTTCTATTGACATCTAAGTTATCCACAATTATAAGTATTGGGTGAGAATGAGCTTCTTCCCCTGTTTTTGGGAGTTGTAAAATCTTACTCTGACAACTAAAATATATTAAATTACAGTAGCTATGATATTAAAAAATATTCAGTAGCATATTTAATTTACCAACATCTATTGAGCAATTGCCAGGTTTTAGATATCTGTAGGGGTCCCCAAATCCAGCCCACAACCTCATATGGACTGGCTAAGAAGTTGATAAGGTCACCACATCATGTGGAATGAATGTGTGCTGATTGTAACCTGACGCAAATGCAGGGACTGTGAGTTCTCAGGCCTCACACAGCTGAGAAAGGACTGATAGAGATCTGTGCAGACACAGAGGGGTCATACGGGCACCAGCTGATTGAGCTTTACTTACCCTACTTTTAATCCCCCTAACTTGAATATTAATTTAGGTCATTCATTTTTAGTTAACTCTGTGGAACTGCTTATCTTCGCACAGTCCCTTAATCCCCTTTTCTCCAACATCAGCTAGCCTTAGGCACTTTGCATCCATCCTGTTAAGCCTTCTAAATAAAATGGCAGAGGAGAGAGCTTGAAGAGGTCTCTTCCTTCAAGATGGCCTCTCCCTCTTGGCCAAACCTTAGTATCTTGAGTAGTTATTCCATGAGTTTCATGCGAGTCCCAGCTGTTCTGGAGACTCACAGATATCTTTGATTCATAGTTTAATTGGCACATTTTCTATCTGCCTATGCTGATCATGCCTACTGACAGAAGATCATACATAATCAAATAATAATTAAGCCACCTCTTAGCCTAAGGACTTTGTTAATGTCCATAGAACTCATAAAATATAATATATGATTGATAAAAAATGTTAGTAATTTAATTATATTAATGAGATTTTTGTATTTTATTACTTATTACCCTTTCCTAAATAAAATATATGTAAATTTTTCCTGCTTTGGAGTGATCTTTGTTACAATTGGTCCAGCCCTAGAAAAGACCAGTATTTACTTTTGGAAACTCCTGTGTTGGCTAGATCTTCAGAGAAACAAATAATACACGATTACAACTTAGATGATTTGAAGGAGTTCAAAACTCAACAATAAAAAATACTTAAGTAGATCCAAAATACATATTAGTCATCTAAACTAGTTTATTCAAGATAAAATAAAGATGATTTTTTAAAATATTATTTATTAAGTACTCAAATGTGTCACAAACTCTAGTAACTGCATTATTTAATCAATTATCAAAAACTTATAGTTTATCATTATTACTTTTTATAGATAATACTACATAATTTGTATACAATTCTATGTCCAATAACTGACTTAAGTAAGTTTTTGACATAGGTTTGTATGACTCCAAATATTTTATTTTCTAAAATAATACCATTTATAAACATATATTTTAGAAAATGCTAAAATAATTTGGTTCTAATTAAAGTATCAATACCTCTTCATTAGAGTGTTATTATTTTATCCACTCAACATTTATATCTACTATTTCTCACATACTTTGCAAGACTTTCAGAACACTGCAGTGAGCAAGACGCGTTTGTTCCTGCCCTTACAGGTCCTATGCTCTGTTGAGAAAAGGAGAATTAATGTACAACTGTTTGTGTTTAATAATTATGTTAAGTACTATAATGGAGTATGTAAAGTCATAAGTGTTTATAAAACAGAGATCTAACTAGTCCATTAAAGCAAGAGATGGTTTCCTGAGTAAGAAATAATATGTGATCCAAATAAGAACTTGTAAAAAAGAAAGTGACAGAAGATTCTAGGTAGATGTGGTAGGCAAAATAATGGCTTCCCAAAGGTACCCATTCTTTGATGCCTGGTACTATAACTATATTATGGTACATTATGTTATATTACATACCAAATCTTCACAGCTGTGATTAAATAAAGCATCTTGAGATGTGGAGATTATCACGGAGTATCTGAGTGCAGCTAACATAATTACAATATGTTTATAAATAAGAAAGGCAGGAAAGTCAGAGTCAGAAAAGGAAATGTAGTAATGGAACCAGAGTTCAAAATTTGAGAGATTTTGAAGATGCTACACTACTCACTTTGAACACAAAAGAACAGTTTACAGCCTAAGGAATTCAGGTGACCTCTAGAAGCTGGGACATGAAAGGAAATGAAATCTCCCTTAGAGCCTCCACAAGGAAGACAACCCTGTCAACTTTATTTTATTTTATTTTTTGTTATGAGTAACCTTCTTTATTTATTTTTTAAAATTCATTTTTATTGTTAGACTTATTGGGGTGACATCTGTTAGCAACAATTACATAGGTTTCAGGCATACAATTCTACAGCGCGTTGTCAACTTGTTGTATAATAAGTTCACCACCTAGTGTGACTTCTCTTTCCATCACCTTATATTTAGCTTCCCCCCCTCCTCTCTCACCCCTCCCCTTTCTCCCCTCCCTAACCCACTCGTCCCCAAATAACATTAAACTATTGATTGTGTCCATGGGTTATTTGTTTGTTCCTTTCTTTTTTTCTTTGCTTTCAGTTTTATATTCCGCATATGAGTGAAGTCATGCAGTTCTTTGTTTTTTCTGTCTGGCTTATTTCACTAAGCATGATGATCTCCAGGTCCATCCATTTTGTTACAAATGGCAATATTTCATCTTTTCTTATAGCTGAGTAATATTCCATGTGCATATGTACCCAGCTTCTTTATCCAGTCATTCCTGTCAACTTTAATGTTAGCCAGATAAGACCCAATTTGAACTTTTGACTTCTAGAATTTTAAATTAATAAATAAATGTATGTTGTTTCAGGTCACTAATTATGTGCTAATTTGTTATAGCAGTAATAGGAAACTAATATAGCAGAAAAAACAGAACACATAAATCCTGATGTAGGAATGTTTATGTAAATACAATTTTCCTTTGAAGAACAGAAAAAATATTTAAATATTTTTTAATCAGATCCTAATAAAGTTCTTCATTTTCTTGAATCTCATAGTAAGGTTCTCAAATGTGTGCTCTATCTACCAAATGACCAAAGATTTCAGCACAAATGGTGTATTACTTAGCCAGGGCTGCCAGAATAAAATACTATAGACCAAATGGCTTAAACAACAGATATTTACTTTTTCTAAAATCTGGAGCTTAGAAATCCAATGTCAGGGTTCCAGGAGGATTGGTTTCTCCTGAGACCTCTGTCTGTGATTGCACATGGCCTTTTCACATGGCACTGTATATACTTGAGCCCCTGGTGTCTCTCTGTGTTCTAATATCCTCTTCTGATAAGGACACCAGTCAGACTGGACCAGCCCAGCTGAATAGTCTCATTCAAACAACAACCTGTTTAAAGCCTTTTCTCCAAATATAGTCACTTTCTGGGAGTTCCCTGGTGGTGTAGTGGCTTAAGGCTTCGGCGTTGGCGCCGTCAATGCTGAGGCCTGGGTTCGATTCCCAGTCAGGGAGCTACCCACATACCAAAAAAAAAAAAAAAAAAAAAAAAAAAAAAACAACCAAAAAAAAAACAAATACAGTCACTTTCTGAGGTACTGGGAGTTAAAGCTTCAAAATACTAATTTTTGGAAGGATACAATTCAGCCACAACAAATAGTTACAGAATAAGAGATCTGTCTGGAAAAAACCCAGCCATCGTTAATATAATGTGAACGGCTTGTGCAACATCTGTGTAACGTCATTGCCAAGGAGAGTGGACTGGAAAGAGCATACGTAAACACTGACGATGTCGCCGTACTTGTCCATGGAGGGCTAGAGCCCGTTAGGTGAAAAGGCATATGGGTAGCCATCCCATTTAAAATGTCTGAGTGAGTAGAGTAAGGAATCTACGTCAAATTTTGTGTTAAGCTTGAACATTCCTCCATGGAAACTATTGGATGATTCATAAGGCTTTCAGGGATGATGCATTGAGTGCTGTACAAATAAAAGTGTGACACAAATTCTTCAAAGATGGTTGAGAAGTCTGTGGCAAGTGATTCATGTTCTGGAAGACCTGCTGCAAGCAGAACACCTGAGATGTGGATCACATACAGGCTGCAATCAACAAAGATCGATAATTGAAGGGGATTGAAACACCACTGTCCCATGCACACTATTTCTTGTATCTTCTTGAATAAATTTCTCTATTTTCATATTACATGGCTGGATACTTTCTGGACAGAGCTCGTATTCACCGTTGCTGTTGTGGTAGACATTATTGACATTTTCCTCAAATTCCTGACGTCTGTTGAAGTTAGCAATGAGCATATTACTTACATTTACCAAACAGATAGGAAAGAAAATATCGCTGAAAGTATTCAAGTCTATTTCTTTGTGAACCCTGCCTCTGCTTCCTTAATGAGTGGAGCTTCTGTCAGCCCAAAGTAAGGTAGAAGATAACTGAAATCCAAGCCTCATGCATGTGCAATGGAGATGGGACATTTTCATTTGTTTGTAAAGCACTGATACATTTTCACATTTTTAAAATACAGCATAGCCTAATCTCTGCTAATGAATAGAGCTGCTATTGCTATCTGGCTACTGCTGAAATATTTATGCTCTCTTTATCTGTGCCTAATTGTGCATTATGTCTCATGCATGTCATAATTGTTTTTATGCTTTCTTCTTGTGTTTTGGTTCATATTTGCACTTATTGCAAACTTTCTCCTTTATAATCTTCATATAATTGAAAGAAAAGATGAGTGTTTTCTTTTCTTTGTAAATTTTTATCATTTGCTTGAGCATCTGGTATTAATTAATATACCACCTAATTTCCACTTGGATCATTTTAGAATTCCAGTTACTATTGGTCTAGCAAATATCACTGAATCTAGATATTTTCTAGCATTTGATTAATTTTGATAACTTCTTTCAATATATTGTGAGAACCTACTTTTATCGTCATTGAACACCCATTTTACAGAATGAAAATCTTTATGTTTGGAGTTCCATTAAAAGTTGACCAAAGCACTGCCTTCTATCTGGAAAGCCCTTATTTACTAGGCGGAAGTATCTTCAGGATGGTGTATTGATACTAGAACACTAGGTGAGCTAAACGTAAAAGAACAAAAAGCAAACATGCTCCATCAATGTGAAACCACATTCTAAAGATTTAGTAACTAAGAGAGTACCGGATAAAGTGGAAGTTCAGGAATTTACTTGAATTATCTGTTACAGGGGGAAGTGAGACGTGTATTTGGGTGAGTTTATTACAAAAGTAATTTTCAAAATAAGCGGTGCACATCATGCTTTGTTACAAAAGGCAAGGTTTTTCTGACCTGTCATTTTCAATCCTACAAAGATTTGTCTTATTAAATTATTAATTATTTAAAAGTTAAAAATATGACTTTTCAATCTACCTTGTATGTAAGAGAGGCCGTATGTCATAGTTGTAAGCACTGAGGCACACTTAAGTTCTCTTTTCTCTTCCTCCTTCTTACTGTGTGGATCATGAAAGTGAAGCTCAGAGATGGAAGAGCCATTTGGAAATAACAGAGTTAATAACCTATCACTATGAATGGCAAAAGAGAAATAATGTGTTTGTGTGTCTACATCATTTCCCTGGAATGATAAAGAAGAAGAGTAAACACTCTTAAACAGAGTAGGAATGAAAGACTAGTGCAAAAGATTAGCATGCTTTATTTTTGTACATTTGAACTGCTGCTCTGCTTTTATGTGTGTGTGTGTATAAATTTATTTAAAGTAACTACCTTAAAATAAAAGTTATAGATATGTAGATATGTAGGTATTTACTATAAATGATTTATTTTACTTAATTTACTTAATTTTTTTCGTCCTAGGCAAAAAAAAAAAAATGGGTGACTCAAAGGGATGGAAATTCCAATAGGCATTAGATATGTCATCAGCAATATTCAAAGTGAAAAACCATCAACACTGTACTCAAGGAAAAAAATATTAGGCAAGAATGTATATACAGTTCACCTGTCCTTTAATTATCAAAGCTATAGAAAATTTGTAGGAATATAATAATTTGGAAAATATCACACAAATAAAACCACATGCTTTCCAGATAACTAAATGTATATAAGGGCTTCATCTACTTAAGAAATGACTATAGAACCCTCAGGAAAGACACCAAGCATGCAATGTTGAACTGTAGATCTAAAATTAGGACAAGAGAATGTTAGGGTTTCTTGGTATGCTTATTCTAATGTTAAACTCTTGGATGATGTTGATAAAAATAAAAATAGCAGAAGTTAAAGAGAAGAGGAATAGTTGAATTTCAAATAGCATTATGCAAAATTTAAAAATATTTTGAATAAGTATAAACATATGTAACAGCATATAGACACTAAAGAACTTAATTATCAGATCTGGAATGGTTATTATTATTACAATTCTGTGATGCACAAATGAGTAGGGATGAAATAATGTAATTTATTATTTATTTTCAACACATTACATAAATTTTTACCTAAAATATTTTAGTAAGAGTTTGTACTAAAATTTGTTTAAAATTTTACGTATAAAAAGGAAAATGTGATGACAATGTAAATACAGGTTTTGAGTAAAATTAGATGTTGGAAGAGAGTAAGGCGAGGGTAGAGATATGTTACACAATTTTAATATTACTGATAATATTACAAAATATATAGTATACATTTGAAGCCTATTATGTGCTTAATATCACATTGGTGTACAAAGTAAAATTTGACTATAGTTTGGAAATAAAATAGACAAATTTGATCAGAAGAATTAGAAAGGACATGATGAATAAATGAATACTATACAAAGTAAATCATACAAAAAAGAAGCAAAAGTTGTGATCTTAGCCTACAAAGTAAAATTCTAGTCAAAATGCTAAGTGAGACAAAGAATCTACAGGCCTCAATGCACAAAAGAATTATGATAGCTATCAACAACTACGCACAAAAAAAGCTCGGTAGGAATCCTTGTGAAGCAAAACTACAGGACATGAAATATAGAAAGCCACCCATAATAATAGGCTATAATATTCCTCTGTCAGTCCAAGACAAATGAAGTGTATAAAAATTTCATATGGGTACAAGAGATCTGAACAACATAAGATAAAAAGGTAAAATATATACAGCAAACCCTATAATCATAGAGAATATAACTTCATTTCAAATATATATAAAACATTTACAAAAATACACCCTATAATAGTCTCAAAAAATCTGATACATTTAAAAATATATTTACATAACATTCTTATCACAATAAAGTAAAACTTCAAAGTTATATAAACTTAAAATAAAATATTTCATCTCAATGTTGAAATAATGTTTTTTTCTACTAAATAAACATTTCTTGGGTAAAAAAATGCAAAATGATTTTTAAATTTTCTAAAATATAATTAAAATTTAAAAACATAATGTATCCACGTATTTTATATTGTGGCATCAGTTTTAAGAGGCAAATTTATAATACTTAAATAACTACAATAATAAAAACAGTAAATGTATTAAGTATCCAAATACAAACCTAGAAAATGAAAATAGTTCAGGAATAAGAAGGCAGTAAATAGGTAATGAGTTAGAAAACAGACATAAATTAGGACAGTAACTAAATGTATATTATGTGGTTTTTAAAAAACAATAAAAAACAAATCATTTACTAAGCTAATCCAGAAAAAAAGGGGGGGGGATTCTGATTACTTACATATCATCACTGAGCCCTACATCCTACTTTTTAATATTTTGTTCTATAGTACTGTGATTGGAATCTGAAAACTACATATTCAGGACCCTTTGCCAATGGCTTCTTACTAGAATCAGACGAGTTCAAGTGATTAGAAGAAAAAGTTTCTGCTTTTCTACCAGAAAATGTGTCTGTTGTAGGCTTCTTCTCTCTGTTATTGTAATGTTAGGGTCCAAGATTTTAGATCTGCTCATTCCATATCTGTTTGGAAGATCACGAACCACCTAACAACTATTTCTGTAGACAGCTCAGAAAAATCAAAACAAAAGATGAAACTTACATATAATTAGCTATTCAATATTATAAATAGTAAACACAAGCAAATAAAAAAATAAAATTTTGTTGCAAATTTTAATTGGTTGGAAGATAAAATTAAAGAGAAAACCTCATTATAAGTAGTAAGAAGATAAAAAGCCAGGTAAAAATAACCAAAATGTGCTAAACCTAAATACACATAATTTGCTTGTGTAGAAAGATCAAAAAGAAAAGTTCTTGCCAAGTTGTTATATATTTAATGAAACACGAATAAAATGCCAACAAAAATTTCTATCTGAAACTAGAAAGATTTTTTTGATACTTTTATAAAAGAATAAAGAAGGGCAAAAAAAAAAAAAACTAGGCAAAACCTTAACAAAGAAGAACAATGATGAGAGTGAGGCAGAATGAGAGTAGCTCAAACAAAAATAAAAACATACTATAAATATTTCATCAATAAAGCTGAATAATAATGACAGACAAGATTGCCAGAAAAACACAAGAGTTTATATCCAGAAATAGACCAAAGAGTTAGTATATTATAAAATGCTATTACAAATTAGTAGGAAAAACAGTATTTTTTTAATAGAAAATTTTAGGACAATGTTTACTAGTGAGTTAGGAAAAAAATTTATGATCGTACTTCATAAAACACACCGTACAAACTTTTAAGTGGCTGGACGGTCAAAGGTATTACATAATAGAAACACAATGTCCAACTAAATAAGATTTAGAAGGCAGAAGCAGTGAATTCGTTTTATATACTGGAAATGTAGAAAGTTTTCTAACTAGGATTTAAAATCTAGTAACAATTAAATGAAGATTGGTAAATACCACTCATTATATACTCATATGTATATATGCACATACTTTATGCATAACTATGTATATTGGTAATGTATATTCATGCATGCATATATCTACTGATCAATTATTCTAAATTAAAGAGAGGCAGTGGTTCACAAACTGGCCGCTGTGCATATAACTGCCCATTAAGTTCCAAATGTAAGCTGAGGGTCACCATAATAAATTCCTCTAAAGGCTTAGGGTAGGCTAAATTAATATGTCTGTTATACATAGTAAAAAAATAGAATCTAACATAGTTATTGTAGAATCCAAATTATCTAAAATAAATGAAATGAAAACAGCTCACAAAGTATACAGCTCTATCCGTACATATGGTATTATTATCACAATGCCATAATACTATCCTCATGTTACTCAGTACTTAGGAGTATCTTTTCCACCTTTATACAGAGATTTTTATTGACTAATACAATTCAATTTAAAAGAAACAATATCATTGTTTCTTTTCACGATAAATTGAATTTTCCATTTCAAGGAAAAAGTGCAGCTGTGAGTGAATTTGGAATCTGAGAATGTCATTATAGAACTCCATGAATGGAAGCAAGATTTAAAAAGTATGTGGTACTTAAGAGGAGGGAGAGGAGATTGAATACAGGGTGATGGAAGGAGAACTGACTGAATGGTGAGCACATAATGCAACACACAGATGATGTGTTGTAGAACTGTACACTTGAAACTTACATAATTTTACTAACCATTGTCAGCCCAATAAATTTAATTAAAAAAATAAAAAGGAGGTCCTCCCTCAATGATTACAAAGCTATAAAAACTACTATCCTGATGACTATACAGACACCAAAACTTTTAAATAAATTATTATGCATTGATTTTAAAAGGTCATGCTAAGAAAAACAAATATTTTGGACATAGTAATAGACAATCAAGAACACTTTGCTAGCATAGATAATGCAGTGGCACTGTAGAAAACTTTGGAAAGGTATCTTATTTCACAACAGTTTTACAAACCATTAATACTTGGTATTTTTTAATTAATATTTTTAAATATTCATTTTTTTCTGTTTTCTTAGCAGAAATAAAAATTACAATATTTATATTCAAATGGTTACACACAACATTTTTAATTCCTTAGTTTCCATAATGCAAATGGAATTTACAATGTCTTAAAAATTCTATCATTCCCAGTTTTCCTCCTTTTTATCCAATTCCTGTCCTCTTTCAAGAATCAATAATCTGTTCTTTTTTTCCTTACACATTCTAATGCCCACAACCCCCCCCCCAAAAAAAAATCACTGATAATATATATCTCTGAAAAAAAGAAATTTCAGAACATAATAAAAAATTAATTGACATAGATTTGTAAAATGTGATTTCTATTTTAATTGTTCATACTTCATTCCAGAATATACACCAATGTGATAATCAGTGTTCATTGTTTTTAGCTCACTGCACACTATCTTTCATTTCTCTCAATTTTATCTATTTAAGATAATTAATAAAGTTTTTATTTAAAACGATTCAGAATCTATACTATTTTAATAAATTGTTTTAGAAAAGGGAACTCTTGGGAGTTCCCTGGTGGCATAGTGGCTTAAGGTTTCAGCACTGGCACTGTCAACACTGTGGCCTGGGTTCGATTTCCGGCCAGGAACTACCCACATACCAAAAAATAAAAAAAAGAAAAATAAAGAAAAGGGAACTCTTATTTTCTGCATAATTATATAACTATAACCCTTTGGTGGACATGGATGGAGCCTGGGTGAAAGATGGAAAAAGACTCAGGTTGAGCTCTGATGTATTCAAACAGGCAGTGGGTCTAGTAAAGCATGAAGACAACAAAAATATCTTGGGATTTTCCAGTTACAGAAAAAATGAATGTCCTTTTCTTAAAAGTAAAAAAAGTATGAGTGGACTTTCACTTAACTGCTCGTGAAAATGAATTGACAAAGACTACTGTTACTGAACAACATTTATTGAGCATTTATTACAAAATAATTGATACTAATATATTCTAGATACAGTTTTCCATATGTCATGAGATAATCTCAGTTACAAACATCTTAATGGAAAGTATCAATCTTATAATAATAATATAATAATTAAAATAGCTTTTAAGTGTTAGAATATAACTTCTGTACCTTAAGCATATTAATTATATAAATTTCTGAGATAGAAATTCAAGGAAAAAACAAAAATGTAGTGAAAGAATAAAATATGATTAAGTGTATGTTTAATCTCTAGGAATAAAGATTAACAAACTTTTTGAGTACATAAGAATTTATACTTAATCTATATATTTGCCATTTAAAGAAGCAGAATATTCGGAGACCTATATATAAATCTTGTTATCAAAAGGTCATAGTTTTTACTAGCAGTTTCAACTGGTACCCAGTAGGGGACATAGAAAGTAGATACACGTTTTAGCCCTTTGGTAGCTGATTATGTATTTATATGTCCTATAAATCGAAATAAAATAAAATATTGTTTAATTAGGAATTCATTGATCTTTTACTAATGATCATTTAAGACCAAGCTCACTAATGTTTCTTTAATGACCTTTAATGATCCTCACACTTCCAGAACATATGCTTGTTAATGAGCTGTATTTTATTCTTGCTACCATCAGTAAACCAACATAAATGCCTAAAGATATGTAAAAATAGAAGAAAATGTTTAATTATTTTGAAACTCTGTAATCATAAAACCAGTGTGCCATATATCAATAAGCAATTTTAGCTATATCTACAGCAAATGTGACTAGATAAAAGGGAGTAGAAATACACCAGTTTAAGCTCCTCTTTCTCAAGAAGTGTTGCAAATGTGCATGAAAATATTAAAATAAGTGTTGGAAAAAGGCTAAAATATCACTGTAAATGAATACATAGTGTTGGCAAGGGTGTACTGCAAATGAGTCTGTGAGCACAGTGTCTAGTAAAGGGGAGTAAGATGAGTCCAACACCAAAAACCTAGAAATATACAATATTTTTCCTCTGACTCCATTTCAAAATAAGCAAGCAGTTGTATTTATTTTTGCCTTACTTTCTCATCAATGTACGTGACTTGACCTAACATGTAATAGTATTTTTTGTTTTCATCGAAAGCGTATCACTCCAAAATGATAGGGCCTGTTCTCAACTGAGGGTAGCAGCTACACTAACACTGACTTGAATTACACTACTGATGCAACATAGTCTATGATGCAGGGATTTTCACCAACATGGGATTAAATGGGAAAACATGCCCATATAGAGCCTCGTGCTCAGATATCTCCTGGCAACAACCCATTCCACATGTTCTCCAGGTAATAGAGACTATGAACCTGAAACCTAAGTACCCAGTCTTTCTCTTTTTTTAATTCATTTTTATTGTTATTGTTAGACTTATTGGGGTGACATCTGTTAGCAAGGATAACATAGGTTTCAGGCATACAATTCTACAATGCATTGTCAACTTGATGTATAATAAGTTCACCACCTAATGTGACTTCTCTTTCCATCACCTTATATTTAGCTTCCCCTCCCTCCTCCCCCACCCCCTCCCCTTTCTCCCCTCCCTAACCCACTCGTCCCCAAATAAACATTAAACTACAGATTGTGTCCATGGGTTATTTGTTTAGTACCCAGTCTTTCAGAGGGTTTGACAGCAGTCACTCAGATTACTTCCACCACTTGTTTTCACAGTAGCGCTAGTTTATTCATTAAATGTCTTGAATATGATTGCTTAATGACCCAAAATCTAGATTCAATAATAGATTAATGTCATATTTTATTAACAGATGTATATGCAAACAGACCTTTATTATAGAAATAAGTATATTTGGAGGTAGAAATGGGGCCCCAGCTTGAATAATAGTCCTGTAAAAATCAAGAATGAAGATGAAGAAACACTCTGGCTTTAAGAACTAAAGGAAAGAAAACATAGTGAGAAGTTGAAAACTTTATAACTAGAACTAGTTATAAATTAAGAAACCAGTAATTAAGCTTTTGAAGTGGAATACTAAACATTAAACATAAAAGAAAAATTTTAATTGTAATAAAATTGTCTTTGGTATGGTCTAAACAGAAACAGTGTGAAATAAAAACTCAGAAGACATACTCATTTTTCTGAAAAAAAAAATTTTTGTAAGATTAGGGAAGGTTGAAACTCTACACAATGGAAAGAACTAGAAAAAATATTACTTTTAAACCAAGGTGATTATGCATTAATATTTTTTGTAATGTATTGGAGACTAAATCCCAAAGTTATATCCAAGTATGAGAATCTCATCTCAAAAATCTCATCTTAAAAATCAAACTGGAATAAACCCACCAGAAAATCGAAGGTAATGGCAAAGTTTGTAAAGGTACAACTTAAAATATACAAATGGGAGTAAAAAATAAAATTCGATAACATTCTTGAAAACTGGAATAATTACGTTTCTCACAAATTTTGATGTTTGAGTGAGGTAAATTTCAGAAACTCATTAGAATTTGATAAAATTTAAGTAATGATTATAAATGTGAAAAAGAAATTTACTACTTCTATTTTGAAACAAACTTAGATAGCTTATAGAGTTGGAGCATATGAGATACAATAACAGAGCAATCACAAAATCATGAAGTATGGGCTTGAGATACACATTGGATTGATAAATGTAAGTTAATTCTTGTTTGATAATACCCTACTATAGAAGGTAGAAATTGGTAAATTTTCTAAAATTTTAATGTTAGCTATAGTCACAGACAGAATTAACAATATAATTTTGAGGGCCCACTGCAAAGTGAAAAGGTTGGGCTCTTTAAAAACCATTAAGAAATTAAGATGTCAATATGAGAGCATTAAATTTATCTCAAATCCTTTTAAACCAGAGGCCCTATGGGTTGCATTCCCTTGATGCTGGTGGGAACTAGCAATCTTTGACATGCAGATATGCCTATCAGATCCCTGACTATAGAAAATCTAATTGACCAGTTGTCTCAGTTTCTGTGCCTTGAAGATCACTGCACTCTCAGCGGTGATTAAGTGTGTTAGAATTGCTGAAGCATACCATTCCTTGGAGATATGTTAGATATGTAATATTTCTTACAGGTGACTTGGGCTTGAAGTGTCAACACTGTTTTGACTGTAAATTTCTTAAAACTCTACCACTGTTTAAGAACTTTTTTATCCAAATTTTCTTACTTCTCTTTCTCCTCCACAGAAGTCCGAGCTGTGTTATGGTTTAACACCTTTCCTGAACTTCACCAACTCTCTCCAATTCTCCTTCACTCAATAGAACATCAAACAATTAGAAGTACAGAATTAGTAGATATTACTTAACCAAGACATATCCAGTCAATGAAAGTATGCCAACTATTGGATAGTGAGGATGCTGGATCAAGAAAGTGATCATATAAAAATGAAAAGTATAAATTCATTGACTTGAGAGCACTTTCTGGGGATATGGGATTTAAAAACCTTTAAGATTCGAGGAAATGAATCAAACTTCCTGTTAGGGTGGCTGTGAAAGATCTGAAGAAATTGATGGGTAATGCTGAGCAGAGCAGAAATTATCAAGTTACTGTAGAGGAAGAAAAGAAAGACAGGAAAGTGGACATGTAGAAATCCAAATCTTCCGTGAGGAAAAGAAAGTGCCAGAGTATTGTATTCTGAAAGGCAAAAATGGCATAACATTCACTAAGGTTGTCAAGAATGTGTTGGTGGATGAGTCCCACCCTCACTAGGAAGTGCTGTGATGGCTCACTATTGCAGACTAGATATGACAATTGGAGTGGTGAGTATAGTGCTTACTTAGTATCCATGGGGCCCCAAAATTATAGAGGCCAGGTGACTACCAGAAACCTGAAGGCTGCACTTACCATAATGAATAGCAAGTTTGGAGGGATAGAGAAGAGGGCTTCATTAGCCAGGAATTTTACAGACAGTTAATAAGACATGCATCTCTCCAAACAGTCAACAATGGAACGGGAGCAGGCAGCTGAGATCAGTCATCTCAATAAAAATTCATGACATTTGCTCAGTTCCTAGACCTTAACCAATTTGTAGCTCTGGAATCTCAATTGAAGAGGTTGCAGGATTCTTAGGAGGGACTACTCTGCACCTCTATAGCAAGTTTATACTATGCTGATTTTTAAAAATTTCTCCAAAAGAAACTATTCCCATTTACTCAGTTCACTGTGTATTGAATAAAGAACATTCAGATATTTTGAGAACCACTGAACACAGCCTTCTAAGTTGGTATGAACACCCAGCAACCAGTGAGTCAGCATGGACCTCCTGCTAGAGGAGGGTTTATGGGAACAAATAATAAGTGGCATCATAGTTTACAGCGTGGGTCCACTCTGTCAAAAGACACACCTACTAATAATTTGCCCCAACCTAAGTTGTACAAATAGCATCTATAGACTTGACAATTGGAATAAATCTTGCATTACATCCCCACCTTTGAGAAAAGAACACTGTAGAAAAGGGCCAGTGAAAGCCTCTGAAACTGCTATCCCCCATCTCTCAGTTGCACAAAGCTTATGTGTTGTGCTTTCATTAGGAAACTGAGTATATTGACTTGAAAGCAAAGAGGGAGGCTGGTACTCTGGGTAGTAAAAAGTGACAGGTAGAATGGGATAAACTGAGAATTAAATTTAAACAAATATAACTATGGCTGTGTCTGCTTCAAAAGATTAGAGAAACAACAGAATAAAATTAATAAAGAAAGAATAGAAGTATGAGGGCTGTCCAGAAGGTATCCAGCCATGTAATACGAAAAATAGAAGCATTTGTGGCTGGATTTTTTCTGGACAGCCCTCATGTATCTAATTTCCATAGTAAAAGAAGTGGCAAGTGAAGAATGCTTGTGCAGTTACTGATGTAAAAAAGATAAGGCCTAGGGAACTCAAATGTTGAAGAAAGGCAATGCTTTGGGAAAGACCACTTAGATAAGTACGGGTAGTTTCTTACTGGATTCATGAAGTTATAGGATTTGGAGGCACTAGAAATCAGCTTTACAAAATAAGCCAGACAGAAAATAAAAAACAAGAACCATGATTTCACTCATATGTGAAACTTAACACTGGAAGCAACAAAGAAAAAAAACTCATGAACACAATCAATAGACTGGTGGTTACCTGAGGAGGTGGGTGGTGGGGAAGGGACAGGGACTCAAATATATGGTGATAGAAACAAAGCTGATTCTGGGTGACGAATACATAATGCAACACATAGATGATATATTGTGGAATTATACAACTGGAAACTATATAATTTTTACTAACCAATGTTACCCCAATAAATGTAAAGTAACACCATCATCATTAATTTGATGTGAAAGCATTTATGACTAGAAAAAAAAAAGCAGCTTTAGTTCATAAATCTGTTAATGATTATTCTTCAGCTGGCATAAATGTTGAAACAAGATGGAAGTTTTTTCAGAAGCCTGGATTTATGGACCTAAGAATTCTGGAGAAAAAGGAGGAAAAAGGAAGATAGGTACCTGCTAAAATACATTCCAAAAATGCCTTGTATTTCTCCTGAGACTGAAGCAATGCAGACAGAATAGCATTAGATAGAATGAGAGTAGTACTAGTAATGTTAACCATGACCTATCCTTAATTTGAGGTGCCCTATTCATAACAGAAAATCGGTTCTCTCTCTGAGCAGAACATATTTATGCAATGTGATTCCTACACAGAGTTGTTAGAGAGGAAAATGGAAATGGAGTAATTAGAAATATTCAAAAATGTCATTATGAGGAGAATTTGTCATCACGCTATTGTCATAACATCAAATTTTGACATAGGAAGAGATCATAATTAATATCTTCATGGATGACTTCTGTCATATGATTTTAAAATCTGAATCCATAGGATCCTGTCAGCTATCAAGGACTGATTAGATTTTACATGAAACTAAAATGAACTCCCTTTTCTATTCTGTTTTCTACAATACAGGTTATAACAAATATTAGGTAGGGATCTTATTTAAAACAATATTTTTGCTGCAGCCTTAACATATAGGAGTACAGAGCAGGAACTTGGATATACTTCCGTCTTCTGAATTATTAGGCAGATGTGAGGCATGTTTTTTAAATTTAATAAATTTGAGTTTGAGTATTCCAATGGAGCCCCATCTATTATAAAGACTAAAGTCCAAACTGAAACTGCGGAATGACAGTCTAAAAACTAGAGTCCAGATTACTACCTGAGACCTACGAGGTCTGACAATTAAGTTTCCTAATTCATCCTAGAAAAAGTGCTACATACCTCATTGTTGAATATCACAATGATCACCTTCAAAGTACTCCCCTTGGGAAGCTGTGCACAGATACCAGCACCTTGTCCACCCTTCAAAGCAGTTTTAAAATTCTTTTTGGGAATGGCCTTCAGAGCTGTCGTCACATGATCGATCCTTCATGTCCTGAATATCATCTGCATTACCAGGAATGTTTGGATGGTATCTGGGTAGACTGAAGAAGAATCGAGGAGCCATAGACAACTTAAATGTAGCCTTTATTCCAGAAGTGGAGTAGCAACATTGTGGCATTTGGGGGACAGTTCTCCCTCAATAGCACTAGTCCATAGCTCGCTCTTAGCTAGCTCCCATAACCAGCTCTCAGCTGCCTCACACTTCACTCCCATAGCCAGCTCCCTCCCAGAAAGTTCCATCCCCTTATATAGGCAGAAGAACAAAGGTCACCAAGGTCAATCTCAGAAGGCACATACACAACAAAATGGCTTCCCCCTGGCTCAGTGGAAGTCATGGTTACATAAAAGATGTACGTCATTCTGACAGAAGCTCTGCAAGAAAGCCAGGGCTGTTTCATTTTGCCCATATCATCAAAATGTCTTCCTTTTAATATTTTCTTTATTTTCAGGTAAAGAAAAAAGTCAATAGGGGCCAAATCAGGTGAGTAGGGAGGGCGTTCCAATACAGTTGTTTGTGTAATGCCTAAAAACTCCCTCCCAGACAGTGTCTTGTGAGTTGGCGCATTGTCGTGATGCAAGAGCCAGGAGTTGTTGGTTAGAAGTTCAGGTCAGTTTCTTTTAACTTTGTCACACAGCCTTTTCAGCACTTCCAATTAGTAGACTGGGTTGACTGTGTGTCCAGTTGGTACAAATTCATAATGAACAATTTCTCTGATATAAAAAAGGTTTAACAACATCATTGTGACTCTTGATTTAGACTGATGACATTTTTTTGGTCATGGAGAATTGGCTGATTTCCATTGTGTACTTCAATGCTTTGTTTAAGGTCACATTGATACACCCATGCTTTATCACCAGTAATAACATGGCCCAAAACATTATCTTGCTTCTCCCAATGGTCTAGGCAACTTTGACTCTCCTTTGCTTCTGTTCATAGGTGAGCTCTTTTGGGACCATTTTTGCACGTACCTTTCTCATGCCAAGATTTTCAGTTAAGATTTTTCTGTTTCTTTATTGATGTTTATGTATTCTGCCATACTTTTCACAGTCAGCTGATTATTTTGATGCACAATTAGACAAATTTTTGCCATGTTTTTGTCATTTCTTCATCAGTGACCATTTCTCTCCCCTTAGGAAAAAAAATGTCTAATCTATTTGCACACTGCTGTTTTTTTCATGACATTATCCCCATAAACTTGGACTAACATGTCCTTAATTTCACTTCCACTCTTGGCCAAGTTTAACGAGAATTTGTTCATTGCTGTAATTCAAACTCTGACATTCTCATGATGGCACACAAGAACATGCAACAGCAATCAGGAATATCACTCAGCATGACACAAACACAGCTGTAAGACACAGATATGAAACCTTACTGAGTTGTTTGTACAGTGCTGCCAACGTAAGTCTGTGGTGGCAAATTTTCAAACTTAATTGTCAGACCTCGTATAATACTTTTGTTGCTTAACAGCTTCCCTTCAACTTTTCTAGAACACACTGATGTTGTATCTGAAATTATGGCTCATGTATAATTATCACTTTTTAAATTCTTGTCCCCTTGACTAACATGAAGTCTGATTCTAGGGTCTTGATTTCATCAAAGCTATACTAAACTATTTTCCAAATGTAAGAAATATACCAAGTATATCTCTGGAGATGAACCTGCTCAGTATCTGTGAGAGGCCTTGTTTCCTGACATATGTTGGAAGCCTGCCTAGAAAATGAAGCCAATAAGCAGCGGGAAGCACAGATAGAGATGAAGTGAAAAATATTTATGGTGAGTGTCCTGGTACTGAGGCCCTGCTATTCCACTGCTTTTTCTAGAGTTATATGCATTTTCTAATAAAAGATTTCTGGCTAGAGCTACTTGACTTTACAATTTCTCCCAGTCTTTGTATGCAAGTAACAGTGAGGAAAAGATACATTTTAAAGACTACGACTTTTCCAAAAATGATTTGTAATACTATGTTTCAACTTTAATTTCTTATTTAAAAATAGATATTACTTAAATTTGAGGCAAAATTGGTAGAATTAAAGTTTTACTGATTTTTTTTGTTGCTGGAATCGTTTCATTTGAGGTATATTGTCACTTACTTCATTTGAAATGACTCAAGTGAGAAAGAACACTAGAGGAACTAGGGCTTCTTAGGAAAATGAACTTTCTCTAGGCAATCCAAAGATTCTCTGATTAGGGCAGGGAAAGTACAAGAAAAACCTGAAACTCTTTGTGCTGAAAAGCAAAGATGTGTTCAAAAAAGGCAGGGAAAATGTCAGCTTTAAGGGGCTCCTGCTGGCCAAATCTGGGACAATTTAAACATCAAAATAAATAAAGAGTAATATATTATACAATCTATTGACCAAATTTAAAAACCATGACTCTATACTAACATAAATTAATACATGTATAAATATTTACATAGTTTCAAAGAGTCTCTTCACAGAGTACCTATTCATTACAAAGCATGAAACAATAGCTTTACAGTGAAGAAGTCTGCTCCACAACACTTCACTCAGGTGATCTATGTAAATATCATCATCTATGGGGCCAATCGTGTGCCATCTGATAGGACATAGTAAGAAGGACACAGCATCACTTCTGTAATCTTGCCAAAGATGCATAATCAAAATCTAATTAAAAGGACCAAATTAAAGTATATTCAGCAAAATACTTGATCTGCAATCTTCAAAAGTGTCGAGGCCATGGAGAATGAAGAACTGTTTTAGATTGAAGGAGACCAAAGACATAATTCCAAATGCAAGGCATGATTCTGAACTGTCTGGATCAGATGGGGTTCGGGTGATCTAGGCTATGCTCCACTCATCTTAACTCCAAGTCATAGATTAAGTTCAGGGCAGTAACACGTGTCTTTCATTGTCTGGATAAGTAGTAACCAGGAGCACAATCTTTTTGTAGTGAACGTTCAGGGTGAGCTCAAGTTTTCACTCAATTGCATCTTAAATATCTAATTGCCTAATTCATGTAACAAGGCCAAGCCCAATGTCAAGGACTGAGAGCACACATGGATATATAATATTGCTAGAACAGGGCAATGAAGAATTAAGACCAATATTTCAACCCATCTCACTTACTATAGGCCTTACACTTTTGTAGGCTCACTATATGGGCTGACACACAATGATGAATTCTCATCTCAAGTACAGTAGTACTCTCTTATCCACTGTCATCATACCTTACCAAGATTGTGACGTCTTACTGAGTTGTGTGTACGGTGTTGCCAATGTAAGTGCATGGTGGCAAGTTCATGAAATTAATTGACAGATTTTGAAGAAGACACCAGCTCTGATGGCCATTCCAGAAAAAGATTTCCAAATTGCTTTGAAGGGTGGACTAGATGCTGGCATCAGTGCATAGCTTCCCGAGGGGAGTACTTCAAAGGTGAGCATAGTGATATTCAGCAATGAGGTACGTAGTACTATTTTTAGGATGAGTTCACAAAATTAATTGTCTGAACTCATATATTTGATAAAATTTAATTTATAAAATAAGCACAGTAAAAGATTAGTAACAATAACTAATCCATTATTAAGTAAAATAAGCATTGCTTGAACACAAGCACAGTGATACCTTTACAGTTAATCAAACAATCAAGAGGGCCACCAAGTGACTAACAGGTGGAAGCATCTATAGCCCGGATACTCTAGTCGAAGAAAAAATTCATGCTCCAGGCAGGAAGAAGTGAGGTGGTGCTAGATTCCATCACATTACTCAGAAAGCCCCATGACCTAATACTTGTAAATTGTTTATATCAGAAAATTTTTTATTAATATTTTCAGATTGCGGTTGACCTCAGGTAACTGTAACCACAGAAAGCAAGATTGCAAATAAAGGGGCAATACCGTCATGTCAGTCACGCTGCTAACTCAGGGAAGGTGCTATTCTTACTCGTGTACTGCTGTCACATTTTTTCCTGTTCTACCTGATGAAGAGACTACCACATCAGTGGTCTCTAACGATATTGGTTTGAGGCAAAGGTAGCCTTCCTGCCACTTCCTGCAAATTGGATAGGTTAGGTCATTTTCACCAGGTCACAGAACTTCTATATGCTGAAGCCACTACATAAATCCAGTGATTGTAATTCCAAAGTAAACTCATTTTACCTCCTTTTTTTTGCTGTTAATTCTTTCATTTGTTGTCCCTTCTAAATACCATGGAAAACTGTTATCATTATATTTAACTCTGACTTTGTTGAGAGTTCTTTGGGATTTTCTACTATATCACTCTCACAAACCATGATATACTAAACACCCATGTTCATGTCTTTAAAAATGAATCACATTTGTTATTATTTGTCCAGACCAGAAAGAAATAGAAATGATTATACAAAGTATTTGCCGATTTTATAATAGATAAATTATATACTTTCAAAATAAAACAATAGGCATGCCATTCCATATAAAATTTGAATTGTGTAATGCCTTTTTTTCTTCCACTCTAAGTGAAATCCCTAGTTCAGGGCAAAATTCCTAGAGAAGAAATTGTTTGATTTCAAAGATTAGTCCTAGGGTTTGAATATTTTTCATTAAAATAGTTTATTAATATATTTTCTTCTCCTCTTGACTGTAGATGAGTTTTGTAATAATTCTTTCTTAGATAAAACTTTGTCTTATAAAGGTACATCACTTTTTTGCATTATTTACATAAATCTCTGTACAACACACTTTTTAATGCATACATGTATGCATTAATTGATTCCCCTAACATTAATTTAATTTTTAGTTAATGACTATCTTCTAGATGAAGAACAATGTATTAGGAACATGAATGAGTGTTTAAACCAATGATGTCTATAGGACATATATTTGGTATTTATAATTTAATTTCATAGAACCTAAAAATTACAATGCATAATAAATTACTTATGTCCTCGAACCTGCCATGAAAATGTTCCTCAGAACAATCTGACATATGACAATGGTGAATTTTCCAGGCAGTATCACAGCGTTACTTTGAAAGGCGCAGTCGATAAAGGAATTCTAAACTATGAAGGACATTTAGAGGACCCGCAGTCAAGAGAACAGTGATGTGTATGAGACCGTTTTTGGGCACTTTATAATAAATATTCCAGCCCCTCTCTCTGGTGCTATAAATGCACCCTGTGAACAAACTTAATCCCTTCTTCCTTCGATGAACACAATTTCACCCTTTCTAATCTCCAATTAATTGTTTTTCCTAATTCTAAAATTTGAAAAGTATCAACTCCATTTCCTATTGGTGACTTAGACTTTCAATTATTTTTCCCTGATTTCCCTCTGCACACAAGCACCTATGCGCACATGCATACACCACACACACAAACACACCCCTCAAACTTCCAGATAATACAGTTAGTAAAACTAGTGTACACTTACTCTGGAAACACAGCTTCCAGTCAATTCTTCTGACCACTTTCAAATGGACAGCCTACTTTAAGTACTAGCAGTGATCATACCCATCTGCAGTCCACCCAGACAATGAGGACCGACTTCCCCGAGAAATGTGTTCTCACTATTACTGAACATCCTAATACATTTTATTTGTTTTAATGACAGTAGCAGTGATGTCAAAAGCAATAGTAAACAATATAACTAAGTCTCTGATAATTACTTTACATACATTACTAATCTATGGGATTAAACTAAAGCTTTTATATTATTATCCTCTTTTTTTTTTGCAGTTGGTTATATTTATGAATCTGTTATTTAAATGGCTACATTTTAGAAAGACCTATATGATTTGTGTGTATCTATTTATCTATCTATCATCTATTATTATCATAGGGTTTGGTATAGTGGCCTTTTAAAAAAATACTCATTAACTATTCATTGGATTTAGCAGTTAAGAAAATAAGTCATGAATGCTACAAAAATATTGGCTATTATATTACAGTGCTTAAAATAATTATGTTTTCCAATAATCTCATTGCATTTAATGCTAAAGTTAAATATACTTAACCTTCATACATGGAGAGATAAAAATAGGAAAACAGTTAAGATTATTTTCATAAAACCCACTAATAGCTTCTGTATAAATTCATTAAAAATTATTATTATTTTAAATACAAGTGTGTGGGCTACAATCCTGACAAGCTTCTAAAAACCTCTTATCAGACTGTGGTTGCTCTGGTGATCAACCATCTGTTTATACAACTGCAATTTTATTTCTTTTGGGTGAATAGAATAAAAAATAAATTGAAAACTCTTATGGTTATTGTTTTTTTAATCACTTTATTTTTTATAGGGCTTTTAACATTGGGAACTAGAAATTTTAATTATTAGAATAGTCTTCAAAAGGCAACTTTTGATTTCATTGAAATTAAAATAAAAATTTTATTGAACTTTAATACCTTATGATGATTCACTGATAAAATCACTTTGCTAAATATGTAATAATTAATATAAATATAAATGTTTATATGACAAAGACACAGAAAATGGAGAGTTTTTATTTTAGTTTATATTTTAAGAGACACATTCAAAATGGTTGTTATAAGGTAATATGCCAAGTTCAGATCAATATGAAGGGAACACTAATTAAGTTATCATTACTCTAAGTAAACATTCATAAGATCTCTCTTTCTCCCTGCACTTCTAAAGAAGCCTATAAACTGAGATCTATTGATTCTTAGTTTCATTAGCTTTCTAGTATTTTCGTCTTTGCTCTTTGTATAATTGTTTTGATTTATTGAGGTATAATTGATATAGAAAAAATATTGCACACAGTTAACATATACATTTGATGAGTTTGGGTATGCCTATAGCCATGAATACTATCTCCACAACCAAAGTACTAAATATTTTCACTTCTCAAAATGTCCTTGTTATTTTGTGTTCTTTTTAGTTACACATATATATGTATATATTTTCTCAACTCAAGAAGGTCTCCAACATATGACATGACTCGTGTGTATGTGTGTGTGTCACCCCCAAATGGCCTATTAGCAATACATAAAATGGTTGAAGAAATCTTTCAAAAACAAATCCACCCATACTTAAAGAACAGTAAAATAATAAAAGGATAATAGTTAGAGATATAAAATAGGTATAAATAATATTTTTTAAAAAAGAAAAAACAAGAAGTTCAATTGTTTCTGAAATTATAGAGCAAAATTTTGAGGTTTCATTTTCAAACTTTCATCAGAAATGAGAGAAAATTGTAAATAGAGTAGAAACAGAAAGAGAAAACAAATTTATGCGAAACTAACAAATTTTCTGAAAATTAATTTTCTAAATTCTAAAGAAAATTTATCAAACATTTTATCTTAATTTTTTATTGAATGCCACAAAAGAAATTATTTTGAACTGCTTCTAACACCAAAGTTCAAAAACCTTGTTACAATTTTAGTTAAGTTTGACAACTAAGTGATATAAATTGAACAAGATTCTCTTTAAATTACTGTATGTCATTAAACACTTGCCTTTTGGTATCCTATTGGTACTAGAGTAGATGACCACATATTAGGTAACCTAAAATAAAGCAAATTTGGTATATCACAGATTGTAAGTCCAAGTTGGACACAGGTCTCACTGGGCTAAAATCAATGTGAGAGCAAGGCTGCATCCCCTTTTAACGGGTACTGGGATAATCCATTTCCTTGCTTATTCAGGTTTTTGGCAGAATTCATTTCTTTGCAATTAGAGGTCCAATTTTCTTGATTCTACAAGTTTCCAACATTTCCTGACTTAAGTCGTTTTCATCTATCTTCAGAGCCAGAGGTGGTGATTTATGCCTTCCCACATTATATTTTTTGTCTTTTATAGGTCTTTTATCTACCTACTCTTTTACCTTTCTCTTTAGGTTTAAAGATCAGTGAATGGTCTCACCTGGATAATGGAGGATAGTCTCTAGCAAAGTCTTTAAACTTGATCGTATTTGCATAATCCCTTTTGTAAGAAAAGTAACATATTCACATTTTTCTGAGGATTAAGATATGGACAATTTTGGAGTACCATTGTTTTCTACCATACCCAACTTATTTTTGCCTTGAAATTCTAGATTAAAAACATTATTTGAAACATTCATTTTTTTTAATACATAATACATATTAAGCTTGAGAAAAGAAACACAAGATAATGGAATGTTTTTTCTAAGCTAAAGGTAACTTAAATGCTGGAAAACCTTGAAAAATCAAGGAAAAGAATCCCTTTATTTTTAAAGGTAATGTTTACCATGCCCAAAGTATAAAGGATGCAAATACGAAACTAACTAATTAAATAAACTAATTAAAACCAGTTAGTGCACAGCTATATTCAATGAGAGTGTACACATAAAATGTTTATATAAAGTTAATAATTATGAATATTTTCTATATGAAGCTTAATTTTACTTTGAAGAAAAACTTTGGGAAATTTGCCTATTATTCATAAAATTGACCATTAAAATATGAAATACATCAGAAAGTGTTACTCAGGAGTTCCACTGGCTACAAAGTTTATCAAGACTGAGTGGCCCTGATAGCAACTAAAGGCATTTTAAGCAACATCATTACTTGGGACACATATTGCAAAATAGTTGTCACATTGATAACAATTATGATTATACACTAAATAATATAATAAAGTAAAATGTAATAATGCCTTGTAAATGTTACCAGCTCTTATGTTTGGTAATAAGTGGATGTCAACTATTACCCTAATATTTTTGTAAGTAAATATGTTATAATTAGAGCTACCATGTAACATTATATGAAGCAAACACACACACACACACACACACACACACACACACACAGACACAAAACTTTTGTAGCTATGGAAATGAAACATCTGGATTAGTTATTAAGCATAATAAAAAAGTAAAGAAAACAAACAGCAAAAATAAAATAATAATTTTACAAAATTGTCTTGATTATACTCTAAGAAGTAGTTTATAAAGATACCAATATTATTTTGGAGATTTTGTTACAGTACACAGAAACAGTCATCTCCAACAGAGGCATGCCAGATTTTGTATACTTTCTATGCTTTTATCAATCTAGATACATAAATTGGGATAAAATCGTAACTCTGACACAGAGTTAGTAAATTGTTACTGAAAAATGGTCGGTAATATAATAAGGATACACACACACACACACACACACACACACACACAGCTTCTCAGGATGATTCAGGCAGATAAAAATATAGCAATAAGTAGAACAAAATCAACATATTTATTATACTCATTTAACTTGGTTTTGGTCACCCTAAAATAAAGAGAAAATAAAATATTTACTGTGTGCTAGACTTAAAATGGCCTCCAAATCATAGGGTTAAGTCTAATAAATTAAATGACTACTGCAAAAATTTTTACATGTAAATATTTTTATTCCATTTGTAGAATGGTCTTATCATAAAGTATATATTTTTCAAAATAATCTGGACCTAATAACACATATTTTTCTTGATTCTTCATTTATCAAATATCACTTCTGGTCTTGCCTCTTCTGGAGTGAAAAATATTTGATGCTTAATATTAATGATATTATCATAAAAAATGAATCTAATGCATTTTAAACTAGTAAAGTTTTAATCAAGAGAGTTGTTTCTATGAAATAAGCCTTGGTCTGAATTGTACTTAAGGCAATATTATGCATATTTTTTCTTAATGATTAAAAATATTCTTAAAAAGAACAAGTAGGCTATAAATGAACAAAAAGTAGAGTTTTATTATATATTAACCAATCAAAAGAGTTTCAAACTTATTTGCTCATTAAATAATTCATGTCGATTCATAATTTGCCCACTTCTGCTGAGTTTTTCTAGCTTGAAAATTTTATCTCATTCTTCTGTGAAGTGTAATAGGTAAGACTACCTCATGTGTATCTCCATGTGTGTTATCTACACATACATTTTCAAAGGGTACACTAATAATTATTTAAGAAAAAAACAATTCAGGAATATTGATTGTTCCTTTCAATACTTGAAACCTTCTACTTTGAATTAGTGTTGAATATTATGTCACAAGCATGTAATAGATTCTAATGCTCTTTTCAAGTAATCTACACACACTCCCTTCAGGATAATTAATGTCCATTAGGTAGAATTACTTTTCTACTAATTCCATTCTAGCAGAATTATGCTGGCAGCATTTAGTGTTAAGAGCCATTCCAGTTATAAGTATAGGATCTACCATTTTTCGTGTGACAAGAGTAAAAATCAGTTGAAAACTGTCAATTCATTATCATGTAAAAAGATTTTAGAAAGTGGTTACACCACTTTGTTTTATAAATGGATTCTTGCTTCACTGTATCAGCATAATAGTGTTGGTCTAGTGAGCACACCATTATTCATAAACAAACTTGCTAGGAACATTATAACATTATATCCTTATAGTGTAGTCATTCATCTAACTATGCAAAGGAATAGTTATTATCTTGTTCCTTTTAGGATGGTACAAATAACATTCCTCCTGAAATGCTAAATGATGCATAATGTTAAATTTACCTGCTTATCCTAGTTCATGCTAATTTAATATCCAACAATAAGAGAAATAAAGTATACCAGGTTTTTTACATCCCTTGATAATATAAAAATTATTTAAATTCTGTTAATATCACCAAAAATATCAAGAAATTATATTAATAACTGAATGATGTTGCCTAAATGATAATTGAAGATATGGGGGATGTTTGTCATCTTTGGTGAAGGTGACTACACTACACTAAATTCTTATAAGATTTCCCTTTTTCTCCTATTATGTTAGATAAAGATTAAAGTGACAATCTTTTCTATACACACACATACACACAACATACACATACACACAGAATAAAAAATTTGGAAATCTCTACACTACAATGTTTACTTGATCATGTTCTAGTCATATTAAAAAGTAAATACAATATTAAATGTTTAAATTATAAACCCAGGGATTTTAACAATGCAAATCTACAACTATACAGAGGAAAATTCAAATATCTAAAAACACAATGGATTTAGCATGTTAAAAATTAAAACCTATTTTATTCTCCCCAAACTATCCTCTCTTCTTCTTATAGTTATTGATCTTATATGGTTATTTTATATATCTTCGACAGAGCTCTTAGAAAATATAATTCTTATAATCTCAGATTTATAACTAAATTTACTGATTGAGGAAAACAATTATGATGAATTCAGAGATCCTTAACTACTAAATAACCAGTCTTACATTTTATGTAATTGAATCTACAAAAAAATTACAAGAAACATTACCAATATAATCAGTATTGAGTTAGTTACTCTTTTTCAAACTTTTCATTATTGAATTTCGCATACCAACAGCACTAAATATCATTGAAAGGCATCTTAACTTGTGGTAATAATAGTGATAGGTTTCTTTTTCAATACAAAACCACATTTGTAATTCCCTTATTAAGTTATTATTTTTAAAAATATTAATGTAACTGAGATAACAAATGTAGGTGATTTATAAATTAGACTCATAAGAATTAAAGATCGTGTCCATTATCAAACTTTACTAGTAAGTCAAATAATAGAAGTGCTCAAAAGACACTGGTGAACCATGAAGTATGAGATAGTTAAGACAACTTTTAGGTTATACCTAGCTGCATATTAGTGGGCACCCTGACTGCAATTAAGAATATGAGAGCTCTAAGTGATGTACAAGGTGTGATAAAAAACAAAACAAAACAAAAAAACAGTGACAGTAAATGCTGCTGTAGAGGGCCATCCCAAAGAAACACAGGGATCTTCCATTCAGGAAGCAGAGGGTGGAACCTTAGTAATTATGCAACAAGTTTCAACTTGTTCAGTGTAGTCAGTCTGTTGTGAGCTACAGTTGAGTGATGTGTTTTAAAGTGTGCTATAAATATGATCACGAGCTATGCATTAACATAAATTTCTGTCACATGAAAACATTACGATGTGTTTTCATTTACCTTCATGAGATCAGGCACCATGTGACTTTTGGCTTTTCCCCAAAGTCAAAATAACCTTGAAAGGTGAACATTGTGAATCAATTCAGGACATTGAGGCAGCCATGACAGTGTAACTAAAGACACTCACGAAAGAGGACTTCCAGAACCACTTCAGAAAGTGGCAAGAGCGAGGGGGCAAGTACTTTTGGTGGGATTAATGGCAGTGTCTTTTTTACTGTAATAAATGTTTAAAATGTTCACTGTATTTTTTTATCACACCTCATACAAGTGGTATACAAGAGACGTCGCCTTCAGAAAACAGAACTTTTTCAGTTAGAAAATATATTTACTTTTTTCTCAATAATTTCTTATCTCCCATTGTTATTATTCAGTAGTCTCCCCATATATCGTAGATTACAAATTTTGGTTCATAAACAACCTAGACAGTCTGGACATATCCCATTAAAGACATCATTAAGAAGGTTCTGTGAGCATGTTTATAGAATAACATAATCGAGTCCTTTTTTTTTTTTAATGCTGTTTTTCAAAAGGTTACAGACTAGCATATAATTTAGGAGAGGATCATGGAGATTAATATGTCATAATTTTAGACATATATTCTTGAGAAATATAGCCCTGCATTTCCTTTAATGTTTATTTTTTTAAATCTGGCTAAAAAGAATATCATTTTCCTAAATCACAAGTTATTTTTTATCTCAATCAAATTTTTGAAACTGAAAAGTTAAAAACTTATTATGCTGGTTTTCCAAGATTTTAATCATTTATTTTATTTTGGTATCTAACAAAATAGGAAAATATAAAATCAGATAAAATCTGATGAGGAAGGAGTGAGAATCAAGTAAAATATCATGGTAAATCACAAAGCAAAAGAAATAAAGAATCCAGAAAGAAAAGATTCAATTTGACCTTCTCTTAAAGAAATCTGTTATATGCTCTTTTTTACAAATGCAAAATAAGAAAAAAACAAATCCACACTGTTTATCAACTACCCAGCTTATAATGGACAATAATTGTCAAAGTCAGAATGAATCAGAATAAAAATTACAATATTTGAAAATAAATAATTTTTAAAATATGTAATTTGTGCTATGGCTAGAACATGTAGAGCATCAACTTTTTAAATAATAGAACTTGATAAAAAGCAATGGCAGAAGGAAAAGGACAGTATACTCATTTGCAAACGAAGATGAATTGCAGTATTATATATATGTACATACAGATATAGGTATATACACATAGACAGGGAAGGAAATTAGTTAATTTAACACACACACACACACACACACACACACACACACACAAACTCTGTCTGGATGGCCCTTATATATACATATAAATTTCCTTTTGTTACTATCATCAATTTATATTTACTAAGCATATCAAGTAAAGGATGAGACAATTTTAGATCAGATATACCAGTTTAAACATTAAAATAATTGTATTTTCAATAGAACTGAAAATAATAACTTTTTAAAAACTAATACAGAATCTGGCAAATCTTGTAATTATTATTTTTTATGAAAGGCAGGAAACATGATTCCATTTATCAACATCACTATGAAGCTTTTCAGAAGTCAGTACTCAGTACACATTTATTTGTTTATTTGGTTCAACAGCAAGTGGCAAAATAGGCATGTGTATTTTCTTCCTACCTCTTATTAAAAGGGAAACAAAGTGATGAAAAAGGGAATAAACCCACAATAGCTAAAATTATGGAGCAATATAAAAGGATGGCAGATTTTAACATTTTTTAAGTGCATAAAGCAGTTGAAAGTGAGCTTACTAAAGAAACAGAAAAAAAAGCATCCCTCCAAAATAGATTTAGTATTAGATTGCTGTGAAAGTGGGAGTCAATTCTCCAGGCATAAAATATACCGTTGTGGACTGTAGGCACTAAGTGGTACATCATTTCTGGAATTTAATAATAAACTTCCTGATCTGAAACTGTATACTTGTTGAATAATTACTCTATTTCTTTCTCCTCTTTCAGACCCTGGCCTCCACTATTTAATTCTATGAATTTGCTTATTTTAGATACCTGATATTAGTAGAACCATTCAATATTTTTTTTTCTGCAACTGGCTCATATCATTTAGCATAATGTCTTCAAGGTTCATCTATGTTGTTGCATATTACTGAATTTCCTTTTAAAAATACTTTTTAAAGAGCAGTTGCAGGTTCACAGCAAAATATATCATTGATTTCTCATGTTTCCTTTGCCTCACATGTGCATACTCTCCTTCGTTATGGACATCCCCCACAAGAGGGATACATTAGTTACAATTGATGAACCTAAACTGACACATCATAATCACCCAAAGTTCATAGATTACATTATGGTTCTCTCCTGGTGTACATGCTATACATTTGAACAAATGTATAATGGCACATTGCCATCATTGCAGTATCATCCAGTTTTCTCTGCCCTAAAAGTCAACTGTGTTCGACCTGTTCTTTCCTCCTCTCCCTATCCACAATTCCCGGCAACCACTGATTTTTTTACTGTCTCTACACTTTTGCCTTTTTCAGATGCCATACAGTTGGAATCACACCACATATAGCTTTTACAGATTGGTTTCTTTCACTTAATAATATGCATTAAATGTCTCTCCGTGTCTTTAATTGTTTGCTAATTTATTTCTTTATTTTTGAAATGAACAATATTCTATTGTCTGGATGCACCATAACTTATTTATCCATTCACCTATTAAAGGACTTCTTAGTTGCTTCCAAATATTGTTGCTAATATACAAAGCCTCTATAAATATCCCTATGCAGGCTTTTTTGTTGATATAAATTTGTAACAGCTTTGATATAAACCAAGGAGTGCAATATCATATAAGAGTATGTTTAGTTTATTACGAAACTGTCAAACTGTCTTCCAAAGTGGTGTACCATTTGCATTCCCACCAGCAATGAATGAGAGTTCCTTTGTTTCACATCCTTGGTGTTGTCAGTGTTCCAGATCTTGGTCATTCTTTTCATTTTTTAAAGATGGAGAGTACTCCATTTCACAGTCGTTCTTGGTAACTGTGGAGGATTAGTTCCAAGACCCCACAAGTAAAGTGAAAGTATGGATTCTCAATTTCCTTATATAAAATGGTGTAGTATTTGCATATAACCTATGCACATCCTCCTTATACTTTAAATCATCTTGATTATTTATAATATTATTATAATGCAATTGCTATGTAAACAGTTGTTATGCAGCACTGTTTAGGAAATAATGACAAGAAAAAAGTGTGTACATGTTCATTACAGATGCAGTCATTGTAGGTCTAACTATATAGTATATGTTAGCAACAACATAATATTTTTTTCAAATATTCTTGATATGCAATTGGTTCAATCCATAGATATAGAACCCATGGATACTAAGGGTTGACTGTACATTCCTCATTTTCTTTATATATTCATCTGCCAATGGAAACTTAGGTTGTTGCCACATCTTGGCTATTGTAAATAGTGATGAAAAGGGCATAGGTGTGCTTATATTTCTTTGAGATTGTAATTTCAACCACAATAAGATATATCACACATGTTGGTATGGTTATTATTAAATGAACAAAAACATCATGTTGATGTGGAGACATTGCAACTGTTTCACACAGTTGTTGGAACCGCAAAATTTTGCAGCCATTATGAAAAAGTATACGGAGGTTCCTCAAAAACTCAAAAATAGGACACCATATGATTAAACAATTTTAATTCTTGGTATTTACTCATTATGTATTTTAATATGAATAGACAATTAAGGATACCAGCATATAGAAAGATTTCATAAGCATGAATGAGGATAATGATTCATCACAGCAGAACAGTTAATGGAAAATATATTAAAAACACATTTTTTTAATGTCATCTGTATTGATTCCTAAAGAAAAACTTAAAGTATATGCACCAGAAAAAAAAAAAAATATATGTATATATATATATACATATATATATATATATATATATATACTATGATATAAATAGATAAATATAGCCAACATTTTCTGTCATAAGCAAAACTGATATTTTAATAACAATGTTCATCAGAATAATGTATCTGTTCATTAAACAATTAGTGACTTTACTTACTATTTAAGCTTTTTACATTTAATGACTTTCACATGTATATGTGTGTGTTCATGTGTGTAAATATACACACATGCACACACACACACACATACATATGTATACTAGGACTATCCAGAAAGTATTCAGCCATGTAATATGAAAAATAGGGACATTTATGGGAGGATTTTCTTTTGGACAGCCCTCATATAAAATACCAGTTCATATATAGTGAATTACAAATAGGTTGAAGACGTTCAATTCAGATGGCTCAGTATTTAAGAATAACAGAATCTAAGAAAACATAGGAAATGGAAGAGATAAAAGATCTGCAATAATTATGTAATAAAAATATCCATAACTGAAGAAAACATAATAACTCATTAGAGTTATTAGGAGAAAATACATGTCTAGAAGGCTGAGTTTTAAAAAATGTGTGTGTGCCTGTGTGTGTGTGTGTATGTGTATGAGACAGAGACAGATGACAGACAGGGACAGAGATACAGAGACAGAGAAGGATATTTACAAAGGAAAGAAAATCAGACTGATATCAGATTTTTTGTGATATCAGAAACTATATCTTGAAATTTATATGCTTTATCAAATAAATATTATTTTCAGTAATATATAATAGTTGCATAGGTAATTTAAAGGCTATATAGAAAAAGAATTAAGAAAACATGGCAATCATTCATCCTTTTTGAGAAAACTAAATGTAATTGCAGACCAACACCATTAACATTCAAATGAAGAAATAGAAATCTTAGGATTAAAAAGAAAACTGGAAATGAAGAAGCACATTTTTAAAAACGTGTTAAATTTGCAATCTAAAAGTAATTATTTTACATGTATAGTGAGATAATAAGTTCTGAAAATAATATCTTCAGTAAGGAAAAGAAAAATATTACATAAAGATAAAATGCATATACTTATAATACCTCAGTGAAAATATACTTATTCTGTCAATATAAGTAATTAGGGTCAGAATAAAAGTTATTTGTAAAATAGAATCAGGATCCAAGTATGAAGCAAACTGAAATAAGACAGTATTTTAAGATTTGGTGCATATGGAAACTGAAGCTATGTGACATTTGCACCGGGCACTGTCCACCCAAATTTCTTTTTTTTTTTTTAACATGAAAATATTTATTTAATTTCCTAATAAGTACCCTGACATAGGTAGCATTAGCTATATTTTAACCTTTTAAAAAAACTATTATTGTTAAACTTATTGGGGTGACATTGGTTAGCGAAAATTACATAGCTTCTAGGTGTACAGTTCTACAGTGCATTGTCTATGTGTTGCGTTGTGTGTTCACCACCCAGAGTCAGTTCTCTTTCCGTCACCGTGTACTTGACTCACTCTGCTACTCTCCCACCCTCTTCCTCCCCTCCTACACCCTCTCCCTCAGGTAACCACTAAACTATTAATTGTTTTTGTTTTTTTGTTGCTTTCAGTTTTAAATTCCATATATGAGTGAAGTCATTTGGTTCTTGGTTTCTTCTGACTTATTTTGCTTAGTATGATGATTTCAGCATCTGACCTCTAAAATACATTAGGAACTATTTGACTCAACAACAACAAAAAACACAACCCGATTAAAAGGTGGGCAGAGGATTTGAACAGACACTTCACCCATGGAGACATAAAAATGGCCAACAGACGAAAAAATTACTCAACCTCATTAGGTATCAGGGAAATGCAAGTCAAAACCACAATGAGATACCACCTCACACCTGTGAGAATGGCTGTTATCAACAAGACAAGGAATAACAAGTGCTGGAGAGGGTGTGGAGAGAAAGGAACTCTGGTACACTGCTGGTGGGAGTGCAAACTGGTACAACCACTGTGGAAGGCTGTGTGGAGGTTCCTCAGAAAATTGGGAATGGAGTTACTGTGTGACCTAGCAATCACCCAAATTTCTTTTATTCCATCTGCTGCTGACTCAGTGAGCTTCAAGGGCTCTCAGTAAATCTACACTTGCATAACCTGACAGCATCTTTCCTCAGGGTGTTGGGGATGCCTCTTTCCTCCTCCCTAGAGAGTGTCTGTTGCTCAACCACAGGGATCTCCTCTATATTTATGTTATGCTTCTAGAACTATGGGACCTTAATATCCCCAAACCTCACCTTTAAATTTGAGAGATGGTAACTGGTGAATAGATTTTTTCCCCCAGCTTTGCCACAGTGATGGCCCTAAACTGCAATTTTAATATCTGCTGTCTGTGAGGAAAGCCTTGGGGCATAGAGAACTCAAGAGCAAAGTCTAGCTCCTAATAGCCTTTCTGTAATATCTGTCTTTGTAGGGGCCCAGGGCAGAATGCCCCATGATATATCACAATGCTATTTGATTACTTTGAATAAAATAATCATTTTGAATTAAAGTGACTTAAGAAAGTGCCAGTGCCAGAAGAAAACTCTGACCTCTCTTTTCCCCTAAAGTGGCCTCTCTGCTCCTGAGGACTGATAGTCAACCATATCACAGAGATAAAAGAATCAGAGTTGAGTGTGTACAAAGAAGCCTGTGTAAACCTTTCTGAATTAGATTCATCACTAAGTAAAGAATCCCAAAAACTTGCTTGAATTTCTTTCTAATGAGCACTTTCTTTGTCCTGTCAAATTCTCACAAATATATTGTTTCTTTGTCTAAAAAGTATAGAAAGGTGCTTGGTTTGATCATTTTTTGAGCCTTGTTTTATGATATGAGCATCATATTATGATTTTACTGTGCACATGTATAAAATTATTTTTCTCCTAATAATCTAGTCTTGTGCCAATTTTATGATTTTATTATTAGTCTAACCATAAGAACTAAAGAAGGGTAGAAGGAGGGACTACTCCCCTTCTGCAATAGCTTTCTACCCTATTTCTTGCTTCATACATATTAGTTCTCATTTCTGATCCTCTCTTTATGCTCAGCTTTCTTGGGAACACAAACTAAAATAATGATTTATTTAAGATCTTTTTCTTTTTAATAACATTAAAATCATGGGAGTCTAGAGAAATAAAGAAATTTAAAAAACATAAAAATGATTGTAAATATTTCCAATATTTAACAAAAGAAACATCAAATTATTATAAATAATTAATTTTAATATGATATAGCCATGACAAATGACAATAGTTAATAGATCCAGATTAGATGTAGATAGAAAAAAAAATAATTTACACAAATTAGACATAGCAATTACGTGTGTTTATATATATATGTATTTTGTAATATTTAGATAAAATAATTGTATGTGTATCTAAACATGCATTCATGAATATATGATTATATGTGTTACATATTCATCTACACATCATTAAAAAAATTTTTGAAAGGATACACAACACAATGTTTTCTATGGTTACATTTAAAGACAGGAGCATTTTGATGTGGGTAGGGGAATGTAAAGTCACAAAGCTTATTCTGTATACTTTCACAGTGTACATATCTGTATAATTTGAACATTGTACATTTTGTATCTTTTTTTATCATTTGGATGCATTATTTTAATAAAATATAAATAATCTTTCATATTTTTATTACTAAACTGAGATCCTATGGCTTTCTGCAAATTTATGTTCTAATGGAGTATTTACAGAGACAGGATTGGCCCATTCCAAATCATCTTGTACCTGCCTATGAGGAAGTAAAAATTATATATATAGTCCCCTAATTTCATATTATTAGATAGTGAGCCCAAAACTTCATGTATAGGACAGATAAAAGGCACAGGAAATCAAGGTACTTTCTGTATTCTGTTTGGTTTCTCTTTAGCCTTCTCTTGTTTGGGTACCAAGGAACTCACCTTGCCCCATTGTGCCTCTGGCTGCCCTTGTTTCAGACCCACCATCTGGAAGTTTAACACATCAATAAATTTCAGTGTGAGCAATAGTGAATGAAGTACTGGGAGTAGTTATATGTTTCCTCCTGTCGGTGAAGACCTAACTTTTTTCACACTTAATTTTATTTCCACGCTGATTTTGAAAGCCTTCACTTAGTTTATGGTGGTGCATCTCTCTTCTCTCTTATTTAGAAGAACATTGAAGTAGTCTTCTCATTTGGGCACTTCAGTCTATAGTAATAAAGCCTGAAAATGAATGCTGCAGGCAATGTCTCTGTACAGCCATTAAGCAGAGGCCCAGTTCTTTTCATAAGCTTTCCCTATTAATCTTAAGCATATCTTTCCTCATGCTAAAAAAATCTTAAGGATATTATTATCACAGTATTTCTGTTCAGGACCTTCATTTTCCTGTCTAGACAAATTGGATAGTTATCTCTTCCCATCATAATAATTGGTCACTTTTCCTTTGCATTATATCTCTGAAGTATTTCAGGTTAAAAGCAGCCATCTGATTTATGTAATACATTGTTTCTTCTTTATTAAATATTTCTGCTTATTCAATTTATTTTTGGATGTAATAAAAATCTACCTAGAGATTTATATAATCACCTTAAATATTATTTTAAATATTTACTTCTTTAATTATATAATTTATAATTTTATTATATGTAAGTAATATTCAAATACAGAAAATTTCATTCTAACTACATTAGAAGAAGTATTGTTTGCTTATTTAGAGTAATCCTTGTCTCAAGGAATCTCCAGTGGTTATTTCTTCTGTTTGTTTAATTTTATAAAAACAAAATACGTCAATTCAAAAGAAGGTTAAAGATAAGGAGAGCTGATACAATGTCTGGAGTTAGGTATTATCTGTTTAATTTTAAGTGATAAAGCCCCAACTCCTTCTTAAAGCATTTATCCGAGGAGTAATCATTGGCAAATTTCAGACAAAATGCTTAATGTTCTTTAACATTACCTCATATGTTGAGTCTACCCTTGTAACCTTTTTGAGCATGTGTTCATGTTGTCTAGTGTGTGAATGGTCATCTAGGAAGTTTCAGAAGGATATGTGTGTGTTGATTCTCATTGTTCATGTATATTTGTGTTCTGTATAGTTTCTGCAAACACTGAACTAATGAATAATAAACCATTGCTCCTAGGTGAAATACCAGGTTATCTTCCTGGGAAGCTCTGGTCAGACATCTTTGTCAACTAATCAATGACTAACCTTGTTTTATGTGCACTTCTGTTTAAAGACACCTTACTTACTTATTCATTATATTGAACTCTGAACAACACTATAACTCATGCCTAAATGAAGCTTATCTAAATCATGTTTTTCTCCATAAGGCACATTGCAGCTTTCTTGAGCTGAAAGACCACTAGACAACTCTTCAGCAGTATACGTGGGGACCATTCTAAACAGCAAAATCACACATACACACACACATAAAAATGTGGCACTAAATATCCCATGAATAGTTTGAAGTATAAGAGGTAAAATAAGAAGGCAGAGTATTACCTTGATTGACTTCAGATGATTGAATATAAATAAAAATCACATACACAATTGATTTCTTTGTGAAATGAGAAATTTATATAAAACTAAATATGTATGCCACATCCACAGGAAAAACTAGCATTATTTTTCAGTATGTAAATTCACATGGGCACAGGAAGTAAAATATTAATTTATGGATATATGTACTACTCATTAAAAATGATACATTAAATCAATTATCAACATGAATTTATTTCAATTAAATGTCAAGGTGTTGTTACAAACCAGATGAGTAGTTTTGCCATTTCATTCATAATGCTGAGTATTTTTTTTATATGTGGAAAAGCCTAACTCTATAAGTGACTAAGAACAAAATGGGTAACTAACAATAAATCTCCCCTAATTCAAGTATTAGCAAATGTTGAGGCCATAGTTGAAACTGTAGTGTTTACTCTAAACATGTGATTTGCCACAACTGCTTCAAGTTTAAGATGAAGCAAGATCTGCATTTGAAGTTACGTAGAGTAGACAGGCAAGATAAAAGAAGACAGAGGGAGAGAAAGAAAGAAAGGACTCAAAGGAAGTGTGTAGTATAAAGTAGACACTATCTGATTAGTTTGTTCTTTGCAGGTTTGTGATTGGTGTCTTCACAGACAGTGTTCACTCATATACTGAGAACTCTAATTAAGAGAGTTATCTCTGTTTGTGCAGGCTTGAGGGGGCACTTCAATCAAGTAGAACCTGTTGAAGTGTGAATAAGAAGAGCAAGGAGAAGTTAAGTGGCTGTCAACCAAAAGGCATCACAGGACAAGATTGACTCCTGCAACATGTCCCCAATCTAGTATAGAGACTTGAAGCAAAAATCAGCTTCTCCCAGCACAATGAAGTGTTTTTCTCAAGGGTGGGCTGACTTAACAGAGTTCTCAGAGGCTGATATATAAGTTCAAATATCAATTATTTTTCAATGAAAAATGCTATTTATACTACTTGTTGTCTGATTAATGTATTTCCCCTTTGAGATGAATTTGCATTAGAAGCTGACTCATTTTTCAAGAACTGCTTGGTAATCATGAAATCTGAATAAGAGGATAGTTTTTAATAATAATACTTTCTGATGGTTTGATGCATGTATCTCCTTGGTAGAAATACACCTGTCTCTAAAACTACAGCCTCATACATCTTCTTGTTACACCAGTTAAAACACACTAGCATTATTTTCTTCTCTGACACTTATTTTTTTTCCTGTTTTTTATTATTGGTATTTTTATTCTTCTGATTGACACATTTCAGAGAGTATCTGCTAGGAATATTAAGATATACCTCTTTCCCAAGAACTTGGAGACATATTAGGCAATCCTGTTAAAAAAAAGAAATTAGGCAAATCTGACACCACAAAAATTATTAGCAATCTGTGAAATAAACAATGGCATTTGTGCCACACTGTTTTATGGAATTTTGTGTATAGGGAAACAGCCCCCAAAACTTTATTTAGTTTAAGAACCATTAAAAATAAATAATGTTCGACTCTCAGCGTTGGATCACTCAGCTCGTGCGGCGATGAAGACCACGAAAGAAAGAAGAAAGAAAGAAAGAAAGAAAGAAAGATCTGCAGTATTAAATAATGAAAAGCTAATGTAATTATTGCTCAAGAAGAAATATTTCTCAAGATATAGTCCATGGAAAAGCTACAGATGAATCACCTGGACTGCTTATAGAAAAATAAGATTCCCAATCTCTTGATATATTAATTGGTATGTAGACCCTAGGAATCTCCACATGTTGAAAAACACAAATGATTCTTACTCATAATTAAATTTAAGATCAATGCCCTAAGAAATTTTTCTTGGGTAGACAGCCGAAACAGGAGAGAACTTTATGGTAGGGGCCAGAAGAAATAGGACTTTTCAGACTAGCAACAAGCATGAACAGTCAAATTGGGTGAAGATGGATACTTCTGAGGCTTATTCCTAGCAAGACTGTCATCACAAATATAAATCATTGAAAAGATAGCTGTTTCTCTCTCTTACTAGAGAAATAGATTAAAAATAAGACATAAATATTGTGATAAATATCAGAATAAAAAGTATAGATTCTCTTGACAGGTTATAAAAAAATAGTCATTCTTATATTTTACTATTTGAAGGACAAATGAAACAACAATATGGAAACAACTTTAAAAATAGCCACCAATAGTACACATTCATTCGCACATCAAATCACCAAGCTACTTCTTGAAACATACCTTGAAAATATAAGTAACTGCACATATACATAAGTATCTATATACAGATCTCTTTATTTCCCTTACACAACCTCATTTATAACAGCCAACACTGAAAACAATTTATGATGAAGTAATAGAAGATTTGTTCAATGAAACACATGTATATTCTACTTAGAAAATAGAAACCTTTGCATACTGAAAAATAAAAATCAGGGAGCTCTCTGTGTACTAATATAAAAATAACCCAAAACATACGATTCAAAAAATTTATTGCAGAATAATGTATATTATATATTAACATTTATCAATAAAACTAACTTAATTTATTATAAACATGGATACATGATGAAAATTACATTGGATTTATTAAAAAATATTTAAACTTAATTTTTATAAGAAGGACGGTAGATGTCAGGACATAGTTGGGGGCAAGAACTCTCATGTCATTTTCATGTCATTTTCTTTCTTGACTTACGTTAATATATTTCACACTAAAACAAACTTGTTAGAATATATTTTATCTTAAAGTAAATAAAAATCCTTGTGATACATAACTAGACATCTTCTATATGTTGCCTTTTCTTTTATGAGCACAAAATTTACATTAAAGACTGTCAGAAAATAAAACATTTGGACAAGCAATATATTGATCTACATGAGTATTAATGAGATTATTACTCATTCAAATTATTTCTATTTTCTTTTTTCACAAACATTTTTGCCATTTTGAAGAAAGCTTTAGATAATGACCCTCTGTTTCAAATTACTCTTATGAGCTTATATTTTATCTATTTTGTTTCCTTAGGAGCATGAAAGTTTTCAGACATGGAGATTTTTCACCTGGACCAATATTGTGACTATAAGGTTTAGCTGAAGCTAAAAAGCTGAAAGAACAGAAGTATATATAACAATGCCAGTTCCCACTGGAATGAACTAGATTAAACTGCAATTTTTAGTATAGATTTATTCTTTGAGTTGGGTATAGTCGGTCAGAGTCTAAATCTAAAATCTGTTCCAATCAGGTTTATAGAAAGCAGTCTGACAACTGAATAATTATAATTCAAAACCCTGGTTGGCCATGACTGTAACATCAATTTCAGCTAGAATGAAGACAGGGAAACTTAGAACAAACTTGATCAAAATATTTCTTTTATACACATCAATGACCAAAGTATTCTTACATTAGGAACATGCAAGTAAATTCAAAGGAAATATTTGTCAAACTAATCAGGGATAAATGTCTTCTTTTTGAAAAATAAAAATGAAGTAAATAAAACACCACATTTTCATTAGTTTTCTACTTTGATAGTTCCCATTTTATCTGGAGAACTCAGATTTTTAAAGTATTACACTATATATCAATTGAACTATTCAGCATATAATGCATAATTTTCTAAAATAAAGCAATGAGTCATGAATACTGTGCAAAATGGGTTTTAGTGGGCATTGGCCCTCACAGAGACTCACTTTAGCTTATATGTAGCACTTACTAGCATTGTGACTTTGAAATAAGTAAATGAAGCTGCCAGTTTTTCAGTTTCTTCATTTGTAAATTGCAAAGTTTAATTCAAATCATTTATTCATTTATATTTAAAATTTTATGAACCTCTGTTCTTCTTAAAGTCCTCTATCATACTTCAAACGATATAGTCTTCATGCCATCCCTGTTGGATAGATTTCATCATTATTTTCATTCACAACTGATAAAACTGAAACATATAAGCATTAAATAAATTTTTCTAACTCTATCGATAATAAAATTCCTATTTTGTGGACTTGGTATTTGGAATATAAAATATTTCCTTGAGTGGTTGATATAAATTATCATTTACAAAATTAAAATATATTTATAGTAATATTAGACTTCTATATGTTTTCTGCCCATAGAAATAATACCTGTATACCTGGGTGTTACTTAATTGTATCTACAGCTTTAAGCCTATGATTTAAATTGTGACTTGTTATACATTCACAAGTTATTTATTTCTCTTCATTTACTTTTGTATGCATGGCAACTTCTGCACAGACCGTCTATAAATTATGCATTGGATATCACATTCAAAATTTGTGGTTCAGGTCAGAATCCAATATGTTTATGCTTAAAATTCAGACATTGTCAGTGCTAAAGGGGATTGCAAAGACAGAGTTAACATTTGAATTACGAACACATACAAAGCTTTTTTTAATCATCACCCTTCTCTGTAAATTTCACACTATTGTACAAGATTTGTGAAATAAAAAAATATATTTTGTTCCCACAGAGTTTACACAACTGATACACCTCCTGCACACACATATTTTGATAAAATCATAAATCAGTAAGTTAAAAAATTTTTGATAAGGAGACCTTTTAGGTTTAATCAATTAGTTGTAATTTAGAAATGTAGACTGTGGACAGAAATTAAGGATTTCCATTCTGAAAAGGACTGAAGAAAAGATTCCCTAATTATATCAGACAATATCAGAATCTGACAATTATTCCCAGAGCTGACTGTAGAAAAGTGGAAGGACAGATTTTTATTTTCTATAAGTCTTTGTAAGTAAATTCAAAAGATATTCTAATGTTAGAAACTTCCTGCAGATTCAAATTGTTTTCCGCTGTGTTTCTTTTCTCCTCTGTAATCATATTGTGAGAGAGAGGTAAAATTCTTGTTTAATTCTTCTAGGGTGACAAATGAGTTGCTCTTTTCAGCTAACCATTTGGGAAAGTTTGGGATTAAACTTTATCTGTAGAGAAAAAATTTGTAACTTCAGGGATTTCTTTTCATTATTCTTCCACCCTTATCCCTAAGGTGAGGAGCTGGGGAGTGGGAATACCCAGGGTGCCATTGAAAGCTTTAACAGGAATAAAACTTCTCACAGGGCTCCCTGAGAAAAAAGCTATTTAATACTTCATTGAGGGATTTTTGCTTCTGACAGGAGCTAGAGATCACGTGACGAGAAAAAAGGTGGAGAGGAAAGTTGTGGTACAGTATAGGGGCAGTTGAGAGTCTTCCAGTGGGGAGGTGGGACATCAGGCAGTATGATGACCAAAACCCCAGGCTGCCCATGGTTTGGTTTCTGAAGTGATTATGGTGCTAGAAGTCTTGTAATAATGAGGAGGATTGTAAAGCTTGATACTAATTAGCTTGCTGGATTTAGTGAGCTTATTGGTTGATCAAATTATAATAAATAAGTGTAGAAAATTGAAGTCAGACATATGGTTGAAGTCACTACTAAGGAACAAAATTGTTTTATTAAAAACAGGGCTTAGCAATCTTTAACATTTGATTAAGGTGAAAAATCAAAGAACATACAATGATACTTTATAAATCTTCCCACTTTACAAAAGTATAAAAGACTTACATGGCATATGTACATATATGAATTATCTAAATTTTTACATGCATTGAGTAATTTAATACTATTCAAACTCTATAAGGAAGGGAGGTACTACTTACCCACCTCATTTTACAAATTAGGAAACAGCCATAGAGAGCCAAAGTCGACCTGACAATCATTAGGTAGGGTAGACACATGTGAATGAAAAATCATCTCATAAACAAAATCTAAATCAGTAACAACAGAAATTACTATGAAAAAAATAGGAGAATGTGCACGGAATTCATTCTTTCTCTTTATTAGTCACATTAAAAATTAAAAGCATATATATGAGAGCCCAAATCGTACTTACCTAAGTCATTCCTTAGACTTTTTGCATTAATGCCATAAAAAGAAAGAAAATGCATGGCTACATTGCATAACTAAAATGAGGTACTTTATTATATCATTTTTAGGATGTTCTAGGAATCTATTCTGATCCTAAATGCCTTTACTGTTAGATTTATCATCCCTAAATTTAAATATCATTCATTCTTTTCAGGTGAGAAATTCAATGTGAACTTCTAAATAGTAACTAGAGAGAAATATATATTACAGCAAACTTCTTGCTAGTTAATAATTACAGCTACATAATTAATCTGTTGTTTGTTTCATCCCCTCAATTCTCATCTTAAACATTTTGGTTTAGAATTTTATAGCTTTTAGAAAAGTGAGTTCATGGTCATTAAATGTTTGCAATTTACATAGGATCTCTGGCATCATCCTTACAACAACACATTAACCCTTCTGCAGCTAAAGATGATCAAAATAAATGAGATATATAAAGAATGTAAATAGCCTGACATTGATTCTTTTTAGGTTTGTCACTAACTTATGTAGGTAATATGGAGACTTTCATACATACAGCTGTTGAGCTGCTTTCTTGTTCACCAACAGCAGTTCTTGTTTGGCTTTATCATGGACATTCCTCTGATTACTGACCCAGGTAGCTCCCGGGAACTGAACTTGTTGAGCAGGTTCCTGGAACCTACCAAGGTTGAATGCCCAGCTTGTGTGGATCATAGTGTCTATAAATCTCTGGGCCTGGTCAGTTTATTTCTAGGTCAATTTGCATGTCACCAGTATAGAGGAAGGCAAGTACTTCTGGGAGTTATTTCACTGGTTGCAGATCTAGCCTTGCCCACTGATGACATATTGCAGGGGAGTTAAAGTTTCCCTGCTGAAATACAGGGAAAGCACCGCCTAGGATAGGCCATTCCACAGAAAGTCACATGAGTCCTGATCTTCATCCTGCAAAGGAATTGAGAAGAAGGCATTAGCCATATCAGTACCTGTATACCAGTTTCCCATGGGGGTTGCCACTGCCTTGGTGATGATAGCAATAATTTTAGATACAAAATATGAATACTTATAATACACTCAGGGGTGAGAACCATGATGGCCAGCCAGCACCTGCAATGCCTCAAAGGGCCCATCCATAAGTACATATGCAAATCTGTCTGCCTTGAGTCACCACGTTCCTCTACCAGGCCTTCAATGACACAGTTTACCTCTACTATTGCAAGGACCTGGGGTTATTGTTACCTGGGCACCGGTATCCAACAGCTTTATAAAAGTTTGAATTCTTTCCTTTTTTCTTTCCTTTTTCCTTTTTTTCTCTTTCACCTTGACAGAGTGATAGAGCCACTGGTCTTTGGTAGGGACCTGGATACTTTGGTCCCATTTTTAATTGTTTCTCTCAAACAGTTTAAGGTTGCAGTAATGTGAGGGGATCCTCCTCCCTATCTGATTCACCAGTATCATAGTTAGAATGTCTTTTTCATTGTCTTGACTGGGGCATTGAGAAGACTTAGCAATCACAGGGAAATTATTTTCCTGTTTCCCCTATCTTTACTAACACCTGGAATTATTCAACATTCCAAACTCTGTCAATCTGGTTGATATAAAATTATATTTCATTGCTGATTGCTGATTATTTTGACTTTGACATCTTCTTACCCTGGTTAGGTATTTAGACTTTTGATTAGTATATGGCCTATTTTTAATCTTCATCCCTTTTCTTGTTTCCATTTTTAAATTAGCTTATGTGCAAGAGTTTCTTTTCAGCTTTAAACACTGAAAGTGTGTTCCTTCGTGTCATCATTCATTTGCTAATTTTACCTAAGATATACTTTATTGAAAATAAATCTGTAAATTTCTTATAATCAAATGTATTAACTTACCTTACCACTTGTATTCTGAGGTATAGTTTAAGATGTTCTTCTATACCTCATGGTCACAAAAATTTTTGTGCACATCATCTACCTGTTTTGTTTTGCCTTTTACATTTGGTTCTTTAATGAATATTGATTTCATATTTCAAAGTAACATAACATAGGAATTTAACTTAATTTTTCACCAATTAACTGTATCTTTTCATTCTTGTCTACTGATGTATTCTTATCTTATTCATGTAAAATGCCAATCTTTTCTTTAAAAATTTTCTGTTTTTAAATAGGTCTGTTTTTAAGCTCTATATTTTGTCACACTTGATTTTTATTTTTTCATATTCTGGTACTAGTAACACACTTTTAAATATTTTCTTTTACAATATGATTTCATACACACTTTGCTACATTTTCTTTCTCAAATTGATTTGACTCATAGATAATATATATTCTATAAACATTTTATAATTTATTTATTGAATTTCTCAAATATTTCTTTGATTTTTATTGAAATATGTATTCTTGGCAGGTTTGGATGTAAAAACATGACATAACTTACCTTCTGTATTTTTGCTTATTTTTGAAAGCTTGTTTTGTTGTTTTCTGAGAGAACTATATTAAAATCTGTAGTGATAATAGTTGATTTATTTATTTTTCTCCTTAGTTTTATCAGATGATACTTCCTTGTGGTGCACATGTTGATTATTGTTTTATCTTCCTGATGTATTTTTACTGCCTAATAGATAACTTCCTTATTTGTCTTTTATGGTATATTTTTAAAATATATTTTCTTTAAAATAAAATTTGATATAATTGATGTATTTTGACATTTATTTAGATTACAATAAAATTTCTTGTTCAAATCATGCCATCTATCAAAAAAATATTTGGCTAATTAAAATTTAGAAAAATACATTTCTTTAATGAAACATTGATTTACTTTATATGAAGAAAATTTTATCTTTTAGTAGTTATACATATTTTTTAAACATATTTTACTTTACCATCTGAAGGACAGACAACTTTTTAATTCATTATTTCATAAATATTCATAGCAATTTTCTTATATTTTAGATTATTTGATTTATAAATATGTATTTTTTATAATCAGGAAGATGTATCTTTCTGTATTTTGAGGATCTAAATTTAGTTATACTTGCAGAACCAATTAGTAAAAAATAATTCACTTTAATGTTAATTTGTGATTTATCCACTTTTTGGATAATAATTGTTTAGAGAAAATAGTTATTTTATTTCTACACTATTTCCTGAAGGAGTTACTTTTCACCTCTTTTGATAATAAAACACTAAGTATGGCAGTCTTTTCAATGATTTAATATCGCATTACTCTTCTATTTTAGACTTTTATCTTAAATCTCATACAGTTATTCTTCTAGGTACATATATAATATATATGATATATATTATAAAATAGACATGGACCATATTCTTTTACTTAAAGAAATGATTTCCATGCTCTCTTCTATCATATTATTAGAGTATACATATTCATCCATTCTATTATTGTTTTCAATAATAGTAAAAAATGATTTTGAAATTTCTTAAGTTTAACTCTTTAAATAATGCTTCTTTTCCACAAAATTGTCATACAACTACCTCCTTAATGAAAGTAATAAAAAGTAATTATTACCAAATTGCCATTTTTCTGTGTTTCTGGCCTGTCTATTTCTATCCTACACATATTTCTATTTCTTGCATATCCTGGGAAAAAATTTATGTATAATATTAACTCTTTTCAGACCAGTTTAGGGAAATATTTTATTTAACTTTTGCCCTGCTTCTTGATATGATCATTGAATTTTAATAGTTTTTTCCTTTGGGGAATTTAAATAATGGCTGCAACTCTGAAATTATATCAAATGACTGGTAATAATGGAAATTTTTCTTGATGGAACCCAGTAAAAATTAGTAAATAATGCCTATAAACTATTGCATGCTATTTGAATAAAGGTCAAGAAACACATTGCCATTTTTAGGTATATTGTGGTTAATATGATAAATGTATAACCTTTTTAATCCAAGATAAAATTAGATTTTAATATATATGTAAATTATTTAGTTATTTGTTAAAATATCTAGAATTTTTTTTCTATACTTAAATTGCAATTTAAAGTGTTGATATACAATGGCAGTGTAGGAAATAAAATTAATTGAATTTGAATCAGTGAGACTAACTTATTCAAGTTTTATTCTCTGACTTACTTGCTATATATTTATTTATTTATTTATTTATTTATTTATTTATTTTGCTTTTTGGTATGTGGGTAGCTCCCTGACTGGGAATCGAACCCAGGCCGCAGCACTGACAATGCCAATGCCGAAGCCTTAAGCCACTACACCATCAGGGAACTCCCTTGCTATATATTTAGACCAATCATAATTTATTACTATGTATTATTCAACAATAATCATCAAATGCATGGTTAGTCAGTTAAATTTCCAACATTATCCTATGCAAATAACCCCAGAGAGTAATTTCTACTGTTAACACAATGTAAAAATCTCATATACTTATAATTCTTCAAAAAATTTAAATTAAAGAAATGAACTTTTTTTAAATATATGAGGCAAAGTATATGTAAGGTAGCTGAGAATGAAGTTCTTTTTTTTTTTTTTTTTTTTTTTTTTTTTTTTTTTTTTGCTTTTTGGTACGTGGGTAGCTCCCTGACTGGGAATCGAACCCAGGCCACAGCGCTGACAGCGTCAATGCTGAAGCCTTAAGCCACTACACCATCAGGGAACTCCCTACTTCTTTTCTAATAAATCATGTACCATTTGTCCAAACTAAAAAATAAGCCTCATTTCCTCACATTTTTGGCTTTAACACAAACAATTTTGATGATGCCTTAATTGTATTTTATCCTGGCTTATTATTTTTGTAATAGAAAAACAAAATCATCTAGTATTGCCTATTTAATCAGTTGTACTATGACATATATTTTATGCTACTTTGCATTTTCATCTTCTTCTTCATCCATGTATACAAATGAAGAGGTAGTACTTTTAGAAGTGTGATCATTGAGAAAATACCAACCTATAGAGTAATTATTGAACATGCTCATTAAAGTTTCAGTTATTATGGCTTGAGCTGGAATTCAAGATCTCTGTTTCTCCTTTCTAAGTATTCCTTTTCTTTGGCTAAATAGAAAGTCCATTTTATAGTTATATGATGAATCCAATTTTATATCTGAATATCATTCTAAATATAACACATCTGGATGAATTATGTAATTCTTAATTTTAATGAGAAAGAAATCCTATATCTTGAATAATAATTTCTGTAAAAATCATATCACTATGGACATGGTAGATTGAAATATGTCTGTTTATTAGACAGCTAGTTGTTACAGCAGTATAGTTTAGAAGTAAAGGGTCAATTTATTTTATTTGAAAACTATACACTTATGGTCTGTCTTTCATAGTATAAGGGGTATTATGACAAGAGCTTTCACCTGAACTAGTGCTTTAGCATCATCTAATTTTTCATTTCCATAATATTTATTTATGAACTTTCCTGTTTCAAGCATATGCAAACTTTAGGCACTTGATGAAGAAGGGTCCACCCAGGTATTTGAAAAACAAGAGTCATGCTATCTTGTAATTGTATAGTCTAGGTCCAGTCCATGGATTTTCCCTCTCATTCTGACCACTGGAATCAGGGCCAGAAATATTCTGAGACCAAAATTGAGGAAGTTAAACAAAACTTGGAGTTTTAAAAATTTACTCCAATGATATAAAATGTATTTTAAAAAGAAAGCTAGGTTGTGATGTTATTGTGTTATCTAAGGACATACAAAACTCTTGAATAATATCTTTTTTTTCCAAAAATAATTTGAATAACCATAGGATCTCTCAGACACATTCAGTAAGAGACACAAGTGGACACGGAGTTGGCCTTTTTATAGCTAAAGAGGCTAATTGCAGCAGTATGATTAAGTGGCAGTATCTGATATTGTAACAGACAAATGATATTGGAGATAAAGAGTGAACTGACATAGGTTATTCCCATTTGGAAACTTCATGGTAAATTGGAACGTTTAGGATGAATTCGAAACTTAAGAACTGATTTATTGCATTTAGACATTGGCAAGAAATTTACTCTTAAATTTTTTTAGTTCCTTAATTTGGTATTCTCTTTTTTGGCTCAATATAGTGGCATTATTAACTGCATGTTTAGCCCAACTTCAGAGTTTATTTTGTTTTCTTTTGTTTTGTATGGCCATCATGGCTGCAGTGTGAATTTTCTGGTGCTACATTAATTTATTTCATAATTTTGTTAACACATTTGTGAGTGTGTTGTACACTGTGAATTTGGTTGGTGGTATTTTACTCAATATAGAAAACAAACATGACAAGACAAAATTGCTATCCAATACTAAATACTGAGGCAAAGATTAAATAATAGGCTCATAAAAGTCACTTTAATTATGCAAATGCCTATCAAGTTTTTCTTCAGTAAACTTACCTCCATTAAAAGTTGTTCAGAGAGTAAGACAGAAAATTTTAGGAGGAAATTAAAACACCCATTTACAAGAACTAATTGAAAAGCATATAATTCAAGATTGCTAGATTATCCTAATTTTGCAAGTTGACAACAGCTGTATTTTATTCAGCCATATAAAAGATTGAAATCTTGCCATCTGCAATATCATGGATGGACCTAGAGGATGTTGTGCTTAGTGGAGTAAATCAGACAGAGAAAGATGAATGTCTTTCTTAGGAAAAAATTTATAGAAAACATTTTCGTAGGAAATAAAGTATTTTCCTATGGTGTTTTCATTTCTCTGTCAGTGTTAATGAGTTTATTTATTGCAATCAGGGGGAATGAGGATCTCATATTTAAGGAGTTAAAATGTAGTAAAAAGTACAGATATTTAGAAGAATCAAATTGGAAGGATTGACATATCATCAATTCATCAACTTTAAAATATGGAAACTCTCATGTCAGGGGAAAGTAAATGGGATACTTATTATGTTTAAAGGAGAAACACTGGGAGCACTCTGTCCTAACACTGTCTGATCCCTCAGTAAGTAGTATGACTTATATGTTAATACTGATTTATAGACATATAAATGTGTGGCTCTCACTCTGCCTGACAGTGTTTTTATATTGGGAGATAATCTTATTTGATCTCTGCCCTCTTTTATTCCAAATATCTTTATTAAGATAACTGACATTTAAAAAGAACACATTTAAATATTCAAATTAATAAATTTTGCATTTTAAAATATTATTTTTATTTTTCAATTATAGTTGACAACAATATTTTATTATTTCAGGTGTATAACACAATGATTAGATATTTATATAAATTACAAAGAGATCACCCTGATAAATCTAGTATACATCTGACACCATACATAGTTATTACAATACTACTGACTATATCTCTCATGTTTTTTTGTAACTATCAATTTGTTCCTCTTAATTTCTTCCCCCACTTTACCCACTCAATCCCACCCAGAAACCTTGAAAATGCTTTCTATGTCCGTGAGCTTGTTTCTATTTTGTTTGCTCATTTATGTTATCTAGATACCATATATAAATAAAATCATATGACATTCATCTTTCTCTGTCTGACTGACTTATTCCACTAAGCACAATACCAGCTAGGTCTTTCCAAAAAGAAAAGAAGATTCTATTCTTTTTATGGCTGAGTAATATTTCATTGTACAAACAAGAACTGTTCAGAAAGTACCAACCATGAAATATGAAAAATAAAGGTGTTTATGGCTAGATTTTTTCTGGACAGCTCTCGTACCACTTATTATTTACCATTCATCAACAGATGAACACAAAGGGTTGCGTCCATATCTTGCTTATTGGAAATAATGCTGGAATGACCATACTGGTGCACATATCCCTTTGAAGTGTTGGGTTTCTTCAAATACTATAAATACCCAGAAGTGGGATTGCTGTATCCTTCTTTGTATCTTGTGATATAGCCTTTGTTTTAAATTTTACTTTATCTGTTATAAGCGTTGCACAGATTTTTTATTGTTTTTTTTATTTTTGTGAAATATATTTTTTCATCCCTTTAATTTCAGTCTGTGTATATCTTTCAATCTGAAGTGAGTGTCTTGTAGGCAGCATATGTAAAGGTTTTGTTTTCTTATCCATTGTCTTTTGATTGCAGCATTTAGTTTATTTACATTTAAAGTAATTATTGATAGATATGTAATTACTACCATTTTATTATTCATATTTTTTCTTATTTTCTCCTTATAAAGAGTCCCTTTAATTTTTCTTGTAATATTGATTTGGTAAAGATGAACTTTTTCAGCTTTTTCTTGTCTGGAGCTCTCTATCTACTCTTCAAATCCAAATTATAGTGTTTCTGAGTATACCTATAGGGTAATCCTGGTTGTAGGTCCTTGCTTTTTATCACTTTAAATATTTTGTGCCAATCTCTTTTTTTTTAAAGTTTCTGTTGAGAAATCAGCTGATAGTTACATGGGAGCTCTCTTGTAATTAACTGCCTGCTTTTCTCTTGCTACCTTTAAGATGTTTTGTTTGTTTTTTGTCTTTAACCTTTGGAATTTTAATTATAATGTTCCTTGGTGTTGACCTGTTTGAATTCATTTTCTTTGGAACTTCTTGCACTTTCTGAGCTTGTATGTCTATTTCCTTCAGCAGGTTAGAGACATTTTTTATCATTATTTCTTCAAATAGGTTTTAATTACTTTCTGCATGTCTTTTACTTCTGGTACTTCAATGATACAAATGTTGGTAAACTTGATGTTGTACCCGAAGCCCCTTAAATCATCTCTATATTTTTAGACTATTTTTTCTTTTTGCTGTTCTGATTCAATATTTTCTGTTACTTTCTCTTCCAAATCGCTGATTTGATCCTTTGTTTCATCTAATCTGCTGTTGAGTCCCTCTAATGTATTCATTTCTGTTATTGCATTTTTTTATTTCTGACTTGTTAATTTTTATATTTTCTATCTCTATTTTTACATTTCCTATCTCTTAGTTGATGTTCTGACTGAAATCATTGAACATACTTATAACCAGTGTTTGGAACTCAGCATTTGGTAGATTGCTTGTGTCCATTTAGTTTAGTTCTTTTTCTGGAATTTGTTCTGTTTTTTCATTTGGGACATGTTTCTTTGAGTGTTATGTTCTTAGATTCCACATGTAAGTACTATCACATGGTTGCTTCTTGATTTTTGTCTGTGGTTACAGGTCTGCTTCAATATTAATATATTTTGGCCACCAATAGTAATTGTAATTATTTGTCAGGGTAAGAAAGTTCACTTTCCTAATACTCATATATATGAATTCTCTAGCATATGTACTAATCTGATTAGTCAGAATCTTTAATTTTTCCTAATGACTTCATCATCACTGTTGTAGCATGTCAGTACTGCATTTCTTTTTACTACTGAATAATATTTTATTATATGGATATATTACATTTGGTTTATTCATCAGTTGAAAATAAATAAATAATGAAAACTTTAAAGAAAAGATAGATTCTGAAACAACTACAATTAAGTAAAGGAGAAATAAATATTTAAATATTTTGATCACTATTAAGTTTAAAAAAACTAAATGCCTACAATTACTATATAATAAAATAAGTTATAGAAACAATCATAATAAATTATACTGAGAATTATCTGCATCATTGAATATTTGAGTGTATTAAATTGGTAGCTCCATCTTTGTTTATCAATTTTTTGACAATAAGTATGTATAACTTATTCATTAAAAATGCGTTATTTCAAAAGTAGAAGCCGAATTCAAAATTGTTGAAATATTATAAAAGGAAAATATAGAAATGAAGTATATTTTCCTCAAAAATACTACATTGAATACAAAGAAGTTCAGATTCAATTTATTTCAAACACCATATTATCTGAATAGTTACTGTGGAAATAAGTAAAGCATTAAGATAAACTTATTATTAAAGATCTAAACTTTATCCAATTTATTTTCCTATTTTATAAGCACACTATAGCTATAATTTTTGAGCACAATGTATATTGATTTTCATATAATATTTCATTGGTTTACTTTCTTGCCAACTAAAAGGTTGCTATGAGTTACCATTTATAACAATGTTGTCACAAACCTTATTTTATTTTTAGTTTATATAGCATAGTAATTTTTTCTATTTATCTACCTTGTAAATTTCAAATGTTTTTTTATTTTATTACATTTAATTTTTTCACTAAAGCACATTTGGTGCTTTCAATACCATATTTGCTTAGTCAATTTGATACAAAACAGCATATTCATATCAATTTTATTCTGTATGAAAATGTTGGCCGAATAAGAATATTTAGGGTAGGAATAATCAATCACAAAAACTATTGCATATTTCACATTAGAAATAGAAATTCAGGAAAAAAGATGAAGACTATAAATAAATTAAATTTAAGATGGCAATATGCAAATAAATACTTGACAAAGTTATTATTTAAGTAGAGCTGTTTTTAAATAAATGGAGTAATTCTGGCCAAAATCCTTACGTAAGACTTAAGTCAATATCAATGCAATTAATATACAGACTGTGATGATGGAGAGCAGACTGCTCACTCTCTTTTAGGTGCCTTGAAAGTTAGAGATTCTGCAAAATTGTATATATTATTACACCTGTCCTGAAAGATTCTGTCTGTAAGGGATATAGAGGATATTGCAAACCCAGTCACTGAACCAATAAGCAGTTAAGAATGACTGGTTTTGGGAGTTTCTCTGAATTCTTATTTCACTTCAGCTAGACAGAATTGTGTAATTCATAGTGCCAAAGAGTAAATTCATTGTTTTCCCAAATCTTTATTCCTGAATGAAAGGATGAAAAAGCCCTTGCCTAACCTCAGTGAGAAGTGGGCCTTAATCAAGCACAACCTAGATTAAATTAACTTCAGCCACCACTCGTCATTGCTCAATGTAAAGACTGACAGATTTATACTGGAGGGGTGCTATTTCTTTCCCAGAATAAATTTATCTTGATTTTAAGAGTGTCTATGACATAATACTTAAAAATATTTTACCTGCTATAACCATGTTTGTAACATAGATGGCTAGTTTACAATGTGGACTCGGTGCTTTCTAGAATTAGAAATTATCAACTTACTGATACTTTTGAGTTAGAAATCATTTTAAAAATTATACAATAACATCTCTAATATTTCTTCCAGGTATAAAATTATATGTGTATGTTTAGCAATGATTAAATAATTAAAATTCTTCTTGTATTTGTGTAGAACACCTATTTTTCTACTGATACTTTTTACAAGAAGACAATTGAATTTGACAATGAACTATCTCTAAAAATCATGAGTTTGCTATTACTAACAGCATAGCATTGCTTTTGAAGTTCTTAATTATAAAATACAAAATTTTTCTCCCATACACACACACAAACATGTTCAGATTTCAGCCAGTGTCTCTCACCATCTAAAGATACAGTATTTCTATAATAGCTGTTAAAACCTCTATTCTTTGAACTACACAAGTCAAAACTGTCTTCAAATGTCTTCAAATTCACTTGAAAATGTCATAATAATAGTTTCCTATGTATATTGGGTCCTGATTTGGAACATGATTTATCTTCTATAAAATACATCAGGCCAGTTTCCACACAAAAAGTGAATGAAAAATATAAGAATTAATTTATTGAAAATTAGGAACATTTATGAAAGGTTTATACTGACACAAAATGAGCCTCTTCAAATGTGATCTAAAAATTTATTCCATCCTATGTCATATTCCTGACTTCTCACATCTCTTCTCTTGTCAGGATCAACCTTCAAATTGTCTTATTCATCAGTCATAGTGAATTTCTCTGAATCTTACTGGTTCCATGTTGTCCTAATTTCACTTTTTTATTTCAGGAACTTTCTAAAAACATTTTTTCAAAATATAATAATTATCACTCTGGTTCTTTTCATATTAATATTTTACTCATGTATGTAGGATAAATAAAAAATAAATACCCATTACAATAACTTCTTTTTAAGATTCTACACATTCTTATCTATTGAGGTGATTTTTACCTTCTCCGTGTAGTCTTCCTGAGAATCTCAGTTGAGTAAATACCTATTTTAACATTTTTTTTTTATGTGAATAGGCACTACACCACTAGGAAACTTCCCTGAATCTCAGTTGAAAATGCTGTTTTCTTACGTTTTTACTATAACAAATCTTTGTATCATCAAATGTCTGTAGATTTTATTAAGGTATTTATATTTACTTTTCCTCACAATGTCATGAATCCCATGAAGATTAATGCACAATTCCTGCCTACCCTTTAACCTCCATCATCCATTTTAATTATTTAAAGTACACGAACATATTCTGAGAAAATAAATTCTATATCAGTGTTTAAACTTTAGGAAAACAGGTGACTATTTTGAAAAGAAAAGTTGGAAGTCATGAAAAGCAAAGGTATTTTCTTTAGTGTAACCTTGGCAAGTTAAAGAATATGGTGAAATACACTAAAGTTTGCAAATTTAATTCTTCCTATAAGAGAAAAAGTAGAAAACATTTTTCATTAAATTTTGATGTTTTCTGAATTAAAATTATCAGCATTTATATCAGTGAAAGGTTTCAGAAACTACTTATAGGGACCCAGGATTATCTTGAATCCTTATTGTGATGAATTAAATGAACTAAAAAATCAACTTCTAGGATACGTTTCAACGTGAAACACTCTTGTTATTTAGCAACTCTCAAGTCAGGAAGAGATTAAAGAAGTATTACTAGCCATTCATTATTTTGTATACACTTTTACATCATTGCTTATATGAGTTTCTTTAATAATAACATATAGTTCCAAAAAACATATAATGGGCATTGGTGTTAGATGATTCCCAAAAACTGCAAAACATACAATTCAATAGATGTAGCTACTGAAATTAAAAATCAAATAGAAAAAGCAAGAAAAAAGTAAAAGAGAAATGGTAGTTGAAATTATTTAAAAATATAAAGAACGTTAAGTATCTTGTACAGCTCATATGATTAAACTAGGATTTCTTTAAGGAATTACGTTTTCTCATCATTATATTGTATAGCACATACCTTTCTAATTTTGTTTATAAAAATTTATATTAAAGTGCTTATTCCAAATAACTGATATTTCTGCTGCATTGATCTTTGCATGAAGAAAAAAACAAAAACCACTGTTTATTTGTAAAAATGTGTTTCAAGGACCATCGATTCCCTTTACACACCTCATAAATGTCAAATTTTCAGGTTCTATGAGAGGAGATATTTTTACGAAGTGCCAGTCTCCTTCTCTCCAGGGAATCACTGATGCCTTTACACCACATGAGTCACCCATTTACAATGTACCTTACTGCTGCTTAAGACAGCTGGCCCCCTGCTGTGTTTCCACATTCCATCTCTGTGTCATGTTGTGTGAAGCTGTGCCTCAGTGAACACTTCCAGCGTTTCTCCTGCAAGCTGTGGGCTGGTGGTTTGCCCTCCTCGCCTCACCATATCACAGCTGTCACCCTGCTGTCATCTGTCTTCTGTGGATATCTTCCCCTGTAGTGCTGTGTTACAACGTGCCTCACCTCATTGAGGAGGATTTGGCTGGGATCCAGAAACTTGAATTTGGCAATCTTTGTGAATGAAAATTTTTGCCAATATGCTTACTCATTGTAAGTGCATTGAAGGCAGGACAGACGTAATTTGTATGCATGCCTACATAAACGACTGCAAAATATTTAGTAAATTTTTTATTAATTTCAATGTTAAGTTACCCTGAGTAGAAAAATGATAAAGGAGTCTGCATTAATTACAGTTCTTCAGAGAAATAACGGCAATAGTATATACTGGATAATAGTGATATACGAGTGCTGTACAGAAAGCATTCAACCATGTAATAAGAAAAATAAGGGCATATACTACTGGATTATTTTTCCTGACAGCCCTCGTATATCCATATATATGCATATAATTTATGGCAAGAAATTGGCTCACATGATGATGGAGGCTAGCAAGTCCAAATATTTAGTGCAGGCCTACAGGTTTGAGACCCAGGAAAACAGATGGTAAAGGTGAAGTCTAAAGGTAGTTTGCTGAAGAATTCTTTCTTGCCCAAGAAGTCTGGTCTTTTGGTTTTAGTCACACTTTCATGTGAATGAATGCTGGAAGCAGTCTACTCTATTCAGAGTTCACCAGGTTTAATGTTAATCTTATCCCAAAATACCGAGTTGACGTGTGATACTAACCATTACAAATTCTGTACCGTAGGCCATTCCACAGTATATTAATTTAGTTTTAAGTACATTCTTTCAGTTCAAATAAAGCATTTCTTTTCACTATTCAATCTAATTAGCTGTGTGCAGCTTAATGATTTATATTCTTTCTCTTCTGCAATTACTATTAAAAAAACTGATCTGAGGCTTTAATTTAAGCAATACTATATTGTCAACATTTATTAATGACATAAGTAATTGTGAGGGTAACAAATATGGTGTTAAGATGTTATTTATAAACTAATATTTCTTTTTCTAATTTGTTTTTAACTGAAGAACCACACAATCAATAAATTTTATTAAGCTTAATATATATCTAAACAAAATTTTGAGATGGTGTTAGAGTTGTGATCAAAGAAAATAAAATAAATTCATATTATCAGGTTTCCATCCAATTTAGGTTTACTAAAATACATGTAATATTAAGAAAGTTGCCTCAGAAATCAAAACTAAAAATTTGCAAAGTGAAACAGAGTTCAGTTGAAGTGGAATGAATTAATTACATTGTGGTTTGTGGCAAGAACTTTGCAATCTTGGGGAAGTTGTGTCCTAAGAATGAAATAAATTTTGGTGAACAAAGGGACACAAAGAGATAAAATAATAAAGCAAACCTAAAAATGGATAGACATAAAGATCTTGTGCCTTTACATACTCAAAAATGTTTCTCAAGCTCTTAAAATGTAAAATAAATTTTTGGAGAGAAAGAAGAAAACACTAGTAATCATAATGGAAAGTGAGTCACTATCAAATAGTAATATGAAATGGGAATATAAAGAAAATACTTTGAGGGCAAAAAAAGATGACTTAGGAAAGGCAGTACATCTTTGACATATGAATATGTAATTTTAAGTTTGTTATGCACTGATTTGGTGTAGGAAGTCCCATGTAAAGTGTTTATTTCTTTGAATATACATTTATAGTCAAGTGGGACGGTCTTCCTAAATAACAATGCATTTAATTAGAGATTACATGTGGTCACTCACACACACTCACAAGCCTTATGTTAGATTTCAAGCAATAAATCCTGCATTTATGAAAGGCAGTTTTACCATATGTACTTGATTTGACTTGTGGGGATAAAAAACTGAACTAATAAAAGCATTGCTGGTTGCTGTATAGATGTTCCAGGGGACAGATGGAACCTTAAGCGCTCCTGGAGATAAGAAAGGAGGCACAGAAATCTGCATGACATACTGAAAAGTTGGTTGTGCTGGAGGGACAAGTGTCTTACATTTAGTACAATTTTCTCTGATTTTCTAGTTTTGTTACTAATTTGGTACTGAATTATAAATTGTTCTTCCTCTCCCACATAGCAATGTGTGTGGATTTTGTGCCTCCAAACAATCAGGATGTTCTAAGGAAATTTGCAAGTGGAAGTGATAATTCATTCATTCGACATATTATTTACAGATCTGTCAGAAGATCTGCTCAAAGCACAGGATGTCAAGATCGTAATTCTTCACAGATCTTGTAAGGCTTACAAAGAGGCTTAAGGTAAACCATCTTATTAATTAGCAAGGACAGTGTTGGAACACATTAACCCTAAAAAAGAACAACAAAAATAAGAAAACGCACAGTAACACACCAAAGTTCTGAACTTGGCCAGCAAAGGAACGGTTGGAAACCATCTACTTTGTTTCTTTATATTCAATAAGCACTTACCAAAAGATAAGAATTTTCTAATTAAAACACAAGAGAGAACTGGATTTTGCAATACCATTATGTAGCACTTTGTAAATTAGAATCTCTAATTCTTTGATCACTTTTCTGTTTAAATCACTCTTACACTGCTTAATAATACCACATTCTATTATTTTTGAATATACAAAATACTGAAAGTGTATGATTTGACGTTGTAAAAGTACACTGATTATTTTATTTTATAATTAAATCTGTTTATCTTTGCATTATTTATCTGAAGTAGTACACAAAAAATGCAAAAATTTCACTCATAAATTCTATAAATTTATGTTTCAAAAGATATTTATATTTTTTCTTCATATTTACTTCAACAAAATTGAATCATACTGAAATGCTGTAATTATTTTTCAGTTAAATATGTACGAGGGCTGTCTGGAAAATATCCAGCTATGTAATATAAAAAATAGAGGCATTTATGGCTGGTTTTTTTGGGGACAGCCCTCTGTTACTTAATTTAATTTACACAATGTATTTCTGTACATTTTTGTTTACTAAAGTGTTTTTGATATTTCCCATTAATCTGCTGAATAGATAACCTTAACAAATAAGGTGGGTGAAAAAAATGTCTAAGTGTCTGATTAACAACTCACGCAGTGTGCATTATATAATGTGATTTCATAGTTTTGTTTTATGTTATTTTTATATTTCATTTTTATGCACATTTTATATTTGAAAGGGTATTTGGGAACTTTCAATTGCATTCTGTATTTATTTTTATTCTATCATTTGGAATGTGGCTAAATTTGTGTACCTTAAGGACTAAACCATTTTATTTTCTTTGATCTGTCAAATAATAATGCTACTTTTATGACTTACTGATAACTATAAATAATATATTCAATTACTGCATTTTTCTTTTCTTCCTCTAGAAAGGTTTAGTTGAAATTACACTAGGTTTTTACTAACCTATGAAAGTGTATGTAGCTATTATTGAAAAAAATGTATTACATTAATGTTTCAACCTAATATTGAAGCTATGAAAATAATTAATATGTAACATTTTAATGAACATGTATGGTAGATTTTAGAAGTTACATAATGTTAACCGAAGAGGAATATTTGATATATTTAGATGTTAAAATTTTTTCAAATATATATTTCTTTAAGTCTCATTGTAAGACTGTTGCTAATTTGATTACTTACATTCATTTCATTAATTACTGTTAATAAGTAACATGCTAATTTTCCTGATTTTTGTATAGGGTAGAGAAGATCTGAAGAAACAATAATGACCACTCCTCATCACTATTAAGAAACGTAAAAGTCAAAGAGTATGAGAAAATTCACATTATGAAATTTTTATAGAGTAAATTAATGAGTGAAAATAATCTTTAAATAACATATCATGGTACCATACTGACTTCTGGATTCAGGTGCAGAATGGGGACCCCCTGCTTCTCCCCATTAGTGCACCAAATTAGCCATCAACTAGTTCATTGTGAAATCAAATGCTGTCCCCAAACAAAGTATGCCAGCATCCAAAGTCAGGGTTGCTGAGTGCCTGACGATGCCAAAACAACGACAGGCTGCCAAAGCTCTCCTTTGTCTAACTTTAACACTAAAGCCAAGAGACATTTGGTATGCAAAACAGAACTAGTCGAACACGGGTGATTGAAAGATTTATATTAGGTTGTTTTTTTGTAGTCCACTTTTCTTACAATCACATCCTTATAGTTACCCTGGCTGTGTAAATGGTCTGTTTGGATCTACATGATTGTTATAGAAAAAGGTGTGAAGATCCACTAAAACATCCAGCTATATCTTTATACTTGTTCTATGTTCATCAGTCCTGCAGTGTTTTTTTGGATTTGTGCACATACGGTCTTATTTAACCCAATTGCTATAACCCGCTGGCATCCCATTTTGTAATTAAGTATCTAACACTTTCCCAAAATTATATTTATGTTCCCAGTGAAAATTTACCCAAAGACATTTTCTTAGCTATGGCTACACACAATAACACACTCCTCATGTACAAGGCCTTGCTGTTAGTTATCACTGCTGGCTTCCTGAAAATAAACAAGTTGACCGATGACTTCAGAAAAGCAAAAAATGAAGGTTATTCACTTCCAAACATGTCTGACACGCCCATAATGTTTGATCACTGAACAATCTAGTCCCTCAATTCTTCCCTGTCTTATTTAGAGCTGTTTCCCCAAACTTGTTTCCTCCTTCCTATTGTTGTTCCACTTTGAGTTCCACACTTAGCCAATATAATAAAAATATTTAGACTCTCATATTTATACACACACACACACACACACACCACACACACACACACACACACACACACACACACACATATATGTAAATAGCACAGATTTCAGTCTTTTACTTGTATATCTAACTTTCTGCTGTCATTTCTATCTGGAATATTTTTTAAAGTTCTGATTAAAATGGCAACTACAGAGGGTTTTATTCTAGTAATGGCATTACTATGTACCTTATTTCACATGTTATCATTTATCTCTGTCTCCTTTCTCCTCCTGCGAAACTTTGCATGTGTTCTGACTCCCAGCATTTCTTGCATTCTAATTGCGTTCTTTTTATTCAGTATTGCCCCATGAAAGATATATGGGACACTCCCTTGTCACTTCCTTATAACTAGCCATCAACTACAGGATGAAGGTAAATCTCTAGGAAGTCTTTGAGGACTCTGATGATTTGGGCCCTGCTCGTATTGCAAAACTCATCTTTTATCTTCCCCTACCTGACACTTTATGATCCAGCACACTAATTTCTTGCAGTCCAAAAAAACTATATTCTTATGTGTAACATTCATTCACTTATTTATTGGGTGAGAAAATACTAATGAGCTCTTACAGAGAGGCTCACCAGGCTTTGGTTTACTCTATTTCTTTTTCCCAGAGAGGCTTCTCTCCACTCCAGCTAGCATATTTCTATTATTTAATTTTATTTCAGGTGTTGTGATGGCTAATTTTATGTCAATTTTAATGGTCCAAGGGGTGCCCAATTTAAACCTTATTTCTGGATATGTCTGTGAGGGTGTCTCCATAATGAGATTAGCATTGAATCAGTGGGCTCAGGAAAGTAGCTGCTCTACTCAGACAATGAGAGTAGGCATCATCCAGTTTACTGAGGGCCTAGACAGAACAAAAAGGTGCGGGAAGGAGAAATTTGCCCCCTCTTGCTTCTGTCTTCCTACTTGAGTTGGAGCATTGGTCTTCTGTTCTTGGACTAGGATTCACACTTTTGGTTGCCCTTGACCTCAAGCCTTCAGACTTGGACTGGAATGAGGCCAATGGTTTTCCTGGGTATCCAACTTGAAGACAGCGTATCATGTACTTCACAGCAACCTAATTGCATGAGCCAATTTCTCATAATAAATCTCTTCATGTAAACAGGGATGACAAAAAATATATACACATTTTAAGAAAGGAAAAAGCTCTTAAAATTGTAATACTCAATTTATACTGATAACAAAAGATGAATACAAGTCATATTTGACTTTTGCAATTACAAGAGGTGCTCAGAGTGGTTACCATCAGTGTCCAAATACTTGTGATTATGACTAACTCCTGCTTGACTAACATTGACCAAAGTGTCCACTTGTATTACTGCATATGCTGTTTCAATTTCTTCCCAAAGTACTGGCAGTGTAGCTGGTTTTCTACACCACATCCTTTAAGGTCCCTCATAGGTAGAAGTCAAGGGGTGTTAAGTCAAAGAACATGGGGGAAACTCAGACAATGTTCTTGAATTTCAAATACCACTTCCAAATGGTCTGTGCTCCTCAAATGACAACCATTCTTCCACCATTTTCATTTACTGTCCTGGCTGTCCATGGTGACACTAGCATTTATTTGATTGATGCCATCTTTTGAGCGATCATACTACACGTTGCTACTGTAATTCAATTCAATTTTGAAAAGTAATACATAGATAACATCTCTTAAAATGTGTATGCATTTTTGGGGAACCTTGGTGTGTGTGTGTGTGTGTGTGTGTGTGTGTGTGTGTGTATTCTATTGATTCTGTTTCACTTGAGAACTCTGACTAATACAAGTTATCACATTATTCAGAAATGTAGTCTTGACCACCTCACAAGTTTTAAGTTTCTTACACTTTGACTTTCTTACAGATCTACAACTATCTCTAACTCTATAATTCTAACTCTCTGCTCAGTAGGTAATGTGCCTTTCTTGGTTGTCGGAGGAACCAGATATTACAACCACTTATTCTTCACCTTACAAGGTCAATCTCAACATGCTCCACACATGATTAGAAATAGTGATAAAATTCTTTGTTAAGATTCAGTTAACTTTTTGAAAAACTTTTCAAATACATATATTTATGTGTCTAAAAAATAATTCAGTGTACATATCACATACATTTGCAAAATTTAGCATCTAGATTAAAAAAAACTCATGAATTGAAACTTTCTAACTATAAATTGCAAAATAAAATGCTAAACTTTTAAATGAAGCCAACTTGACATTTTAGTCATTGTCAAGCATAAGGTATGGCATAAAAAAAGGAGAAAAATAGGTCTGCATCATTGGGGCTCATTCGCTTCATTAAGAGTAACAGAATTTTTATTTAAAGCTGATGTGAAAAAATAGGTTAAGCATTGAGACATAAATGGATTAGGAATTCATAAAGTGGAAGTGACATTCAGTTTTAGGATTTTTAGAGCACCTGTTCTGCTTTGTGTGAAGGCTTTAATTTGAATTTAGGTACCTCAGATGTATTCAACTTTCAAATTCATGTTTGTAGAGAATATTTTGTTATTATTCTTTTAACATTTTACTATTTCTATCTTATCTTAGGATCTATGTAAAATATTCATGTAAAACAATTTCTACTCCTTGTCTGATCACTTATAAGCTAAAATTACTAATGCTAACATTTCTCATGCTAGCAATGACTACATTATTTGGAGTCATGCCGAATTGGGTTTTACACACAATTTGGGCCTACACAAAAAAAATGGGAAATATGAGATGATAAATATATGAAAAGTATGTAAACACTGTGTATTGTTCCTTTATTTTCTGAAGATAATTAAATATGTAAATCAAACATTATGAGTGCACTGCAGAGTTTTAACCCTTTTGCTGCAAAGTTTGGATACTGAATGAGTATTTCCATCTGCTGCCTGCGGCGTTCGAGTTTAATTCCACAAGATCAAAAAGATTTTTCTCTCACTCCAGAGATTGAGTATATCCTCAGGCACTTGAATCCAACACCACAAATCTCTGAGTGCTGCCATCAATGTGCAAAAACAGGAAACACATATGTTTACATTTGTCACCTGTCTACCTACACAATGTGCCTTCCATGCTCTGGTGCTGTGGGGCTGGTATAGTTATTTTGTGTTTCTTATGACAGATTGGAGTTTCTTTATTATTACATTAGTCTTCTTTGCTGCTTATTAAGTAAGTTTTATTTTATGTGTATTTCATAGCATACTGAAGCAGTGATATGTCCCATTATCGAAAGATCTATGTACAGTTTGATGGCAGTAGTAACAAAGTGTTTCATATACGAAATATTTTTTCCCCAAGTTTAGAAATGAGTGGAGTGAAGACAAAAAGAAAAATTGATTATGAAGAAGTTGCAAGGGCCTTGCAAGAAGATAGTGGAAGTGATTCTGAAGATGATGATGATGCAGAGAATGAAGGAGAGGAGGACATTGATGACATAATATCAGTTGAAGCATCTTCATCTATGAGCAGAGCATCACATTCTTTGGCATCTTGGAGTAAGATTAGAAATGTGAAAGACAATTTTTTACCTGAATTAGGCTCTGTTTCAAACGTTATCAGAAAACACAGTTTTCTTTGTCTTGACAATTTAGAACCATATGGATGTTTTACTAAAATTTTTCCTTCATTTATTTTTGAGTTTGTTACCAATGAAATAAAGAGGTATGCTGAAAGCTTTCTATCTGGGATTGAAAAATTCTCTCCTAGGTCTAGATATAACATTTAGCAAGATATTAATGGTCAAATTATTAAGGCACTTGTAGTTATTGAAATTGGGATGGGGCTGGTGCACAAGCCAACATTAGAGTCATACTTTCAGGATACCTATTGGTTAACTGAAACTCCTGGTTTTAACACTCTTTTTAAAAGGGATGAATAACAACAAATTAGGTGCTTCTTGCATTTTTCCAATAATGATAATGAATCTTCAAAGACTGATTGGCTTTAAAAAGATCAAGCCGATAACAGATTTAGTGAAGGATACATATATTTCCACCTCTAATAGCAATAAGGAATTGTGTGTGGATGAGTTCATGTTGAAATTCAGGGGGCATCTATATCTTCCTAGTAAACCAAGTACAAAGTGGGACATAAAAATTTGATCACTCTGTGATTCATGAACAGAATTTCTGTTGCAGTTTGATGTATATAAAAGCAAGATTCATCTCAAGGTTATAAAGTTGGTTTGGGAGCAAGAGTAGTGTGCATCTTGATGAATGAATTTGAAGGTAAAGCACATGTAGTTTATGCGAACAATTTTTATTGAAGTGTAGAATTTTATGAGAGTCTAAGATGGAAAAAATTGGAGCATGTGGTACAGTGGATGCCAATAGCAGAGAACTATCTTCAGATATGAAGATTTCAAGGCTGAAGCATGGTGACCTCCCAGTGATATGGGAAAATCATAATTAATTACTGCTGCCTTACACTTGCCAGGATTCAGGGAGAGTTAACATGATCTTCACTGTGGGGGATGGTGGTGTCAGTAAAGTGTATTTAAAATCAAAAAAGGGAATGAGAACTGTTGAAACCAAAATTTCAAAGTTGGTACGATTCATTTATGGATTTGATTATTTTGATCAACTCTGTGCCACTTATCCTTTTGATAGGAAGTCTAAGAAGTGGAATCAAACCGTATGGCATTTTCTCATTGAAATGACTCTGATAAATGGCTAGATATGTTATTAATACAACATTCAAACCCTTAACAATAAATTGAGCCAGCAGAAATTCAGGGAAAAAGTATAAGGGGCTTTTAGATGGATTTTCAAGAAAAGATGGAAATAAGAGGGGTTGCAGGATGTCTGTACCAAAAGAAATTAGGCTGACAGGGTGCCATTTCTTAGGCAATTTGAAGATAAGAAAAAGTAGCCTAATTGTTGTATATGCAACATTATCCCCTCACAGTGTGCAAAAAAAAAAAAAAAAAAAAAAAAAAAAAAAGAGAAAGGTGTTTGCAAATGAAAACAAACAATGTATTATTGTGCTGTGTGTCCTGGAAATTCAGAAATGTGTGTGTTTTTTGTTTTAAGAATTATCCAAATTATCACTCAAAAGTAAAATATAAAAAATCTTGTCAGTGTTTCAGAAAGGAAGTTTAGGAAAGCAGATATATATTTTTCTGTATGTTGTGTTTTTCAAGAATGATAACAATAAGAAAATTTTACACTTTTATCATTTATTGTAATAAAATGTACCACCTTAACTATATTTAAAATGCAAATACTGTAATTATTATAAAATCTTTATTCAGCGTGAAACTGTTTCAATGTACCACCTTAACTATATTTAAAATGCAAATACTGTAATTATTATAAAATCGTTATTCAGTGTGAAACTGTTTCACGGACTTTTCTCCATTTACAACGTTCTAAAATATATTTTCCTGTGGCTTGCACTAACAACAAAGATGTTTTGTATGCCATATTGTGTAACATTTTATAAGAAATTTTTATGTCATCAATGCCATTACATTCTAATTTATCTGTACTTAAATCTAATTGCTGCCACTTAGCATGTTCTGAGTATTTTTTGCTAAAATTCAATATGATGGTAAAGTTATTACTGTATAACAAATATTTAAAATAAAAAGAATGTCATTTACATACAAAGCAGCTCAATCTGTCATTATTAAATGCATAAAATAATCAAAATATCATATTTTTATTTTTTGTGGCCTTTTGACAGATTTTGAAAAAAAAACTTGAAGATAATTAACACAGTGAAAGGGTAAAAGATTTATAAAAGTAAAATGCATGTTTTTAAGTATATCATACAATACAAAATTAATAAATGAAGAGGATAGGAGGAAACATTGGGGGTGATGAATATGTTTATGGTATAGACTGTGGTGATGATTTCATGGACGTATACTTATCTGCAAACTCATCAATTTATATATATTAAATATGTACAGCTTATTGTGTGTCAATCATAGCTCAATATTTTAAAATTTAAAATGTATGACCATAGCATGAAAAATGGTAGATAAAAAATTATAATGTTAAGGTTCTTACAACAAATATGACATAAAATATTATTTTAAGATAGACTTTAATAAATTAATGGTTATTGTAAACATTAAAGGGATTACTAAAAATTTAAAACCAAAATACACATTTACTAAGTCAATATGGGAAATACTAAATATATCAATGTACTAAAAACTGTGCCTGAAAAGAGAAAAAAGTCAATAATAGATGAAACAGATAGAAAAAAATAACAATTAAATATAACCATATCAATAATTACAGAAAATGTTATCAAAAAACCCACCACCATTAAGAGAGAAAAATTTCAGACTGTACTTTTTAAGCAAGACTAGATATACTATTTGCAATAGTGACAGATAAAACACAAGAAAAACAGTGGCTATTGTAGTATGTGACTATGAAGAATTTAACCCATGTACATCAAAAAGGGCTTTATCATTAGTCATTAAGGAAAGACAAATGAAAACCACAATGATATACCATAATTCTACACATTGGCCACAATAGTAAATTTTTAAAAAATATGACAACAAAAAGTGTCAGTAAGAATACAGAGGAAATGAAAATATTAATTGCTGAGAGATATCTTTAGATATCATACTGGCATTTTTTTTCTCATAAAGTTACACCCACAATATAATGAAGAAATGCCACGTCAAGGTATTTCCCAAGATAAATTAAACCATGAGCATGTGTGCATATGCACACACATGCACACATACACATAAGTTTTCAAAACTGGTCTATTGAGTGCTCTAGGAACCCATCTGCATCAGTGTATGATCTGGTGTTGTAAGAGTCCGTGTTAGCTTCAGTGAAATTTTTTGGAGACTCTTTCAACATGTTTACCCATTTCTTGATGGGTGATTTTCTCAAACAATATGTGGCATGACAACATACCTGCCCACACTGTGTTTAGTGTTCAGCAATTTTTTACCAAAAATGGCATGATCCCATTTCCCAATCTTCCTATTCATCTGATCTCACCCCAGGCAATTTTTTTTTTAATTTCCCCAGGTGAAAAAGTCCTTAAAGGAAAATTTTCTGATGTGAAAGTGGTGAAATAAAAAATGGTGGAAGCACTAAAAGGCATTAAACTTTATGAATTCAAAACTGTTTTGAGCAGTGGAAAACCATCTCAATAGATGTAGTGCATCAAATGGAGAATACTCTGAAGATGTCTGAAGTTTAAACAATGTAAGTATCAATACACAATTTTTTAAAATTAAATTCCTTTTTTGGAGTCCCCCTCATAAGTTGAGTAAAATACACCAGACCAAAAAGTATGCTCAGTGATGTACTGATATGATATTCCAGGAAAGGATATCCAGTCTCATGTGAAAAATACCAGAGCAATGGCGGAAAGAGAGCAAGATCAGGGGGGATAATAATTCACTAGGAAGGTGCATAAAGGATAGTTGTGACATAATATTCTGTATCTTGACTGGGGTATGGGTTACATAGATATACACATATGTCAACACATACATAGATTTCTAAACCTAAGTTTTGTGTGTGACACTATCTACAAATAATACCTCAGTAAAAATAAATAATTTTAATAAGAAGTAACTGAGTTGGGGAAAAATATTACTTAAGACATTATCCTTCTTGCCTTACTTCTTTCTTTCCTTTTTTCCTGCCAGTGACCTGCAGATATATAGAAAATTAAGTTCATTAGAGAGCATATTAAAATTCACAGAGATTTTGATAATTAGCCAAATAGTTTATTTCAAGAGTAATTAAATGTTATTCTTTATCACATATACAAAAACAATTACTGAAAATGATAAAGCTATAAACTCATTTCTCATTACATCCACACAGTTACGCTCTGTTTGAATAAGCACTAGCTTCAAAGAATCATTATTGTAAGAATAAAATTGACATTGACTTTTAGAACATTATTGTAATTCTTTGTGCAACAGGGGCTTATAGTATTGTTAATATAAGTTTGCATTCATGCTCCTGGCCAGAGTACTGGCAATTTTCCTTAATTACAAAAAGTCCTTATGTCTAGAGCATAATGTACATAAGGACAGGGCAAAATGTTAGCAATTAATCTGTAAGTAGGAAGTCGTGTGGGTAGAATGCAGCATGAATTATTTTACACTGTGTCAAATTCCATAAAGGGGCATTATCATCTAGTGGTTCCAAATAACTAGTTTCAAATATATAGTTAACATCAGTACCAAGTGTACTGCCTTTGGAACCCAGTGTGAGCTGCAGGAAGCATTTTCCACAAATGCTTAGCCTAATCTCACTCCAACCACAAATCATGAACTTTTCTACTTTCAAATCTATGAAATTTTCACTCGAGTTTTAGTGAAAAATTCTATCATTCTTATAATTAAAAATTTAAAGAAATGACATAGTAGTCTAAAGAAAATAAAGACATTTGTTGAGCTTGTTAATGTTCTGTTTTCCATACCTGTTTCTCACAGTGGTGGTCTGATGATTTTAATGGAATTTAGCATTCATCAACTATTCCCTTTTAAGACATAGTTACTCCTTTCTTATTCATTGGAACAACTTTTATTTTTAGGTTAAAGGTTTCAATAGTAGAACTTATCATTCTATGCACACATTTGGGAGATTATTTCTTCAATTGTTAACTAAATATTTTACCTATGAAGCTAAAATAGGATAAAACAGTATTTGCAGGTATTATACGTGACAAAGACTTTTAGAAGCAAGATGAAGATCAAAAGACTAGTATACAGAAAAAATATATTTTAAATGTATATTTGATTGCATAAAAACAAACAGAAAATTGAAATAAGAATATAATGATTGCTTTATATTTGCTTTTCTGAAATTGTTAGCCATTGTATTAGTCTACTAATCTGCTGTAAGAAAGTGCTGCAATGCACTGTAGAATTGTATGCCTGAAACCTATGTAATCCTTGCTAACAGATGTCACCCCAGTAAGTCTAACAATAAAAATGAATTAAAAAAAAATTTCTATCACAGTTGTGTAGGTTAGAAGTCCACAATTAAGAAATCAGCAAAAGTCACGCTTTCTCTGAGAATCTATGAAATAGTATTTTCCATGCTTCCCTTCCTAGCTTATGGTGGCTTGTGGCAATTCTTGGCATGCCTTAACCTCCAGTTTTATCATTCCAATTTTTACCTCCATTTCATAGGACCACCTTCTGGGCATCCGTGGGCTGCGTGCTTGTGTGTGCGCACGTGTGTGTGTGCGTGTGTGTTAGTATCCAGATAGCCCTCGCTTTATAAGAACACTAATCATAATGAGCTTAGGTCCCATTTATATAGTAAGTTCCAGTGTACATAAATTTTTTAGGGAAAAGTATTCAACTAAGGAGAGTTGTAAACAATATAAAAATAAATTTCAATGACATCTCGCTTTAGAGAGTTAATTTTATTCAACTAAGTGTATGAAATTTCATCCTTTACTCATTTAATTGTTTATTTACAAATATTTAAGGAAGACCCACACAGTGATAGTCATTCTGGTAGCTACTGGTGATTAAAAAAGAAAGAAAAGAAAAAAATGAAAACAAAGATAAATAAGAAAAATATACAATCTATTACTATATTATGTCTTCGATAGGTTTTTCTTTGGCTTTGAAAGATAGATTTTATGCCAAATTGCTAAACACAGGATGTTTAATGACAATAATGTCATTTCTACAAAGAAAGTGTTCTATGCAGGATTCTCTCTTTATCCTTATGGGCCATTTCACTCCCAAATGCCAATTTCTTAGATTCTGCCAGTGAAAAAAGGAGCAATGAGAGCAATAACAATCCAGTGCTAGTAATACTCAGTTTATACACTTTATGATGGTAGTTGGCTAGAAAAACAATATTACTCAAAATTGTTTCTAAAACATAACACCAAATGTGGGCACCACAGTTAAATTATACCAAAAAAATTAAAAATAAATAAATCAATACCAAACTTCATTTCTTGCTAAGTTTTCAACTTCATGTTCTCATGTGGAAATATCTGGAGTGAATAAGGCTGATTTTCAACCTATTTTTATCCTATCACACCATTTTCTAAGTATGCTGTAGGAATCACTTTATTTAAATTATCTGCAGTGAGTATGAACCATAGGCAATCTTTGGCCTAACAAAAGCTCCTTACTGATTCAGAATCTTTGTTGATAACTATAAGACTTTGCGTTTAAGTTAGTTTTCTAACAGATTCTTACATTAAAGTTTAAGAACCATTACTATATCCTAAAAGCAACACTACTAAAATATAAAAAAAAGTGCTTCCAACAAGAAATGTTATAGTGTGAAAAAAATAAAAAGGAGTAAGAAGATTAAGAGAGCAACTGAAAAAGTGAACAACTACTAACTATATTCACGTTTAGTTCTATCTTTCTCACATATAAACACAAGAGGAGATTAATCTTGGATATAAATATTGTCAAATAACAAAGAGGAAAGTATCAGCTGGTCTCTGAGGTTAAGAGCTGAATATGCAAAGTTCTGAGTGTGTATAATCTTTCTTCAGATTATTTCTTGCATTTGCAAAGATCAACAAGTTTAACAATCATTATTCTGTCACTGCTCATACATTTCTTAGACCTTATGTTGCCCACAACCTTCATCCACAGTGGAATCTCTTTCTCACTCTTCTATGCCTAGTCTCTGAGACTTGCAGAGCTTCAATTCATATTTGTTAAATAAATGAATCAATCATACAAATCAACTTGGGAAATTAGGAGCAAAATTTATCATTGAGTTGCTCTGCAACATAGGTATAATTATGTTCCTAAAGTGCTTCAACTGCTTAATATTGAGATATTACTGCATTATGTCAAGGTACTCTAGGTGTGAGCCCAGGAAATGACTCTACTTCTAAATAAAGCTACATTGGCACAGACATTTTTTTCATTCTTTTAAACAAGGGCACAGAAGTTTCCTATTTATAAGTTAATTTTTGATAACACTTTACATTTTACATAATAAAGATAGCATTTAAATTATTTGTTTTATTTTTGAATTTTATAATAATCATTTGTATATACTGACCTTAAAAAAAAAATCTTTACTGGTAGTGAACAACCATTTTCTCCTTGATCTCTTTCATTGCATTTTTCCCTTACAAATAATTTTTTTAATGAAAGAGTTCAAAAAATAGGCAACTGTTCAACATTGGATGGAATTAACTCTTCTCATAGATAAGGCTCTCAAGGGAGTGAAAATTTAGAGAGAAGAGAATGGACAGCAGAATGAGAGAGTAATTTTAGTGAATGGCAGACAAAGCAATCTAATAGTTCATAATTGGCCCCTTTTTCCTTTTTTGAGTTAAATATCCTCAGAAAATTTTAAATGAATAATTATGTTCTATTTATAAGTAAACAGGATTAGAGTCTTCTACTTCAAATCCATGAGCCATTGAGTTCTCTACACATGCCTTTATCCCCAGTATTGTTTGATAAATTATGAAAATCATTTTAATAAATCATTATATAGTGTGTTAGGATCAAAATATCTAGTAGGTTAGGCACATAAAATACCATTAGGGAAACATCTATTTAAAATTAAATATACTATAGCTATTTTCTGATTTATATGTGGAGTTTTCCTGTGGTCCAAAACATTGAAAATACATAAAATTATATGAAATATTACATGATACTAAGTAATATTTAAATATTTTAAGTGATATTTAGAAAACTGTTATTTCAAATAAGTTCTTACTTTTTTTGGTATTTTTAGCAAATGTTCTTCAAACAGAAAAACCTTAGAAGTATAGTGTACAAATTACAAATGTGGTACTATTTTCTTTGATGAGTTAAATGAAGAAAAACCCTTTTAGTTAGAATCTTTTAATACCCACTTCACGTAGGGCATACTGTTAAATAATTCAGGGTCTGAAAAGAACAATTTGAAAATGAATGCTCTAAAATAGAATTAAATATGTGTTGTGTTTCTCTGTTTTGTTATATTATAAAAATATATGAAAATGTATGACTACTTATCTATCAATTATAGTACCATAAGTTCTTATAGGGTTAGTAGTTTGAGCAGATTTATGATCATAAGACCATAATTTTGTCCTACTAAAGCCTCTCATGAGTTCAAGTTCCTTCAAAATATATTCATTCACAGATAAGGACATCAAAGCAATGTTCCTTTTACTTCACCCCTAAACGCACTCTGAATTCCTGGTGTGCCAGATTGAGCTGAGTTGTAGGTTTCTATTGCTTAGGCTCAATGCCAACTTCAGCAGTTTCTCCTCCTTTCGCCAGTAACACTACTCCAGTGTGACATGAACTGCAATATCAGTTGCAAGGGGCATGTGCCTAATGACACTTCTAAAGGAAATCAAAGGAGAAATTGGAGACTCACCTTCAACTTAGAGAATGACTGACCTAATCTCTCCACTTCTGGTTGTTCTAAAAATAAGGATAGTTTCCAAGAAATATTAGACATGGTCTTTTGGACCAGTACATTCATTTGGGAATAAAAGAGTAAAAGAAAGTACACTTTGACAAGGACACTAAATGGCACACTTAAAAGTTTAAACCTCATAGCATATTGACCCAATTAATAACCTTGAATTTCCTCTACTCTAAACAATATTTTTTTGTGTTGGGAGTGATGTCGGGGTGGAGCTATGACACTGAGAGTTTACGGCTTCCTCTGAAAGCAGATAATTATCACACAAAGCAGTGCCTGTTAGATTACAAAATTTAATTTTATATTTTAGTATATCTGCAAGTTAGAGATTATAAATCATATTTTATAGCTAAGAAATGGAGGCATAAGCAACTTGCTTAAATATTATAACAGTGGCCTTACAATAAGTTTCAATCTCAGAATGAAAATATCAATAGTTTAAGCAGATAGTCTAATTTCAAGTCTTCTCTTTATTTTATATTCTTTCATTATATAATTAATTATAGCTAAACACAAAATGTTACTGAAAAAATGCATAAATGTAGGTATTTAGCTGCATGAACTTTCAGACCATGAAGCAGAAGCAATATCAACAAATAGAACAACTTAGAGCAATCTTAACGCCTTCTCTTCATCAACCAAACAACATCTCTCCAAAGGTTACTACTGGATTTATAGAACCATAGGTTAAGTCTGCCTGATTTTGAACATTACATAAATGAGATCAATACAGTAATATTTTAAAATCATAGCCCTGAATATGATTGTAGCAGTACTTTATTCATTTTCATTCCCATGGAGTATTCCATTAAATAATGCAACACAATTAATTCATTAGTCCTCTGCAGATAGAAAAGTATATTGTTTACAGTTTGTACAACTATAAACAATGTAAAATTTTGAGCTTGTCTTTTGTTGAATACATGTATGCACTTCTGTTGAGAATACATGTATCATGGTTATATATATGTTTAGTCTTAATAGACAATATTAAACCAACTTTCAAAATGGTTGTAACAATATGCACTCTCACCAGCTCTAATCATAACTTACATGAAGTTAATTCAATATTATTAGAACAGAACAGTTGTCCTAAAACTTTTGTATGAATTAATTCATGGTAATGCTTTTAACACTCAGTGTCCCTGTGGTCCATCACAATAAATTCAATCTCATATTATTGGGAAAGTGCCAAATAATTTTCTTTTTAATACAAAATTTTATAAAATTATAATGAATATGATTTGGGGAACATATATGCAAAAACTCTGATCTTAAAAGTTTTGACATCCATGTCCTATATCAGAAGCCTAGGACCAAAAGTATAGATATAACATTTAAATAAAGACATGATCTCTCATTTTTTTCTATCGACACCAAATTTTGGCTATTATTATGTAGGTATTTCCATAGTTTAGTGGGTCTCTTTGATCAAGAAAAGTGGGTATAATAAGAAAATAAATAAATTTATAGATTCACCAAGAAATATAGAAATCTCAAACATCAGTTATTCTTCCAGGAAAGACCATGAGACTTGGTGTGTGTCATTGGCTAAATCAAAGAATAAATAACTCATTGGCTCATCTCTTATTATGATTTTATTTAGTCTTTATTTCCTTCTGCTTTCTTTAGTTTTAAAGTTTTGTTCTTTATGTAATTTGCTTGCTTGAATGTGTGACAAAAACATTTAGTGCCTATGTGAGGTTTATCCCATGTTCTTGACTATTTTACATAGGTCAAAGCCTTAAAATGGCTGTGTGCCTCCTCTATCCTTCTCTCTTCTGCAGCATCCTTGAAGACCACACATCCATATGGTACAACACAAAATAGTAGAACCTCCAGAAGTATAAGGTCCTGTTGGAGGGAGAGGACCCCAACAGCCTTTAAGTGACAAACATTGATTTAATCTGAATACCTCATGCAATATGGTATTAGTTAATGGCACAAAGAAGCACCCATTATTGAAGTAAATATGATCGATACTTTGATAAAATATCTGACATCAACTATGTTATCACATGGATAACAAGGTGGTACTATCCTCACATTTCATATTCCTATCAGTGCTCACATTTTCAATTTTTGGTTGTACAGTCAGCCATATCCTTTCACACTTCTACAAAAATGTTGCGATTTTTAGAAATAAAAATTTTACAAGAACATTACTTACAACTACATTAACATTCTGTCACTATTGTGTGGCAGCACACTCACATGTTCCTCAAGATTTTCATCTTTCCCTTGTCCATGTCCTGCATAATCCCCAGATCTGTAAAGAAGATGAGTTTTACTCCATGCTTAAGTTATGTTATAGGGAACAGTAGGTCTTAAAATGGGATTATCCAAGTTGGCCTCATCAACTCACCTAAGTCCTTTAAAGGCAGAGTGTTTTATTCAGCTAGAGGAAAGAATGGTTATCAGATAGACAAACCTCATCTGGCCTGGAAAAAAGCAAACATTCATGCTGTGAACTGCCAATGGAGAAGGATGTCCTTTAGAAGCTGAGAGCAATCTCAGCACACAGTGAAAAAAGAATGACTTCAATCTCACAATGGCAAAAAAATTAATTTTCAAACAATCTGAATGAAATAAGGAGTTATTTTTCTTAATAAAATTTATAGCACTAAACTAAAATTGAAATGAAGTATTAAATGTATCCATGATCAGAGTATCCACATTTTATATGTGATATTCAAGCTTAAGACAAATAAATATGTGAATATGAATGGTATGTTAATGAATTCAATTCCATAACTCAAACAATGATGTCTTTCAGCTTAAGTGAGACTCTCCCAGCCTTCACAGACCCTAAATATATTGGTGGGATGTGAAGTTTTCTTTCACAGACAGATATTCTGTCATGATGTATAATAATAAATTTTAGGCTGGGTAAAATTATTTTGGAAACTCATTACTTTGAAAAACAGAAAAAGATCAATATAATTTAAAAAATGGATTGTAGAGAAATAGTTATAAATAATTTTTATATGTATTAATACACACATATATAAGTAAGTTTATTTTATATACACATATACACACACAAAATCACATGAAAGACTGTAGTGATACAATAGAATGAAGAAATGTCAGAAAAAAATTAAATATTACTATTGCATTATCTCAGAAGTCATAATGATATATAATTACATGAGCACATTTATGTGATTATGTATGCTTTTATCTATATAAAGTCACTATAAATGTATTGAATTAATGCCTAATTTTAAATAGAAGTCTTGCCAGTAATTAAGAACAATGAAATGCCTTTTTAAAAATATATTAGTAAAAAGGTTAGTCCTTAATTTTTCCTTCACTTGAAATTGGAATAACAAAGTAGGAGATGAGATTTTTTTAAGGATGTTAATGGAATATTATCTAGGTGCACAGAAAATGAAACACTAAATGAGTAATTTTACATACTGCTTAGTTATAAAGATTATTTTTAAAAAAGAAAGTAGATAAAAATAAATTACTAAGCTCATTTTGGCTATTGCTTATATACCTAATTTAAAATAGACATTTTAGTGATGAAGTTCTCTTAAATAACTGTGCATTGAGTTGTGTCAATCTTATTTATGTGACATTCTAACTCATTAGAAACAAAAGTCTGAAGTTGTATCCCAGACACGTAGAGGCTTTCATACAAATCTGTGTTATGTAGGAGCAGCATTAGTCACACTCACTTCTCATTTGAAGAAAATCTGGAAAGACAATCAAGAATATTTTGTGAAATACTCTGTGAGAATAAATCCAATATGCATGTATCATCTTGTTTAACAACTACAGTCAAGACTAGTTGTTCTGTGTGTATACATGTGTGTATGTATGTATATATACATATACTTGTATGCCTGTTTTGAGTTAACTATAATGACTTGCATAAATTTAACTAGAATTCATTATTAGAAAAAAAACCCATCTCTTCAGGGCAGCATCTATTGTTCAGGGAAGAATTTAGAGTCATATTTTGTTATTGGCACTAGCATGTGTTGACATGGACTTATCTGCATTGTCTGCCAAAGGTAGACATGCCTCCAGGTGGCATCTGCTGAGATATCTGGATACTCAATGTTCTCAGTTCTTTGATCCATGCATGCTGCACCCTTCTTATCTAAATCCCTACAATATATGATCATCTGACTCTTTGACACGCTGACACTTTCCTCTAGGTAGCAAAATGAATAAAACATTCATAAATAAATAACCAAAAAATTAAATTTGATGCACTTAATTTCTTTACCCCTTGAAGAAAGTCTTAGAATGAGAGTTGCTTTTTCAAATGAGGCATTTGTAAAAGTGGTCCAGGCAGATGTTTGAAAAATAAACTCACATGAAGGCTTGTCTTTCATTTTCTTTGGAAATCTGCATACACACCATGTAAATTCAAACAAGCTAGCCTACTTAAGAGAGACACATCACCATGGCCCTGACATTGAGCAAAGTAGCAGACATTTGAATGAGGTCCTAAAGGCTAACTAACCAGCCAGTCACTAAACATGACAGTCATCATACACCATAATCACTTACTATTTTCATATGAGCAATGATGGCTTTAAGTTTCAAAAACCTGTAATTTAACAATTTATTTTCTGTTAAACAAAATAAGCACTGATCCTGCATCTATGCCTGCATGGAGCAGTCCCCAATTTAAAAAGAATGTGTAACAGGAACATAAGGAGACAATATTGTCTAAGATAGTTTTTGATTCTAAATAAATAAACAAAATAAAATGGTCTCTAATGCAAAAAAGTACATGTACAATTGAGAATAATGTAAAGTAAAAAATGTGAGATAATGTAAAATGTGAGTTGATATCAAAAATAAAAATAAATAACTATTCACAATTAGATTAAAGAGAAATTATTTCTTTATACATGGGCCCAAAAATATTATCACAGATATGAAATATGGTGAGCTAGATTTTTCCAACACAGTTTGCTAAAGACAAGCTGTTTGACTTTAGTTAGTTCACTTACTTAAGCCTCAATTTCTTTATTTGTATACTTTAGCTATCAATAGATATTTGATCTACATTTTAAAATTTTTATGAAGATTAAAAGAAATAATATATGTGAAGCACCTAGTAATAGATGTAGTACAAAGCATGTTTTCAATAAATTTAATAATTAATATTACTAAAACATATTCATCTGCACTATCTTTTTTGATATATCTCATACTTTTAAATGTTTAAATCTATTAAATATCAAGTTAAAACAATATCAGTAGCTTTACAGTAGTCAGTATAACATTAAAAGATTGACTGACAGATGAGTGTTAAAGTTTATTCTATTTCTTGATTAAGGAGTAAGAGAGATAGGATTTGTTAAGTTTTGAATCTTTGGAAATCAAACAGACTTACTAATGTACTTTTCAATTGGCAAGTTTTAATTGTTTGGCTAACGTATAAAAACTGGAAGAACCACAAAAGTTGTAATGAAGGGGTTCTGCATCAGGTAACACACTGAAAACACTAATATCCTAATCATTTAAAAACTCCATTGTGCTATGATTCAATGCCCTTTAATGGACAATGGATCCTTAAATGTTTCTTGTAAGCCTTTCTAGCAAATGAATTGAACCCAACGATAGAGTCATGGTAACCTCTGATTTATAGCCAGTTGATCAGAGTACAGGTACCAACTTGGGCTTTTGGTTGGTGTCTTAAAGAGAGGATGGTCTTTTGGGACTGATACTGTCTGTGGGTAGATAGTGTCAGAATTAAGTTAAATTGTGGAATATGCTGCTGGTATGTGAGAATTGCTTGTTTGTGTAAGGAAGCACACACACACATGCACACACACATACATATGCACACACACACACACATGCACACACTGAAATTAGGTCCAAAATCCAAGTAGGTAAGGTTAAAAAAAATAACCAGAAAATAAACATTAATATTTAATTATATTATAATTGACAAAAGCTAATTTCTTTGTTTTATAAAATGATAATATAAATCAGTAATACATGTCATGTAAAAAGTAAAACATATTACAGCATAAAATATGACTTATGTAAACTTATTAAATGAATGTCAATCAAGATAATTATATTACTTTGGCAGGATGTGGGCAAAATTTTTCAATCTTCTAATTCAGAACTGTACAGTATTTCAAAGCTTTTACAAATAAAAATAAAAATTTAAAGTGATCTTATGAGTGTGTCCTAGTAATTTTACTGTTAGGAGATTACCCTAATGTAATATTTATAAAATCATCACAATATAATTATTGTGTACAAAATTGTAAGTAAATAATTATTAATAATTCCAGAGTAAAATGTTAGTAGAGAAGTAATTAAGCAAATTACATTATAATAAAATCAATAATTAATCTGGATGACTATGAACACAATTTCTAATAATATAATGCAAGTTATGAACAAATATGCAAAGCCAAGAAAAACATGAAAAGACACAATATGTTTTATTAATATCAATCTATAAATAAAGGTACACATTCAACATGAAAAAATAACTGATTCATTTTGAAGAAAAAGTATCTTATTATACTCTTACATTCAATATGGTATTATATTATAAGTACTGAATTGCACAATTCTTACACAGTTTCACATATCACCAAAAACCAATTTTAACTAGATAATTCTTATTTTTATTTTTCTTATGCTGTTACATATTGGTTTTAACTGCTCCTGAAGTTTATGGGTATTTTGAGATAATTTTTGAAGTATATTTATTAATAATCCAAATTTTTTAAAGTAACATTTATTACCATAGCCAACATTTCTGCATTTATATTTTTAAATTAATTTAAAACACTGAAGTATAAAATGATAAATCAGCAAAATCAGATGTGAGTCAAAGTTATGGTTTTAATTGAGTGTGATTAAGTGATTTCAGTGAAACGTGATTCAAAATGGTACCACTATCACAATTTTCCTATTTTTGATCCCTATTTTTCTTTCCATTCCAATTTTAATCATAAAATTTAAATATTCTACATATTTACTCAGTAAATTATTTTATTCTACAAGAATATGGCAAAGCAGCTGTTATTTATAAGCATTTTACTCAACTAAACAAAATCATCTAAAGTAATTTTAGGACCCTAAAATTATTGGAATGAACTCTAGCAATTATCCTTATTTATATAATGTGTCTTAATGATCTTTTCTAACATATTAAGAATTAAAAACAGCATGTTGATTTGGTACTCATTTTAAATAAGATATGCAAATTAAAACCATCCAGGAGCATTTCTCTACAGAAACTAGAATAATTAATTCATAATTATGACAAAAATCGAAATCAGAAAGTATCTGGATTAATATTTAATCCCACACTAGTGTAGTACATTGTTACCAATACAGTACTGAATACATAATGTTTAACCTTTCTGTGGTCCTTAATTTATTGTTTAATAAAAAGACTTGGTCAGGATTTATTGGATAACAGAAATAATTAAAAGAAAATTACAATACCTACGGGAAATTTCTGAGGCTCATCCAAACACTCATAAAACAGTATTTACAAAAATGGTGTCTGGTTCGCAACCAAGAATCTACAATCTACCATTTCAAAATTATTGCTAAATTATTAATTAATAGATAAAAACCATAATTTGAAAAACTAAACAACATCCAATTGTATGATCAATACAAATTAAAATTGATAGTAAAGCAGATAATACCTGTTTGAAACTACCCAGTATTTAGTTCATGACATTTTCTGGATCAACTTAGAAATAAAAAAATAATTCTAAGAAACTTAATAAAATAAGGAAGAGATGAGTCAACTCTTTCTGGATTTAAGTGAGAAAATTTAAAAAGTAAAGTTTTTTGTCCAATATCGAACTATGAGGTGAGAGAAAGGAAGAGAAGAAAGAAAGAAGGGAAGGGGGTTCCCTGGTAGTGTAGTAGTTAAGATTTGGCATTCTCAATGCCACACCCCAGGTTTGATTCCCAGCCAGGGAGCCACCTCCCAAAAAATAATATTAATAAGAAGAAGAAAGAAAGAAGGGAGGGGATAAGGACGGGCTTTGGTAGAAGAAATGGGCAATGCACTTGAGGACCAGTTGAGGAGTGGAGAGATGGGATGAAATAAAAACAAATAGAAAGAGGTAGGAACTGTGTTTTCCAAGAACTACCTAAAAAACCTGCTTATAATTGGTTTAATGTGTATGTACCAGAAGGGGATGAGGTACAACTAAATGTCCAATTACCATAGTGGGTTAGAAGAAACAATACAAATAAATACAGCAATTGAAATGACTGAGATCTGAGTTTAAATCTTGACCTTACCACTTTCTAAATGGAACTGTTAGGTAGGAATTACATAACATTTATTATTATAACTTTTCTTATTTATAAAGTGCTTATCACTAAGCTTCTGCAATGTAAGTCATCAGTAAGTGTTGTACTATATTGTCACTTACAAGGGAAGGCTGAGAAAGCTACGTCAAGGTGTCTGTGCTATAAGTAGGCTACGTTCTGTTGCAGCAGAGGAAGAATGATCTAAAAACTTTAATTTCAGAGGATTTCACATGCTTTGAAGAGAGTGGTGAGAGAGAAGATAAAACTACTTGGTGTGTCAGGAACAATTACTACTGAGGCTTTTATGTTAGGTACAGTTTCTCAGTGGGTAAATATTTAAATCAGAGCTCAGCTTTAGGAATGTGGACCAGGCAAGACGGAATAGAAATAGAAGACGGAGAAAGAGAGAACAGATTAAAATTCATTGTCATTTTTAAGTAATTAGTGGTGAGGTTGTATTTCAGATATTTGAAAAATTTGACTGCAATCATAAATTAGTTAGGTAAATTCATTGGTAACTGAGCACTCTTATTGAAAGGCTAGTAATGAATGGAATAAAATCCCCCAACAGAAGATTCATCATGCAATAAATATTATTTCATGGTCACTAACTACTGTTACACTCTAGAAATACAAAGAAAGAGGGAGAGCAATGTAGTGAAATCCTCTTGTTAACCTCCCCTTTGCTAAAAATTAAATTTAGAAAGATATTATTTAAATTGTCAGATGGCACAAACTCAGACATAATTATATTCAATATGACAAGTTAATAAAACTTTTCAAAAGCCTGTAATGTAATAAAGCATAGTTTTAAAAAATTCATAAAATGTAGTTTAAAAACTGTACTTACTGGATAGAAATTATATGGTTTAAAAACAGTTCATACCAGTATAATTTAAAGACTCATCATTATTATCTGACAAAATAACAAAAAATTTTTAAAAGCCTAATAGCTATATAGAGAACTATTTTTCTGTGTTTTGCACAGAAAAAAATGGAAGCAAAACACAGAATACACACACACACACACACACACACACACACACACACATATGTGTATATATAGTATGTGTATGTGAGAGAGATTAATCATAACATCATTTAATGATAAATATAATTCACGGAACTTTAATACATCTGCTCTTCTATTTCTCAGATTTCAATTCAAGTGTTGTACACAGATTTCAAAGCCATGATTTAACAAGACCATTGTTAAGCTGGATTCTTTCCAAACAGAGAGAAAAAAAAAGGTTGTCGTAGAAGTTCTAACAGAGTGGATTGTCTTTAAGTAGGATAAGATTTCAGAAAAATATACTTTTTCCAAATATTTGAAAAGCTTCCATGCCAATTAGAGTTTAGATATTTTACCCAGGGATCTGAAGAGTAAAGTTATTAGAAAGCAGATGTGTGTATAATGTCATAAGACCTTTATAATAGAACTGCCACTTTGAAATATTATAAATAGCTTCATAGGGTCGCCTTCCGTGTAGGAATGGTAAGGACTTATCACTGAGATGTTAAACATATAATGAATAGCAACTTTCGGGGATGTCAAAGCATAGAAGAGTAGGCTAGTGTAAATTACCTTTAACTTTCCATTCCTTCCAGAAAATGTGTAGTAAAAATGAATGCTTATGAAATTAACACAATAATTAAAATTAATATTACTTGGTTTTATTTTACAATTGCTTATTTTACTCAGTGTGTGAATCTCATAATTTGAGTATAAATTTAAGAAATTTTCCCAGCCTTTAAAATAAGCCTTAAAGAACTTTTCTTTAGGTATTATCTAGAGATACCCAGATATTCTCCTCTGACTTTAACATGTCTAGATAATTTTTAAAATTTTAAAGCGTGATCTATTAAATGGGTTATGGCAATTCAGGTAAATTAATTAGTAATATTTACCTAGAAACCTAAAAGGAAAATACTCTGGGTTCAGGTTAAAGTCACTGTCAGAGCAAGACAGAAATATATTCTTGTATCTGGCCCAGCAGGCATGGAGATCTTCAGTTGACTGTTTCCAGACAAGGTGAAGTGACTCATCTGTGAAAACAGCACTTACCTGCAGGATTCTAACTTGTCTCCCCGAAACAGGAGAACCCTGAAGAAGCACACCTGCTCATCTAACCATGTCTCCTGAAATACTGGCAGCAGTCCACACAGGCACAGAAAGTCTGTTTTTGTACTTGTGCTGTGCTGTATGTGCATTGATAAATTATGCACAGTCACTGTGTGTGTGTGTGTGTGTGTGTGTGTGATTAAACTTGACTTTTGTGTTTCATGTATATATACTCTGTCAATTAATTTTATTCTTTAATTCAAATTTTCCTTGAAGATCAATATTAAAACATCTGATACGGTTTTGTTTCATTGGTTAGAAACTACAAAGAATTATATTTTTTATTATAATTTAATAATGTGTTTCCCATATTAGTGGAGAAGTCCTGTTTTTGAATTTTTACTGCTACGAACAGTATTACATATCTACAGGAATTAATAGCAAGAGTTTTCTTAGAGCCTATGACTAAAAGCAAAATTACTGGTATATACAAATATTTTAAAGGTTGCTAGATATTGCCAGTTCACTCTCCAAAGTCTATTTTTCTCAATAGCACTTATTAGCTTCTTCAAATGCCTGACCATTAGATGTGAAATCCAGTCTAATGTTCAAATTAATAGTACTGACAACAACAGACCTTGGATTTTTATTGATTTTATAGATACAATTTTAATTTACCATTGAGTATGATGTTTTATATCTTTTTTACATTTAATGTTTTTTAATCTAGATAGTCTGTAATAGTTCATGATATTCCTTTTTATTTCAATATTATTGATATTTACCAAGAGTCAGCATCAAACTTTATTGAATTCTTCTTCAATTCCTAATTTGAAAATCACAATGGCTTACAGCTTTAGTTGTTCTAATGGTTAACTTATATTAAACTATGTTGAAATAGCTTTGCATTCTTCGATTACATTCTATGTTGTCTTACTTTATTATTGTTTTCTCATATCCTATGGAATCTGACTGGCTTGCATTTTATACATGAATTTTGCAACCATTTCTATTAGCCAGATTTTTCTGTTTTATTTTATTTTGTTGTCTTTAACTAGTCGTGATTATACTAGCATTATAAAATAATTTTATTTATTATTTTTATTCTTCATATTATATCAATATATTTGAATTAGAGAAATTGCTTATTATTTGAAGATTTAGTAAAATGTGTTAGTAAAACTGTTGGATCTAAGACACTTATGATAAATACCAGGATCAGTGAGGGGAAATGAGACTTTTGCCTTCAAATTGAATTTCTTCAATGGTTTTTCATTATTCAATTTTGTCTTTTTGATTATTTATAACAGCCGTGTCCAACATTTTAGCTTCCCTGGGCCACATTGAAAGAAGAATTGTCTTGGCCACATATGAAATACACTAAGTATAGCTGATGAGCTAAGAAAAGAAAAGAAGGTCACAAACAAAATCTCATAGTTTTAAGAATTTGTGTTGGCCTACATTCAAAGCCATCCTGGGCCACAGGTTGGACATGCCTGAATACTCTTCCTCAGTTTTGACTTTTTATTTCTCACATGTATATTTCCCATCTTTTTATTTATTCTCTAAGTGTTATAGCTATGCCTACAAGTTTTAATATGTAGGACTTTAAATTTTGTTCAGACTGAATATTTCAAGGTGTTAATTTCCTCTTTTTTCATAATTTATTTGGGAGTATATTTGTGTAATTTCTAAATATATAGTATTATTATACTTTAATTATACTTAACTCTTTTATATTTAACATTTTTATCCTCAGAGAATATAATCTGTATGATAACAGTTATTTTTTTTTCTTTCATTGTCCCAAAATAGCTTCAGGATTGTACTAGCATTATAAAAATTATGTACCTTTGTTCCCCTTTATAATTTCCATACTCAAAATAAATTTGAGAAAAAGAATTGCCTGTTAAATAAAGGTTTAGTAGAACTTACAGTACTATGTTTGTATTCTGTCACTGCTATTGCTCGGAGTGCTAACACTCTTGGTCCCTGACAGAGACGTCTCACAGGAACTGTCACAGGCTAACTTGTCATCTGACAAATAGGATAAAACCTCAGATCTTTTGATTGTTGACAAACACTGTATAAGATGAAGTTTATTTATAAAGTAAATCACATAAAAAATTTGTTTATGAATACACACACATTTTATTTTTATTTTTTCATATGTTTCAAAGTGTATTCAAGAACATAGAATAGTTGGGGAACATACCTTCTTACCAAATGTCTATGTCAAAATTCCAGATAAAATGGTAGTGAGACAATATTTAACTGAATTGTCATATAGCAATTTTGAACACACTGTTGTGTTGATAATTGTCTTTTAACATAACAGGTACCTAGAAATTTTTATAACACTTTTATTTAATGTGACATTTAAATGCTTTGTATAATGCTAACTAAATTAAAGCATTTGATACATTTAGGTACACATTCTGTGCCTCTAAATATGTTGTATGTACAGATTTTTTTTATCTTGTAATAAAATTCCTTAGTTACAAAATCATATATTGAATGGTAGGAGAGTAATGGAAAGCAACAGAATCTACTTACATAGTCTCTAATATATACAGGAAAATAGCAGAGCCAAATAAATGGGGCACATCCAAACTAATAGCCTAAAGAATCATTTAAGGGAATATTTCCACTCCAGTGGTTAGTACCATAGAAACCAAATCAAATAGCTCTGAACTTTTAAGAGGCAAGAGAGGAAAGAAGTGCAAAGTTCAAATGAGAACATGTTTGATATTAGTTCTGAAAAATTAATTTTATAATATTTTTTCCTTATAATGGTTTTAAAAGTTGTTACCATACCACAAAAACAATCATGATCATCACAATATGAATGAAGGCACTGTTTATGAGGACCTTAGATATTTTTATGGTGTTATTTGAGAAATGATACTTGATTCAGCTTTCACTCAAATTGTCCTGTCATAGAATATTTGGCACACTAGAAAATGCTTATCTTTCACTCCTTTGATTTGAGTAATACATATGGCCAGCCAAAATCTTTAAGGTTACTAGTTCTAAGTTAAAGTAAGAATAAATAGTATTCTCTGCAAGTGAAATAGTTTCTTGTTTATATCTAATCTTTCATACCAGTCACAGTGAAATCATGTGGGTCTGAATATATTATAGATACCTTTAATTAGTAGTTAATTTTTCCTGTGATAACACAAACAGATAGTCATTCTCCTAAATGTGGTGGAATAGTACCTTAATTTTAAATGTCCATAGTTTATTTCAAGGATGGTTACATTCTGAAGTACTGGGGATTAAGTGTTTAATATATATGTTTTGGGGAAACAATTCAACTCATAACAGCCAGGTTGTACCACATACTCATAACTCTAGGAATTCAAGAATAATATATAGATACATTACAACCTGTTATAAATTAGTGTTGATGTGAAATTATGGGATTTTAACTCATGAGCAAACTGACATTTTGAAATCGTGAGTTATTTTGTTTTTTAAGACACTGACTCAATCATATTTTGAAATTTTTAACATGATAAACTATAACATGAGTGCATTCCTTAATTTTATTTTTAACTTTAGAAATCATTTCAAAGCCCAGGACCAGATGGCTTTACTAATGAATTCTACGGGACATATAAAGAAAAATTGACAACAATCTTCCTTAAATTCCACCAAAATTTTGTAAAGGATAGAACACTTCCAAACTCTATGAGACCAGCATTGCTTAATCCAAAAGCCAGAAATAAAAAGACACTACAAGAAATTAAATTTATAGGCAATTATCCCTGGATAAGTTATTACTTTTAAAATCATATACACATATATTGTTTTCATATTTATACTGATAAATTATTCTCAGGGAACTATTTAAAGATGCCAAGATAATTTGACCATGTTAATAGAAACACAATTTTTGTTAGTATTAATTTAAAAAGCATATGTTTTTATCTTTAGTTGTAAACTTGTATGAAATTACTAGTACTGCCATAACAGAAGTTTACGGACCATGTGGCTTAAATTAATGACAGAAATTTTTCTCACATGTTGCAGGCTAGAAGTCAGAGATCAAGGTGTTGGCAGGGTTGATTTCTCTGAGAGCTGAGAGAAGGATTTGTTCTAGCTCTCTCTCATTGCTTGTAGATGGTATTCTCCTCTCTGTCTTCACATCATCTTTTCTCTGTCTGGTCTGAGTTCAAATCGCTTTTTCTTATAAGCACCCCAGTTGTATTGGATTGGACACATGTTATTGACCTCATTTTAACTTAATTACCTCTGTAAAGAGTCTATCTACAAATACAGTCACATTCTGATTTACTGGATATTAAGATTTTGGCATGTAAGTTTTTGAAGTGACACAATTCAACTCAGAAGACACATAAATGCCAGAAAGTAGAAATTGTAGTAAAGCGTAACCATAAGAAACTCCTTAAAATGCTGCTGCTAATTCTGATGATCATGATGATTATTGTTGTTATTTTCTTTTTTATTACTATTAAATTTTTGTGGGAGAAATTGAATAAGAAGTCAGTTTAAGTATGTAGGAACAGAGAGTGAGGATTACACCAGCATGGTTTAATTTAGATACATTGTGTATTTTCCTTTTGATGTTATAATGATGTAGAGATAATTTTACATTTTTTAAGGTTTCTAGCTCATTAAAAATTTTAAACACATACTCTGAATAATTAGTAATAATAAGAGCAATAGTGAATACTTACATAGAACATATCATGTACTGGCATAGTTCCTAACTTTTCAATATTCCACTTTATGGATAAAAGTTTTTAGGACTAACTTGACAGGGAGATTTACATGTCTGATGCCTCAGGCCCAAAGTGGATTGTATTGTGTCTGACTTGGTTCTGATACACAGAAAAGGAAAGGAGAGATATGTAAGGTAAATACATGAGTTTATCCAGAGGTTTGAACTAATTTAATTCACACCTTTTTTGCTTCATATGATAGTTTGAAATACAAATTGACCAGTATGCTCTTACCCTTTTAAATAAATAACTAAAGCAAGTGTCCCATATAACTTCACTCACATGTGAGATTTAAAACTGAAAGTAGCAAACAAGATAAACAAACACAAACTCATAGACACAAAAAACAGTTTAGTGGTTACCATAGGGTGGGGGGGGCTTATAAAAGAGGGTAAAGAGGGTCAAATATGTGATGATGGAAGGTAAACTGACTCTGGGTGGTGAATGCACAATGAATTATATAGATGATGGATTATAGAATTGTACACCTAAAACTTATATAATTTTACTAATCAATGTCACCTCAATAAATTTAATAAAAAATGATCTTACATTTTAAGAGACTGATTTATATCGCTATAAAATCTGCCCCAAAATGAAAAAAATCTCTCATATCCAATAAACTTATTAGATTCCCTTAAAAGAAAAAAAAAAAAGAAAAAAAAATGTCCCAGGAAAGGTCATTAATATTACCACCTACTAATCTTAGAAAGATTACGTCAGGACTGGGCCTGCACCAGGTGGTACCTATAATTTGGAATAAGGGCAATGATAACATCTCCAATTCTTTATTTTTTCTTCTTTTTTCAATAAAAGATTAATTTCTATAGTGTAAAGTCTCTTTTTGTGGAGTAATGTATTTTAATGCAGCATTAGGTAATAATAACCTACTATTACATAATTTGGCAATTAGCCAACAAGCCAGAGGTAGACACTGAAGTTGATACAAATATAGACCATATTTTTGAACTATCTTTTTACAAAGTTACCTCTATATAGCATGGATTTTAGAACTTCCAGTAGTAAAATCTTTGTAATATTAACTGCCATATCTGAGTCAAAAACAATAGCTAATCTTTCATAACATATTATCTTCCATACAGAATCCTAATGATAGACCACAAAGTTCAATGTTCAATACATCTATTTATCTACAATTAGAATCTAAAGGCTTTGACGGGACTCTGATATTAATTTAAGCTACACTTGAAACAGTATAATATACAATAGCAGCCTAACACTTTTTTTCTTCCCAATATTATCTTAAAAACTTTAGGCAAGTATATCTCCTCATAAACAAATAACTCTACAAATGGTGAAAAATTGTCCTTATTTATATTGACAGAGTGTGTGTATGAGTGAATGTTTGTGTTTATGGTATTTTTTCTTCGCCTGCGTCTTATGTGATCTAAGTTAACTGAAATAGTATATGAGATTTCATACTTAATGTAAGATTATTTGGCATTATTTCAGACAATGAAAATGTGTTTAAATTCAATGAAAATATATTGGTTACTTCCTCTTGAAACATAAGAACTAGCTTATTAACTCGAATTATTATTTTTTGGTTATATTTTTAATTTTGGTTTGAAATTTTTCTCAACTCATGTTAAAGTTTTAGTTGGAGACAGAGATGAGTATTCATTTGTCTCACCATGGTGTTTGAAATACTGTATAGGATAAATGTATCTCAGAGCCTAACTGAAGAGGACTAAGGTTTTTCCCCCTCAAATTAAAGTTATTTTATTTAAAAAAAATGAAGGGGTTTCCTGGTGATGTACTGTCTAGGCTTCGGCGCTCTCAATGCCACAGCCTGGGTTCGATTCCCAGCCAGGAAACCACCAAAAAATAATGTGTATTTATATCAAAACATAGTTTTTCTGAATTGAATTTATTAAATATCAGTAGTGCCTTAAAATGATATCATATTTTTATTAAGATGCCTATCTAGACAAATTAAACACAATAGCAGAATTCTAGCTAATTTCATTGACGCTTGAAAGACGAGTCTCTAGTTGACTTTCTGCACTGGGTGTCCATGTACTTTATTTCATTAGTAGTTTCCATAGCTGAGAATCCTCTCTAGATTTTATATGGCAGTTCAGATAACTTCTCAGGGTGCTTCACTCTCTATCAGCTAATTGGACCACTAATGAGCTGAGTGACTTTTTAATACCAACTGCCTACAAACCACCCAGTGTGATTGCAGATGGCTTCTTAAGAGCTGGCCACTTCAGAGCTAGCGTTCCTTATTTTTTTACATGTTGATAATGTAAGCACAATACGAGGATTTAAAACTTTGAAAAGAAGTTCAGTATCCTCTAATAAATTCGTCTCTTGCTTTTATGTGATATACTATTAAAATAGCTAGAATCACCTAATTTGTATTAAAAAAAACCACTTTATTATTTCTCTTTGCTGATAAGAACTTCCCCAGTAAAGCCAAAAGAGTTTTGTAGTTTTCTCTATCATTTCAATCAAAACATACTGTAATTGCACAGACACACCTTTGAATATTGTAAGAATAAGCCTCAGGTTTTGAGAAACAAAGTACACTTGCTGAGAAATAGATCTTTCAAAAATTATTTTTGAAGATGCTTTCTACTTCCTTTAACAAATACTTGCATTTAGGTTTACGTGTCTAAAATAAATCCAGTTGGGTCAACCTGGCCCTAGGTAGATCTCTTTAATCTCACCAAAAATATTTTCTTAAATTCATATCTGTGTCTTTTAAAATAACTATCTGTTCCCTCCAACTATGACATTCTTCTTTCAATGAAAGTACTAGTATTGTCATAAAGAAGGTAACCATATTGCTGTTTTATTTCCAAAACACTTCTTGGGAATGATGTTTTTATTCAATTCACCCCAGGTTGAATCAATCAAATTATTCCAAATAAGGTAGCCTCTTTCCTTTAACAGTGATGATCAAACAGATGTTAGCTAGGTCTATTTTGAGGATAGTGAGATCTAAGGAGAGATCAACTATTTATGGTTTCTGGGATAAGAATTACCTTTTTCTTCTGAGATTCATAAGAAGTTACTTTCTACTTTCTACTGAATGTAAATGAAGTGCGTGCAACAATGTTTGCTAGAGGTGGCCATCTTATAACCACAGGGAGGCTAGATTTAGGATAAGACCAATACAGTGTATGGTCAAGCACTGAGGCAAAAATAAGATTGGGTAGAGGAGAGGCATATGAGAGATTTCTGTACCCTTTTGTCAGTTTTTCTGTGAACATAAAACTGCTCTAAAAAATGTCTTAATGAAAAAAAGATGTATGATTTTTGAGAATATAATTTGCATGTAGATTGTCACTACTGTCTACACAAATATAAGAAAAAAACATTTTCACACAGCTTAAATCAGTTTAAATAAGATTTGCCATAACCTCTCTATTTGTGTCTGTCTTATTTTGCTCAAGATCTTTGCTTTTGAGATCCCTCATGTTACAGTATTCATTCACTTTTACTATAAGGTAGCATTTGATTATTTTAAATAACACGATTGGCTTATTAATTCTTCTATTCATGAATATTTGATTAGTATCAGCTTTGAGTTTATTAATAAAGCTTCCATAATTCTTATACAAATTTTTATTGATAATTTTATTTCTACTACAAATTTTCAGGGCATAGAGCAGCATCATATTTAATTTTACAAGAAGCTGCCAAAGTGTTTTCCAAAATGAATATACCATTATACACTACAGCTAACAATGTCAGAGAGTTCCATTTGCTCCACATGCTCACCAATATTTGACATTGCCAGTCTTTTTAAAGATTTGAGCCACTCTAGTGATTGTAAAGTGGGAACCCATTTCATTTGCATTTCCTTAACGACTAATGTTGAATATCACTGCCCATGAGCTTATTCGCCATTTCTATATCTTTGCTTTTGAAATGTCAGCTGTGTATTCATTTAACTAGGCAGAATTGTTTGTTACTGATTTATAGCATTTTTATACATTATTAATACAAATTTTTCCCCGATATATGTATTAGAAATATTATTTTCTGAAAAATGGCTTGTCTTTTCATATACTATTTTTTGATGAATGTAAGATTTAAATTTACTAAAGTGTTATTTATTCTCTCCCTTTTTATTTAGTGATTTTCATGGACTTTCATCAAGACTCTTTACTTTCCTTGAGGTCTCAAATATAAAATATTACATTTATTTTTGTAGTGTCAGGGGTTTTTATTTTACATTTAATTCAATGTTGCAGTCCAAATTAATATTCATGGCCTGAGATAGTGGTCAAAACTAATTTTTTAATATATTTATCTCTTGTTTGAGTGTTGTTTGTTGAAAGAATATTCCTTGCCATGTGTGAAATGTCTTGTTACCTTTGTCAAAAATCAGTTGACTTAATAAATGAGAACATTTTTATGGATTCCCTCCTCTGTTAAATTGATTGATTGTTTTAATTCTCAAACAATTATCACTCTCATGATTATTTTGATTTAAAGTCTTGAATCTGATTACTATATTGTTGCATCATTAAAATTATAATTTACTTGTTCATTTAATTCATATTTTTCCCTACTGAAAGTTAAATTCCTTGTTAACAGGATATGTTTATTGCATTTTGCCACTCTTAGTATTTTTACATAGAATGATATATATTATTTTGTTGAATGAGTGAAACTTTGTAAAGTAGAAGACATTTAATTTCTAATAAGCTGTCTTTTCTAATAGTACTAAATAAGCATGCTTGTCAAATATTATCAATGGATACATGTAACAAAATGCATTCAATAGAGTATATGTGATATATTTTATGAATTTCATTGAACTTAATAGGGATTAATGAAACAGCTGGTATGAAGTCTTTTTCAAAATCTCTCATAATACAGAAACAGGTTTTCATGTTTCCTTCTTAGTCTTTAATAATAAAAATTACGATCATCACAGAATTTGACTTAAAAAATATTTGGACTATGAGTTTAGTTTTTGACTATTCATAGTTGGTTACTATGAGTTACAAATGTGTAATTTAAATGTAGCTTTGAGAAAAGAAAATAATTTGCCTTCTTTTTAGTCTTACCACTATTTTAAAAACATGCACTTTAATTTGAAATATATAATTTAAAAAAATATTTGTTGATTCTCACTCTTACTCTTTCTCTCTTTCTTGTTTTGTTGGTGGTAGAGTGATCAAAGAAACATACTTTTTATAGTGATGTTAATAAAATAATTTATTTTTGTAACAATTCTACTTGTTTTCAGAGATTTTATTTATATTTGACACTGAGCAATCTATATATAAGCAGCATATATCTACTGTTAATTATTAAACTAATTTAAATTAATGCTCTTTGAACATTAAAGATAAACCAATTTTATTTAAAATTTTCTCTGAAATAGTATAATCATTTTGACACAAATTTAGTGATCTTCCGTCTATCTAGTTTGATTTCTATATTACATTTACTTGATTCAAATTCTCTTTTATTATAAAATAACATCCTTCTTTTGTTATTATATTGCATAGCAACCTGTAATTAGTATATAATTTTACTGACCCCATAATTGCTAAATTTTAGCATAGATATTTCTTCATATTTTATTAAGTACAGACATGATATAAAAAATTTTTTGTTGTGTCTATTTTAAATAATTTAATGAATAAAACCATCATAAAATGGCCAGCTAACAATAACTAGATGTCTTGGCCTTAATTTGTTCTTATTTAATTCTGTATCAATTTAGAATAGTGTTTCCACTGTCCTTGGGCAGGATTTATTTCTCATTCCATGTTGATAATTGTTTCAAGGACAGTTAAAATGTCATGATTTCAATAACAAACATAAAATGTTTCTATATTCTTATGTATATAGCTTAAATGCATTTCCAAATCATTATTTATACTAAATTGTTACAGCTTATAATACAAATGAGTTTTCATTAACCATTCATACATTTATTCTCTGTTCATTTGACTTAGTTTTGTTCTATTTATATGTTAAGGCTATTTTACAAACCACAATCAAATTATGCTTTCAGGGAGTATATTTTGGATTGCTTAACTTTGATATAACTACAATAAAATTTCTACAATCCTACTGTCTTTCAAAACATACGCATGAAAAATTCTGAGGAATTAATAACATACTGAGATGACTAATACATGGTTGCCAAAAGTACTCAGACACTTAACTATAATTTATCATATGTTAGGGTGCTCTTTTATTCTCTGCAACCAGTGTCAAATCCTGAGTAACACTTTTTGAGAAAAATTTAATGATGTATTTTCTGATAAAGAAAACATACTTGAAAAACAGCATAATGCCTTGTAAAAAACTGGAACCAATGATAATAATTAGCTTTCCATTAGGAGGGTAGAATTTACCTGCCAAAACACAAAAATCTAAATTTAGCACAAACTCTGCTACTTAATTTACTGAAGTGGATAACTGATCATATATGTTAATCCCTAAATAGTGAAAAATTAGCCCCTGTTTACTGTTAATTTTGCAGTCAGTACTGAGCATGCGTGAAACCTCATGAAGTCAAATACACATTATTGATTAATTGTTTATATGCTTTCTAGAGAACTCAGAGTAAACAGATTTACCTTGTCATTACCTTGACCACACTTACCTGCCGTTATTTTTTGATAAGTGATGCAAGGAAGGCAAGTTGATAATGATGGAAAACACAATACACAGAACTGAAATGGTGAATTTATTAACATGTATCAATTAAAAACATATTTTGAAGACATATTTGTAAACCTAATTATATAGCGAAGCAATGAGATTAATACATGGTAACTGTCATAGAGAATTGGTGGAAAGAAAGAGTCACATATATAGAATGGCACATGCCAGGTCTAAAACAAATAATGTATGGTGATTAAAGAAAAAGCTTGGAGAAAAACATTAGAAGGAAAGTTTAAGAGATATACATTTTTTTCTATAAATTAAGTAAACATGTATGTGTTTGTCAGTTTTTGTGATCTCTATGCTAGTTCATTGGTGAGATTTCCTTATTGTTAATTTCTGTAGCTTTGAGATAAGTGTTAACTTTTCATTAGAGTTAGTCCATCCAGGCTATCAGTCCTGGCTACTTGTGGTCTTATATATTTTCATATAAATATTAGATTCAGTTTGCCTAGTTTTCTACATACTTATACATGCAAACACATTTGTGGGATTTTGACTGAGAGGGCACAAAATCTTTAATATAGGTAAAAGTTAAATCTTTAAATACTTCAATAGTCAAATTCATAACATGTTTTCACTTATGCAGGTCTTCTTTTGTTTATAATTCCAGAGTTTATAAAATTTTTCTCACCACTCCTTGATGTTCTTATTGCTATTTTATATTTTGGTGCACTATAAATAGTATTTTATAAAATCTCAAACTCTTTTTGACTGTTTGTTGCTGATATTCAAAGAAGCCATTAATTTTGGATTCAAAATTCACAATCATTTTGTTCTAATGCCACATATATTTAAATACTATATAATAATGAATGCATTACATCCTACTAAATGATCATATTTACTTTAATAAATTTTCATGAAATCCTTATCTATGTACAGGACCATTCTTTTTGGTTTACCCTTTGTAGAGTCACTTTTTCAGAAGTGTGATTAAAAGGATAAAACATATCATTACCTGGGAAGAGAAAAGCAATTTTTTTTGTAAATCAAATTACAATAATACCACTATACTTGTATAAATCAATAAATAACAAGTATATTCTGAGATGATTGAGCTTAATTGTAGAATAAATCTAAGCACCTCTTGCCATCTCTTCTTATCTTTTCTAGGATTTAAAATGATTAAGGCAACCAATAAAGTGATGATGTATGGATATCCACCCAGGGGTTCCATCACAGCTTCCATATTATCCTTACTTTCAGCTGACGACCCTGCAAACTCTTCTATTGTCCATGGCAGCCAACTGTTAATAGTTTCACACTTGCCATCTGAAGGGCAGAGAGCGGAAATTACTGAGGCATTATCAGAGGCATAGATTTAAACCAGAGGGGTTAATAACTTGGTCTTTTGGCCTACCTGAGTCATATTAGGTAACATAAGTAAATATCTTAAGGTTTAGACAAATTACATAAGTACCTTGGGGAAATTTTTACTTATGTCATCTAAAGTTTATAGAATTTTGGAATAGCGGTACATTATTTTATTTTATATGTATAGTTCTGTGTAAGTATAACTTAAAACATATATGTAAATGTATATTCTAAATGATTGTTTCTGTGTAGAATGTTTTTCGGTGCTTAAAAAACAAAAATAAAATAAAGAATAGTGTATCTGATTGATTACAATTCTCAGAGACCTGATGAGATATAATGTTTGGGTTCTCTATACTAGTCCTCTAATTGATTTGTTTTTTTTACTTTCCCACCAATACTATCTAGAGCACTGTAACTTTAAAGTAAGTGTTAAAGTCAGGTATTGTCAGTTCTCAGACTTTGTTCTTTTTCAGGATTGCATTGGCCATTTGGGTTTTTTTGCCTCTCTGTATAAACCTCAGAAGCTGGATGTTGATATTCAAAAGACAACTTGCTAAAATTTTTATGAAGATTGCATTGAATCTCTACAT